>VZRX01013555.1:5523-27695 GCA_013398075.1 Notiomystis cincta | reverse complement strand
GGCTCTACCGGCTGCGCGGAGCTGAGCGGGGTGCGCGGAGCTCCGCGGTGAGCGCGGAGCTGTGCCGGCTGCGCGGAGCTGCGCGGGGCTGCGCGGAGCATGTCGGCGCTGCGGCGCAAGCTGGGCGATGAGTACCAGGTGGTGAGCACCTCGGCCAGCGGCGGAGGCCTCCCGCCCCCGCGCAGCGCCCCGCGCGGGAAGCGCCAGCGCTTCGTGGACAAGAACGGGCGCTGCAACGTGCAGCACGGCAACCTGGGCGGCGAGACCAGCCGCTACCTGTCCGACCTGTTCACCACGCTGGTGGACCTCAAGTGGCGCTGGAACCTGTTCATCTTCATCCTCACCTACACCGTGGCCTGGCTCTTCATGGCCTCCATGTGGTGGGTGATCGCCTACATGCGCGGGGACCTCAACAAGGCGCACGACGACAGCTACACCCCGTGCGTGGCCAACGTGTACAACTTCCCCTCCGCCTTCCTCTTCTTCATCGAGACCGAGGCCACCATCGGCTACGGCTACCGCTACATCACCGACAAGTGCCCCGAGGGCATCATCCTCTTCCTCTTCCAGTCCATCCTGGGCTCCATCGTGGACGCCTTCCTGATCGGCTGCATGTTCATCAAGATGTCGCAGCCCAAGAAGCGGGCGGAGACGCTGATGTTCAGCGAGCACGCCGCCATCTCCATGCGCGACGGGAAGCTCACGCTCATGTTCCGCGTGGGCAACCTCCGCAACAGCCACATGGTCTCGGCGCAGATCCGCTGCAAGCTGCTCAAGGTGGGTGCTCCGAGTGGGAGCTCCGGGAGATTCCGGCCTGGAAAGCTGCCTGGGGTGGTGGTGGAGCCCCGTCAGGTGTGGTGGTGGCTCCAGGGGACGTGGGGGCTTCGTGTGGGAAGGGTTGGAATGGTTGAGCTTGGTGGTCTTGGAGAGCTTTTCCAACCTCAGTCACTCCGTGAGGGCCCTGGCAGGGCTGGGAAGAGTTGGACTCTGTGGTCTTGGAGAGCTTTTCCAACTCAGTCACTCTGTGAGGGCCCTGGCAATGCTGGGAATGGTTGGACTCGGTGGTCTTGGAGGGCTTTTCCAACCTCAGTCACTCCATGAGGGCCCTGGCAGTACTGGGAAGGGTTGGAATGGTTGGACTCAGTAGTCTCAGAGAGCTTTTCCAACCTAAACAATTCCATGGTTCTGTGACAGAGCTGTGGCCCCACTGCCGGTCCCTGGCACATCCCATATCCCTCTCCATGTCCCTCGGGCATCCCTCGTTCCTGCCCCTGGGGCTTGGAGCAGCCCGGGCCGTGGAAGGTGGCCCTGCCCAGGGTAGGCTGGATGATCCCAGATCATTTTCTGGGTCCTGCTGCTGTCCCAGCGTCCCTGTCCCGTTTTCCTCGGGCTGCGGGCTCAGCCGCCAGGCACCGCATTCCCAACCTCCTTGGAGATAATTCTTACGTTCAGCACAGGATTGGAATGGATATTTATAGATTCCTATAAAATGCTCCATTTCCCTGACAAGTAAATCCTTTGTAGCTCCAAGCCTTCCGTGAGCCGGGGAGGAGAAAGCTCCGGCCATAATCCAGGGATTTTTGGGCAGCCCCGAGCCCAGCCAGGCTGAACTTTATTTCCGTGAACTCCAAGGAAAGCAGAGTGCCGGGGTTGGAGCTGGAAAATCGCTGCCCTGGAGGGCTGTGGCGTTTGTCTGAGGCTCGCACGGCGGCCGCGGAGCCGGAGGGGAGAGGGAATCGGGAATGGGGAATGGGGAACTGGGAATGGGGAGGGAGGAAGGGGTGCAAGGACAGCGCCGGCTCGGGGCGCGTTTGCCGCATGCGGAGTGTCCCACATGGATCCCCTGGGAATGGGGAGAGTGTCCTGCAGGGAATGGGGAGAGTGTCCTTGGGATTGGGGTGTCCTGCAGGGATTGGGGAGAGTGTCCTGTCCTTGGGATTGGGGGTGTCCTGTCCTTGGGATTGGGGTGTCCTGCAGGGAATGGGGACAGTGTCCTGCAGAGAATGTGGGTATTCTACTGGGAATGGGGTGTCCTGTCCTTGGGATTGGGGTGCCCTTGGCATGGGTGCTGGGCAGGAATTGGGGTGCTGTGTTCTTGGGATGGGTGTCCTGCAGGGAATGTGGGTATTCTACTGGGAATGGGGAGAGTGTCCTGCAGGGAATGGGGGTGTCCTGCAGGGAATGGGGGTGCCTCAGGATGGGTTCTGTGCAGGGAATCGGAGTTCCCTGCCCTCGGGATGTGGGTGCTGGGGAAGGAACAGGGATGTTCTGCTGGGAATGTGGGTCCCTTTCCCTCAGGATGTGGGTGCTGTGCAGGGTTCTCATTCCCGGGAGAATTCCCGTTGGGATTCTGCCCTCCTCTCCTCCCCCAGCAGCCCCCAGTGATGGATGCTCATCCCCACAGGAGGCTCCTGAAGTTGTCCTGTTTTCCCCAAATCCCTTTTTCCCATGGGATTTCGGGATTAGGAATATCCCAGTGTCAGGAGGGTTGCACCCCTAAATCCCCAGAAAGAGGGAAAGAATTCCTAAAAGCTCCCAAAATAGCCCTTTAATAGCTTCAAAATGATGGACTGTAATTTATAAATATTATAAATATTGTTTATTTTTATAAACATATAAAGAGAGCGTTACCACATAATATGTATTTATATAATGTCTAAATTTATCTACATTTAATAATATTGTTATTTATACAATTTAAACATATTTAATAATTAATGTGTAGATATGTATTTACATACTATAGAAATATAAATATATTTAAATAATTTCACATATTTCAAGCTATAAAAGATAAAAAAATGAGTCATTTCCAGCCCAGCATTTGAAAATTGCTTTTTTTTTCTGGCTCTGGAAGTGCCCCAGAGGGAATTTTAAAAGTTGGAGCTTCAAACTTAGCGTGGGCCAAAAGAATTCCCTGGATTTGAAATATGGAAAGGGAAAGGTTTGTGCTTGGAAAAAAAGCAGTGCCTGGCCAGGCTTCCTGAGGGGAAAAAAAAGGGGGAAAAGGATAATTAGAGGGAAAAAAGGATAAATGGGGGAAGGGCAAAATAAAAGGGGAAAAAAGGGAAAATAAAAGGGAAAATGAGAAAAGGTGTTCGGGAAAATGAGAGGGAAAATAAGAGGAAAAAATAAAATGGAGAAAGGAAAATAAAAGGAAAAATCAAAGAGAAAAGGAAAGAGAAAATTAAAGGGGGAAAATTATAAAAGGGTAAAAAAAACATAAAAAAGAATAAAAGAAAAGGGGAAGGAGAGGGGAAAGGGAAAATAAAAAGGAGAAAAAAATAAACGAAAAGGGAAAATGAAAGAAGGCAAAAATATAAAAGCAAGGAAGGGAAAATAAAAGGAAAACTAAAAGAAAATGGGGAAAAGGGAACAGAAAAGGAAGAAATAAAAAGAAAAAAAGAAGGGGAAAGGAAAATAAATGAGGGGGAAGGGGAAAAAAAGGAAAAGGAAGGTGAGGAAACAAATAAATGGGAAAAAAAAGGGAAAATAAAGAGGAAAAGGAATAAACGAAGGGTTGCAGCAGGGAGAAGGATCCCCATTCCCAGGGCACTGCCAAGCCTGGCTAATATTCCCAGCTTTTGAGAGCACGGGGATGTGGGGTGGGAATTCGGGAATTCCTCTCTCGGAGCTCCTGCCCTGGCTGGGTCTCACCTGGGGCAGGTGTGGTGCAGCTCCAGGGTGGCCGAGATTTCCCTTGGGAAGGGTTTTTGTTATGGAAAAGGTTCTTTTCCTGCAGAACTCTGTGGAATTGGAAATCCCAATCCGTGGGGGAATATTCCTTTATTTTTCCTGCCGAGCTCAGAGCAGGAACAAAACCAATCCCGAAGCCTTAAAGTGGGAAATCCATGCAAAGCCTCTTTTGCTGTAATGGGAATTCTGGGATGGATTTTTGGGGTTGGAAAGAGCTTGGATGTCGCTCAGAATTCCTGAATTTCCCCCCCTCATCACTTGGAGCAAAGGAGTCACTCAGGGTTAATTCCCTTTGCAAAATATTCCCTCTGGAATTGCCTGGGGTCGGATTTTTCCGGGGACTCAGGGGGAGGTGTGAATTTCCGTCTGGTTTATGTGGATTTTAGCTCTGGAATTCCATCTGGGAGCAGCTCGGCGTGTGTGACATCCCAGCTGGATCCGGGAACACCTGAATTCCTGCAGCTGTCACACAGCAGGGCTGTGAGGGATGTGCTGGATTCCCTGGGAATTCCACGGATCCGAGGGCAGGGAGGGAGGGAGGGCAGCGATGGTGCTGTGGGAATTTAACCTGGAGTCAGATGGGATGTTAGGAAAGATTTTTCCATGGAAAGGGAGGCCCAGCTGCCCCAGGGCAGGGATGGAGTCACATTCCCAGAGGGATTTCAAAGCCATGGATGTGGTACTTGTGGCCTTGAAAGTTTGGACTTGATGGACTTTGGGGGATTTCCCAGCCCAAACTTCCCTGGATTCCATGATTTCCTTCCCCTCTGAAGCTCGTTCCGTGTCCCTGGACTCGGTGCTGTGCTGTCCTTAATTCCTGATTCCTCTTGGTGAATTCCCAGAATCCTGGGATGTTTGGGCAAGAGGGAATTTCAATCCCATCCCGTGGGTGGGAAGGGATCCCCCCATCCCAGCTGCTCCAGGCCTTGGATGGGAAGGGATCCTGCCATCCCAGCTGCTCCAGAAGGGAACTCCCCATCCCAGCTGCTCCAGGCCTTGGGTGGGAATGGATCCTGCCATCCCAGCTCACTCCAGGCCTTGGGTGGGAATGGATCCCACCATCCCAGCTGCTCCAGAAGGGATTCTGCCATCCCAGCTCACTCCAGGCCTTGGGTGGGAAGAGATCCCCCTATCCTAGCTGCTCCAGAAGGGAACCCCCCATCCCAGCTCACTCCAGAAGGGAACCCCCCATCCCAGCTCACTCCAGGCCGCCCTCGGCCACTTCCAGGGCGGAGGAGCTCCAAGCCCTGTCTCCCTCCTTGTCCCTCGCAGTCGCGCCAGACTCCGGAGGGTGAGTTCCTGCCCCTGGACCAGCTGGAGCTGGACGTGGGCTTCAGCACGGGTGCTGACCAGCTGTTCCTGGTGTCGCCGCTCACCATCTGCCACGTCATCGACTCCAAGAGCCCCTTCTACGACCTCTCCCAGCGGAGCATGCACACGGAGCAGTTCGAGATCGTCGTCATCCTGGAGGGAATCGTGGAGACCACGGGTGAGCCTGGGTATCCCGCGGGAATTCCCGGCTCCGCCTGCGCTCCCAGGCGGGGTTTTCTCCGGAGGGGTTTTGGGGCTCTTCCCGAGGGGATGGATTTCCCTGCTCCCCGTTGGAATTGTGGCGCTCCTGCGCTGCCCAGCCGCTGCTGGCACGGGGAATGCTCGGGATGCCTTCGGTCGTGGTGGGGCCGTGGTTGGGGTGTCGGCGTTCCCGTCCTGCCTTCCCAGGGCAGGAGAGCACATCCCAGAGCCCCAGGAGGTGAATCCTCTGGGATGTTTCCCTAAAAATCTCTCTCTGGGACGTTTCCCTAAAAATCTCTCTCTGGGACGTTTCCCTAAAAATCTCTCTCAGGGATGTTTCCCTAAAAATCTCTGGGATGTTTCCCTAAAAAACTCTGGGACATTTCCCTAAAAAACTCTGGGATGTTTCCCTAGAAACTCCTTGATATTTCCCTAGAAACTCCTTGATATTTTTATAGACTCCCTGATATTTCCATAAAAACCTCTGGTATTTCCTCCAAACCTCCCTGATATTTCCCTAAAACCTCCCTGATACTTCCCTAAAAAATCATTTTTATTTCCCCCAAACCTCCCTGATATTTCCCTAAAACCTCCCTGATACTTCCCTAAAAAATCATTTTTATTTCCCCCAAACCTCCCTGATATTTCCCTAAAAATTCTCTGATACTTCCTTAAAAACTCCCTGTTATTTCCCTAAAAATTCCTGGATATTTCCCTAAAAGACCCCTGATATTTTCATAAAAACTTCCTGATACTCCTCTAAAACTCCTGGATACTTCCCTAAAATCTCCCTGATATTTCCCTAAAGACTCCCTGATACTTCCCTAAAAATTTCCTGATATTTCCATAAAAATCACCTGGTATTCCCCTAAAAATTCCCTGAAAAAGCTCATGGAGAACTTGCAGGCCTGACCTGCAGACCAGACCTTGCAGGATTTTTGGTTTCATTCCTTAAAAAATTAATTCCAAACAAAATGAGGGAGGAAAAACTATTTTGTGAATAACTCCTGGAATTTTAAACCTCGAGTTTATTTGGCTTTGTTTTGGGAAATATTGACCTGGAAATTATACAGGGAATGGACAAAAAGAAAAAAAAAAAAAAAGGGAATTTCTGGGTCTTCAAAGCTTGACTGGGATAAGGTTCCAAATGTTGTGACCTATTTTTGGGAGCTGAGCTGAAAATTGGGCAAAATGTGCTGGATCCAGGTAAAACAGGAGGGAATGAGAGGGGTGGGAAGGTGGGAAAATCTTCCAGTGGGAGCAAACGGGAGAGGAGGAGAGGGCAGGGCTGGATTTGAAGGAAGAGCTCATCCAGGGATGCTGCATTTTTTAGGGAAGAGAGGACACCTCAGGGGGTTTAAATCCTGCAGAAATTCCGGATTCACTTCTCAATCCCAGAGTTTTCCCAGCAAATGCTGAGTTTCCCCTCCCATCCTTCACCTGGAAGCCCAAACCTCTGGAAAAGCAGAGGTTTTCCTCTGGGAATGTGCAGTGATCCATGTGCAAACACTGATCCCTGTGTATAAACGTGCTGGGAACAGTGGGATGCATTTCCTGGGGATCACATCCCTGGCTACCTCTGGGAAGGGAAAAATGGGATTAATTTAATCAAAAAATGGGATTAATTCAGGGGATTTTAAGAGGCTGAGTGTGGTACCGGGAATGTGACCCTGGAATTGGGATGAAGGCCTGGAAGGATCAGCCTCAGCTTTGACAATTTTTAAATGTTAAAAAGTTTAAAAATTTAAAAATCCCAGGGTTTTTTTCTCTTTGTGGAATAATTGGGAGAGGATTCTGCTGGGCCTGGTCCAGACCCTGCTTTGGCCAGGAAAGGTTGGAGCAGATGATCCCTGAGGTCTGCCTGGCACTTCCAGGGATGGGATCAGAAATCAGAGGGAATTCAAGGCATGGATGGGATCAGGATTCAGGGATGTGCTTCTCCCTATAATCCGGGATTTAGGAATCCAAATATCCATGGTTTGTGTTATTTTTTCCCATGGATTTGGAGTCTCCAGGTTGGCTCCAGCAGGAGCTTGGGAGGGATTTTTTTTCCTTGAATTTTCTTTCCTGCTTTAATCATTGAGGAATCCTGTTCATTTTCCCATTTCCCAGGTTATTCCCATTCCAGTCCTTCCCTGTCTCCCAAATCCCTCCCAAATTACAGCCAGGATCAAGAGCTGTTGGGTGTTTTCCCCTCCATATTTTAGATTTATAAAAATCAGGGATTTAGGAATCCAGATATCCATGGTTTGAGGCACCTGTGTCTTTTCCTATGGATTTGGAGCCTCCTGGTTGGCTCCAGCAGGAATTTGGGAGGAATTCTTTCCTTGAACTTCCTTCCCTACTTTAATCCCTGGATTTTGATCAGCTCCAGCGCTGGGGGCTTGGGATAATGAGGAGGCATTCCCAATAAACTTGGCTCTGCCTGGCTGCAGAGGCACTGGAGATTTTCTGGGAGATTCCCAAGGAGTTGAGTGGGATCCTCTTGCTCAGCAATCCCGCCTGGCTGATGGAAATCCCCCTCTCCGAGGCCTTCCCTCATGAAACCGGATCCAAAGGTTTCTCTGGGATGCCTCCCGCTGGGATGGAGCTCGTGTGCTGCCTGCTCAGTGCACTCTGAATTTTGGGAAGCACCAGCATTCCTTCCTGCTTTCCTTGCCCTCCTGAATTGCAGGGTTTGGAGGAAAAGCCGTGGGAAGCGGATCCGGCGTATTCCCAGAGGGAGGAGGGGAACTGGGAGCTTCTGGAATTCCCTGGGGGGAGCAGCAGGGCTGAGCTGAGCTCTCCTTCCCTTCCCAGATTCCAGCCAGGACTTTGCTTTAGGGAAATGTCTCCTCCAAGAGATTCTTTGGGAGTCTCAGGAGGGGTCACGGCCAAGGGCGAGGGAGGCGATTCCTTGGGATAGGGCACGGGGATGGATTTTAACTAAAAGAGGGCAGGGATGGATGGGATATTGGATATTGGGAAGGAATTCCTGACTGGGCTGGGATTCCCAGGGAAGCTGTGGCTGCCCCTGGATCCCTGGGAGTGTCCAAGGTCAGGCTGGAACACCCTGGGATAGCGGGAGATGTTGGGGATGGGATGAGATTTAAGGTCCCTTCCCACCCAAACCATTCCATGATTCCATGATCTAAAATTCCTGTGTGGAGAACGCTCTGAGTTCCTCCCAGCCCAGGAGCTGGAGGATGCCCCACTCTGGCACTGGGATTGTTCCCAGTTTTTGGAGCCTTTCCCAGCAGAGACGCTCCAATGGCTTTTCAGCACCCGGAGCTGGTGGTGATTCCTGAGGGTCACTGCTGGTCATTCCAGGGTTTTTTTTGGATATCTCTTCCACCCCTCCATCGTTAGGATAATGTGGAATTGAGAAGAACATTCCAAGGGTTTATTTTCCAAACCTTTTGTCCTCATTTCCCATTGTTGGGGTGGGGAATTGGAAGCTCTGTTGTCACCTGGAGCTGCTCCTGGGGAGAGTTTGACTTTCATCCTGGATCTTCCTGCTGGGATTTGCCTCTGGATGTGTTTGGGATTATGTAACCCTTTATAGTTTTGTCTTATCCTGCAATTTATTGATAAGCTGCTGAAATTCCTGAAGAAGGGAGCGTTAATGGGAATGTGAAGCAGACAAAACCCTGCAGGAATGGTTTGTGCATCCGTTTTCCAAACTCATTAAATTTATTTTGGAAGCCTCTTCCCGTGATTTGCTGATTAAAGAACTCCAGAGCCTGCCAGGCTTTTTAATTAAGGAAACAGGGATGGCATCAAAGGCCTTTTCCTCTGGTTTTCCTTTAAACACATGAAAAAAGTGGAATTATGGAAGGGTTCTCTCTGATCTCTGGGGATGAGCTCGGAATGCAGCGACTTCAGGGAATAAAGAGCTGGGACAGATCTGAAAATTACCAGGATTCTGGTAATTCCATTTTAAAATGGGAATTTTTTAGATGTGTATTCTCAAGGTCAATGAGAAACCTCAGTAGAAATTTAGCAGCTTTAAAGGTGGAGAGTAAAATATCGGAATTATGGAATGGTTTGGCTTGGAAGGGACCTTTAAAGGTCAAAATATTGATTTTTTTTTTTTTTTATCTTTTCATTCGGATTTGGGGATTTTTTTCGTGTGCTGGGTGCGAGGAAAAGAAGATTCAGCACTTCACGTGTTGGAAGTGGCTTTGAAATTGCATTTATTTTATTTTAAACATTTTTAAGCACAGCCTGAGCATGATAAAATATTCCTTTAAAACTCCCAGGGCTGAACATTCCACGGGTCTTTTCCCGGCGCTGCCGTTAGAGAAAATCCGTCAGTGGAAAATCCAATATTTTTTGGTCATGTGGACAAACACGTTTGGCCCTGGCAGAGTCAGGATTTCCTGGGATTGGGACCTGCAGCTCCAGATTCCCCCTGCCCCCCTGGGGCTGCTGGGCTGGAAAAGGGGGAAAAGGGGTTTTTAAATTCAGGAAAAGGTGGGAAAATGCAGGGAAGGGTCTGGTGGGAGGGAAGAGTTTGGGAATAAATCCCTGGAAGTGTCCCAGGCCAGGCTGGACAGGGCTTGGAGCTGTCTCTGCCCTGGCAGGGCTGGGCTGGGGTGGGAGTCGAGGTCTCTCCCAGCCCGGAGCAGTCTGGGATTCTGGGATCCATCCCTTACATAACTTTTCTCTTGGATAACGCTCCCTCCTCCTGCCTGAGGCAGCAATTCCCCAAAGTCCCTCTTTCCCTGCACCAGCCCTTCCCTGCTCCCTCCTTTTCTCCCTGAGGTCTCTTCGGAGGCCCAGGACAGAAAACTGGGAATGATTTTGATCCAGAGCCCCCCTTTCCCCACGGATCATCCGAGCGACCTGGGGTTCAGCCGAGTCGTGGCTCTGCAAAAATTCCCTGCTCACGCTCCATCAGACAGAATTCCTTCTGCTCCAGCAGCCTCCTTGTGCTGATCTGGTGCTTCCACAGCCTCTGGATCAGCAGGCTCCACGTGGAGTCCTGTTTTTCCCGGGAATTATCCCTGGAGGGCTGAGCAGGAGCAGCACAGCCTGACCTGCTGCCAGGAGCTGGAGGGACAGAACGGGAAAAGAGGAATATCCAGCTCCCCCTGGGAGCTGTGTCCTGCTGCAGCCGGAGCGGGGTTGGGAATGCTGGGCTGGGAAAGGCTGGAATTGTTCCTGGAGTGCTGGGATGTGGGGATGCTGCTGGCTAAATATGGATCCAAACTGCTCCTCCTGGAGAAATTCCTGGAGAAAAGAAACCCTGCAGTGCTTGAGTGGTGCTGATTCCCAGAATCTGGAATGGTTGGGATGGAAGGGCCTCAGATCCCACCCCTGCCATGGGCAGGGACAACTCCCACTGTCCCAGGTTATCCAGCATGGCCTTGGACACTTCCAGGGATCCAGGGGCAGCCACAGCTTCTCTGGGAATCCATGCCAAGGCCTCCTAGCCAGGAATTCCTTCCCAGTATCCCACCAGAATCAACCTTCCTTCAGCTTAAAGCCCTTCCCTCCTGCCCTTGTCACCCTGGGGCCCCTCGAATCCTTTCCTGTGGTGGGATCTGAGCCGGTTTTCCTTGGGAGCAGCTCCTTCCCACTGCCCCTTTGCCCTCCCGGATCCGCAGCTTTCCCTGGATCTTTGCCCCCAGGCAGCCCTGGCTGCTGCTGGCAGAGATTCCGGACTGCTCCCTGCTCCCTGTTGTGTATTTGTTGTTTCAGTAACCCACAGCAGGCTCCAGAAGTGCTGCTCAAAATCTGCTGGGAATGCCCAGCCGGCTTTTCCATGGATCCCTGCTCCGGGGCCCGGATACCTCTGTGCTCCTTGTTCCCTGTTTACAGCAGGGGGGTTGGTAAATATTCCAGCTCCCTCCCGGCTGCTTCCTCATGGATTTGCCCTCCTGAGGAATCATGGCTTGGGAAGGGCCTTAAGCTGCACCAGAGGAGGTTTAGGTTGGAAATTTGGGAAAATTTCTTCATGGAACCCTTTCCATCCAGCTGTGGCTGCCCCTGGATCCCTGGAAGTGTCCAAGGCCAGGCTGGATAACCTGGGACAGTGGGAGCTGTCCCTGCCCATGGCAGGGGTGGGCTGGGCTGGGCTGGGATTTAAGATCTCTTCCCACCAAACCATTCCATGTTCTGGGGTTCATGGCAGTGATGAGTTTGGAATGCTGTGAGGGGCAGCCAGGCCCCCCAGTCCCATCAGGAATCACCTCCTGTTCCGCCGGGACAGCTCTAGGGAAGGCTGAGCCGGAGGTGCAGGGATGAACGGGGCCCAGGCCAGGCAGCCCCTCGGAGCAGCAGTTTTCCTGATGAGATTTCCTCTCCTCCCGGAGGTATTGATTGGGGCTGCAGCCGCGTCCGCCGGGATGAACAGCCCGGATCCGCCGGGATAAACAACCTGGATCCATTGGGATAAACAGCCTGGGACAGGCAGCACTAATTGTTGGCTTCTGGAATATTTCTGGGATAGGAATAACTGGGGATTGGAACAGTCTGAATTTATGTTGGCAGTAAAGATCAGGGAATCACAGAGTCTTGGAATGGTTTGGGTGGGAAGGGACCTTAAAGCCCAGCCCATCCCATCCCATCCCATCCCATGGATTCCATCCCATCCCTGCCATGGCAGTGACACCCCTCACTATCCCAGGGTGCTTCAAGCCCCATCCAGCCTGGCCTTGGACACTTCCAGGGATCCAGGGACAGCCACAGCTTCTCTGGGAATTCCATCCCAGCCCTTCCCTGCCTCTCAGCCAGGAATTCCTTCCCAGTATCCCACCTACAGTGGAAAGCTGGGATGCTTTCACAGGCATCATGGATCAAGCCACATCCCCAGGCTTGTTTTTCTTGCAGCTTTTCAATCCTTAACCTCTTCCAGGTAGAAAAAGAAGGAAAAATCCCCTTTTGGCCTTGGTACAAAGCACTCCATGAATTTTCCAAGCTTTCCAACCCTGCCCAGGTCTGGCTGCTGAGCAGCACCGGGGGAAGCAGCCACGGGCAGGGAAATCGTTGGGAATATTAAATGTAAATCCCAGCTCCTCCATCACGTGGAGCACCGAGCACGGAGTCAGCAATGTTCCACTGGGGGAAATTCCATCCCAGCTCCATGCCCCGGGAATTTACAGTGCCTGCAGCGTGAGGAGGGGCAGGGACAGCTCCCGAGGAACACCGGGAACGTGCTCAGCACCACGGGCTGTGTCCTTTGGATGAGCACAGCTAAAAGGTGGGAAGAGTGGTGCTATGGAATGAAAAGGGAAAAGGGATGAATCATTCCCAGGGATCTGAGTGTGGAGTTTGGAGAGCTCCGGGCTGTGCTTTTATCTGGGAGTCAGAGCACAGAAACAGCCAGGAACCACCAGAATCCCAGGATTGCTGAGGCTAGAAAAGCCCTCCAATGAGGGTGATGAGGGGCTGGGATGGAATTCCCAGAGAAACCAAAGCTGCCCCTGGATCCCTGGGAGTGTCCAAGGCCGGGCTGGAGCACCATGGGATGGTGGGAGGTGTCCATGGGATGGGATGGGATGGGATGGGATGGGATGGGATGGGATGGGATGGGATGGGATGGGATGNGGTGGTGTTCAGATTTCCCAGGGAAGCTGTGGCTGCCCCATCCCTGGAAGTGTCCAAGGCCGGGCTGGGTGGAGCTTGGATCAGCCTGGGATGGTGGAAGGTGTCCCTGCCCGTTGCAGGGGTGGGATGAGGTGGGATTTAAAGTCCCTTCCCACCCAATCCATCCTGGGATTTGCTGTGCCGATATTCCCACGGGAGTGTGTCTCCAGGAGCAATATTTGGGGCTGGGGCCTGGCTCTGAGGCAGCAGCTGAGCTCACCTGGTGATTAATTCATCAGCAGCACTGCCTGGAATTAGAGCTGTGCAGGGAGAGAGGCTCCTAATTGGGAGTTAATGGCTCATTAGTGCCGAGCACATCAGCCCAGAGCCGTCAACACAAACAAAGCAATTAAGGATTTTCAGGGAGTGGGATCCACCATTCCCGAGGCCCTGGGAACACCGAGGTGGGTCCGGGCCAGGTGAGCTTGGGAGCAGCTGGACCTGGGGGACTGCGGGGGTGCTGCTGCTGCAGAGGGAATTCCCTTGGGAATGCCCTCGGGGGTGTGGAAGGGCTGGGATGGTGGCCTGGGGTGGTTTCCTGCTTTGGAGCCTCCTCCCAGTTCATCCCAAACGTGGGGATGGGATGGGGCTTTGAAAAAACGGGGAAATGAGCAGCAGTGGCTCCTAGGCAGAAGGTTCTAAGGATGTGAATCACAGAATTTTGGGATGGATTGGGTTGGGTTGGATTGGAAGGGATCTCAGACCCCATCCCGACACCTTCCACTATCCTGGGGTGCTCCAGGGCCTGTCCAGCCTGGCCTTGGACACTTCCAGGGGTGGGAAGGGGCTCCAGGAGACCTGGAGGCTTGGGACAAGAAGGGACGGGACACAGGGAATGGCTCCCACTGCCAGAGGGCAGGGATGGGTGGGATATTGGGAATTGGGAATTCCTGGATGGGAGGGTGGGGAGGCCCTGGAATAGAATTCCCAGATTTGCTGTGGCTGCCCCTGGATCCCTGGAAGTGTCCAAGGCCAGGCTGGAGCAGCCTGGAACAGTGGGAGCTGTCCCTGCCAGGGCAGGGATGGATTGGGATGGGATTTAAGGTCCCTTCCAACCCCACCCAGGCTGGGATCCTGTGGAGGGGTGGAAGCTCTGCAGCCCACCGGGATTTTTCCTGGAAGCAGAGCAGTGCCCTGGCATTTGGGATGGGGAACAGCAGAGAGCAGCAGCCAGAATTCCCAGTGCCACAAACACCAGGCCACTCCTGAAACCTTCAGGGGGGAAAATGGGATCGTTTTCCCTAAAACAGCAAAAATGCTGCAGACTTGGAGGCTTTTAAGCAGCCCGGGGAGAGCCAAATCAGCAGGGCCGCGATGGCAGGCGGGGCCGGAGTGTAAATTTAGAAACCCCTCGCAGGCATGTGGGTATTTGTGCAGGGCTCATCCTCCCGGGAATAACGAGCCTGCTGGGTGACGTCACATCCCCGGGGATGTGGGCCCTAATTAACCTTCATCCCATCAGGATCAGGGTGGGGATCGGGATCGGGATCGGGATCGGGATCGCTTTCCCCCCCCCCCCCCGTCCCTCCTGCCCACGGTGCAGGGAATGATTCCCTGGGAGCCACAGGGAGGGAGCAGCACCCAACAGCTCCGAGCCCTCTCTGCCTCTGCTCCTGTGGGACTTGGGGTGTTTATCCCAGGTGTTTTGGGATGTTTGTTTTCCTCGGGGAGAGGTTTGGGGATGCTGCGGATGCAGAGCAGCCTGGAGATGTTGGTGATGCACCGGGGGGGTCAGGGAAGTGTCTCCGAGGGGGAAACAAGGTGGAAAAAAGCAATGTGGGACTGCTGGGGGCATGGAGGTGCTGCTTGGGAATTTTTCCCTGCAGGAAAAGGCTTTCCAGGTTTTCCAAGCTGGGGAGGTCCCGCTGAGATCTCTTCTCCCTGCGTGGGAAGGAGGAGCTGCCCAATCCCCAATCCTGCCTGCCCCATCCCTGGGGGAGTGGGAGATGTCCCTGCCCAATCCAGGGAGTGGAACAGGATGGGATTCAAGGTCCTTCCAACGCCCTTCCCGACCCAAACCACTCCGGGAATTTATCATTCCACGATATCCGTGCAGATTTGTACGTTTAGGGCCCAGCAAGGAGCGTGTGGTTCCTGAAGAGCCTTTTCCAGCCCTGCCATGGCAGGGACACCTTCCCCCATCCCAGGCTGCTCCGAGCCCAACCTTGGACACTTCCAGGCATGGGGAATCCACAGCTTCCCTGGGCAGTCAGAGGATCATCCCTCCCTCATCATCCTGCCCTAGGCACAGATGATTTTCAGCCCGGGAAGTGGCTGCTGGAATTCTGTTCCCTTTAAATCAGCCTCCCAACCATTCTTTTTCCACAGAGTGTCCACAGGCAGGGGTGGAGCAGCACTGAGGGAACATCCCCAGGTCCTGGAGCCCAGGGATGCCCAGGGATGTCCAGGGATGCTCAGGGATGCCCAGGAATGCCCTGCCTGTGTGGCCCCACCATCCACCCCACTGAACTGTCCCTTTGCACATGGAGAGGGCCGGGTTTTCCGTGCCAGGGAGGCGTCTCTGGATCCCTCGGGGTGTTTTTGGGGCTGCAGAGGAAAGCTCTATTTTGGTGCCGAGCCCATATGGCCGGGTGGGTGTTTGGAGGAGCAGGAGCTGCTGGAGGAGGGGAGGGAGGGGAGGGCTCAGCCTCTAAGTGGAAATGGTCTCGTTCAGAGAGCAGGAATTATTGTAAATATCTTTTTATTTGTTCCTTTTTTCCCTTCTCTGGTTCCCAGACTTCCCTCAGGTGTTGCTCTGATCTCCACCAACCCCCTGGGATTTAACAGGACATTCCTTGCTGCCTGTGGCTCTTCCCCACCATTCCCAACATCCATGTGAATGAATCCCCTCATTTCCAGCTGCACTTTGGAGCCCAGACTCCATGAAAAGCAGAACCAGCTCTTTTTTTAGGAAAATCCCTCTGGGACCATGGAATCATTCCCACCACTGCTCCTTGTCCCCATATCCACAGGGCTCTGGAATTCCTCCAGGGATGGGGACTGCCAGGACTGGACAGCCCATTCCAGGAGGGAGTTTTTTCCTGGCACAGATTTCCCAGGGAAGCTGTGGCTGCCCCTGGATCCCTGGGAGTGTCCCAGGCCAGGCTGGATGGGGCTGGAGCAGCCTGGGACAGTGGGAGGTGTCCCTGCCATGGCAGGGATGGATTGGGATGATCCTTAATTTCTCTGCCAAGCCAAACCAGTCTGGAATTCTCTGTTTAGCACAAGGAATGTTTTCACATGATTGTGCTGTCAGGGAAAATTTGGGAATACTTGAGGCTGATGGGAGCTCTGGAGAGCACCCACTGCATTTTTCCAGGGCATGGATTGGCAGTTCCAGTTTATGTCCAAACCCCATTTTATCCATGTCCCCAGCAACCTGGGAATGTCCCCATCCATGGAGGGGGGATCCATGTTCTCTCCCATTCCCATCCTCCCTCCTTCCCCAGGGCCCTTCCCGGTGCATCCCAGCAGGGAGCTGCCTGGAGCAGGGAATGAAACCATGGAACCCTCCCCTTCTGGTGCTGCTGAGTCAATCCCAGCCGGGTGGGAGGGGATGATGCAAAGCTGGGAATGTGGCAGATGGCTCCAGGAAAGGAACCTGCTCCAAGGAAGGAGCTGGAGGGGCTGGGATCGGCCCCGGCACATTCTGGCCGTGGGGAGAAGGAGCAGAGCCTGGGGTTGGGATGAAAACAAACCAGGAGAGGATAAAAATAGCAGGGCAGCCTCTCAGCCAGGATTCATTACTGCATGGAATGTTTGATCCAGAGAGCTGCTCCTGCCTCTGCTGTTCCAGGGGGATGGGAAGGCCTGGGAGGGCAGCCCTGGAGCCTGCCAAACTTTCATTTTGCCCCCTTTTTTGATGCAAAAGAGGGAGGCTGCTCACCTGCCAGCAGCCTGTTGCATCCCTGGATGCAGCAGCAGGAGCAGGATGTGCTTTCCTGTGCTGCTCCCATGGAATTTTGGAAACCTGCCGGGATCTGGGCTAAGGATAGTCCTGGCAAACACCGGGATGAGCTGCTGAGAGTGCCAGGGAAATCTGGGGGTGTGAGGCATTGAAAAGTGCCCCTGAAGAGGCCTGGCTGATAAGGGAAATACCTTTGGTGTCGTGGCTCTGTTTAAATGTCAGGAATGCTCCTGGAGAACAGTGGGAATAACACTGGAGATATTTGTGGAGTGGAGATAAACAACGTGCCCCAGCTGAGGGTGGAGCAGGAGCCTGGGGTGGCTCCTCAGGGCGAGGGGAAGGAAAGTGTTCGGGGCAAAACTGATGTGTGAGTGACAGGAGTGGGATCCTGGAGCCACGGGAGAGTGGGATCATGGAATGGGTTGGGTTGGAAGGGATCTGGGAGATCATCTCGGTTCCCTTCTGCACAAACAGTCCATGAGTTAAATCTCTGGGTGTCGGAATTCACTGGGATCAAAATTCCCAGAGAAGCTGTGGCTGATCCCTGGCAGTGTCCCAGGGCCAGGTTGGACAGGGCTTGGAGCAGCCTGGGACAGTGGGAGGTGTCCCTGCCCATGAGTTGGAATTAGATGGTCTTTAATCATCTTCCAACCCAAATAATCCCGGGATTCTGTGGTATTTCCATGGATTCATAAAGGCTTTTTATGGTTGGTACCTTTAGGACACATTTTGTGTCTTCCAGTTCAGAAAATGTTGAATTTCTTTTTTCTCTTTAACCAAAATATGTTTTTATGGGAAACTTGCCTCCCCACCCTCCCATCCAGGAATTCCCAATTCCCAATCTCTCATCCATCCCTGCCCTCTGGCAGTGGGAGCCATTCCCTGTGTCCTGCCCCTCCAGCCCTTGTCCCCAGTCCCTCTCCAGCTCTCCCGGAGCCCCTTTAGCCCCTGGAATGTGCTGGAATCTCTCCCTGGCTCCTTCCCTTCTCCAGGTGAGCATTCCCAGCTCCCTGGTCGTGGAACATTCTGGATCACTTCGATCCATCATCCCTTTAATCGAGGAGCAGCCTTGAAATGGTGCTGGGGAATGTGAAACCAGAAATAGCTGTTCCTGCCAGGGAGGTGGAGGTGGGGGAGCTGCTCTGTCTGCGGAGGAGCCCTCCAGGCAGGCTGTGCTTTTCCCAGCCTGGCAGCCCAACTTCCATGGAAAAAGAGCCTGGAGGAGGAGAGGAAGAGCCCGGGAGCTTCCTGCCCTCCTGGTTTGGGGGCTGACCCCCTCCGTGGCAGAGCTCAGCCCTCTGTCAGCATTCCAGGTGGGAACACCAGGGGATCCCTCTCTTCCCTGGGGAAATGGGATAAACCAGCTTCTGTCGCTGTGCTCGGAGTGAAGCTGTGGCTGCCCCATCCCTGGAAACATCCCAGGTCAGGTTGGGAAGGGCTTGGAGCCACCTGGGATGATGGGAGGGGTCCTGCCCATGGCAGGGCTGGAATGGGCTGATCCTTAAATTCCCAAACCATTCCAAGATCCCATTGTTTCCTCTCCGGGAGAGGAGAGGTTGCTGTGGGAATCCTTCTCCCTGTGGCAGCCAATCCTCCCTCAGTCCTGCAGGAGCAGAGGGTGAGTGCTGTGTGTTTTTACAGCAAGTCCTACTCAGGCTTTGCTCTTCCCCTGGTGGGCCTTAATTACAGTTCTGAACCAGCTCAATTATCAGGTGTTCATCAATCAGGGCCGTGTAATTAACTTTTAACTGGTATTTCAGGGGTTTTACAGTGCAGCCTCAGGTTTGAGGCAGACCAACCCCCCAAAATGCACAGGGGGGAGCCCCTGGCTCAGCTCCAGGAGTTTTAAACTGCAGGGCAGGAGCTCTTCCTACGGAAAGAGGTAAAAACCTGACAAAAAGAAGGATATTTGTGCCTTTTGGCCAGGAATTGCTGCTGGAGATTCCCCTTCCTCCCAATCCTTGGACACAGAGGTGCCCTTTTTGTGGCCATTGGGACCACGTGCCACTGAGTCACTGTAATTCCCAGTTAATTCCCTCTTTCAGGATGAGCTTTTCCACGTTGGGAAGGACACCTGGCATCCAGCCCTTGGCCAGCAAACCCCATTCCAAGGGCTGAAGGTGAAATTCCTGGCATTCCTTTGGAGAGGGAAAAGAGCCACAGGACCTTTGGGTGCCAGAATTGCTTCTGAGGCCTCTCCCAGGGCAGGGGGGGGCTGTTAAAAGCTGATTAATGGTCCGTGATTTCCCAGGCAGCGGCCAGCCTCGGGAATCAGGCGGGATAAATCACGGGAATCAGGCGGGATAAATCACGGGAATCAAATGGGATAAATAACAGCAGGGCTGGGATTCTTTTCAAGGCAATTTATGAGGAGCTCTAGAAAACAGCCGGCTCCAGCTGGCTCCTTTGGAAATTTGGAAGTAATTGGAGGATTATTAGAGGGTGGAATTAGTCAAAGCGTTTATTTACGGCTTTTTTCCTTTTTTTTCCTGGCCTCCATCTGCCCCCTCATTAATCCGGGGCTGCAGCTCTGAGCTGGGCTGGCAGCGAGTCTCAGAATCATGGAAAGGCTTGGATTGGAAGGGAAATAAGGGATCATCCTTAATTGGATGGCTGGGACACCTTCCACCATCCCAGGCTGCTCCAAGTGGCCTCGGACTCCTCCAGGGATCCAGGGCAGCCCCAGCTCCTCTGGATTCACCACATGGGAAAGAAGCATTCCCTGGGTTTGGGGTGATGGAGAAGGGTTCAGATGGATATTTTGGGATATTTCTGCTGGAATCTGAGCTGGTGGCCCCTGTTCAGGTGGGATTTTTGTGCAGGCAGAGCTTTGCTGTTCCCAGCTCCCGGAGCCCCGGTGAGGGAGGTGTGTGCTGGGAGCAGGGAACAAAGCTCTCCCAAGGCTTTTCCTTCGGCAAACGGCTGCTCAATTCCATAGTAAATAATTCCACTGCAGGCAGCCTCTTTGCTTCCAAACCAGAGCTGGGAATTTATCCTGCAAATGAGCATTGATGGCGTGGGGAGCTTGGGAAGGTGGGAGCAGGCCCGTGATGGGGTGGAGGCGTTGGAGGCAGCGGGTCCTGCTCCTGAGGGGGAATTCCTGAGGGGAAAAACACTTGGAAAACGGAAAGTCTTCCGTGCCAACAGCACAGAAGGAAAATGGGGAGCCAGGAGGAGTATCCTGAGTGAAATTAACAGAAAATAATCCTGGGGTAGGTGTCAGAAGGGCTGGCAGAGGTGGGGAGCACACAACTGATCCTGTTTTCTGTGGGAAAACATGGAAATACTCCGTGGATTTGGGGTTCGCTGCTTTCCAGGAGGTGGGTTGAGGACACAGGTCCTGGTGTAGGATGGAGCCACTCTGGAGCCAGGCTGGGAGAGCTGGGAATGTTCACCTGGAGAAGGGAAGAGCCCCTTGCAGGGCCCGGAGGGGCTCCAGGAGAGCTGGAGAGGGACTGGGGACAAGGGCTGGAGGGACAGGACACAGGGAATGGCTCCCACTGCCAGAGGGCAGGGATGGATGGGATATTGGGAATTGGGAATTCCTGGCTGGGAGGGTGATAAGGCCCTGGAATGGCTTTCCCAGATTTGCTGTGGCTGCCCCTGGATCCCTGGAAGTGCCCAAGGCCAGGTTGGATGGGGCTTGGATCAGCCTGGGACAGTGGGAGGTGTCTCTGCCCCATGGCAGGGATGGATTGGGATGGGATTTAAGGTCCCTTCCCAGCCAAACCATGCTGGGATTCTGTTACTGCTGGAATACAAGTGTGGAACAGCAGAACAACACCACGAGCTCAGAGCTGGGGCTGCAGCTCTGCCGAGAGAGTGGAACACAAAGGAAAAGCTGGAAAAGGCAGCAGAGCTGGAAGAAAAGCTGGGAATTGATTTCTTGTCCTGGCTATGGTAGCACCTCTCAGCACCGTCTGTTGGCTGACACGTATTCCCAAGAATGTTGGGAATATCAGCTGCTGCTGTTCATCCTGAGAGGCTCTTAAATAACCTGTGCTTTGTTGGGGAAGGAGATAAATGTGTTTGAAAATGATATTCCTGGAAATATTTATCCCTCCAGTGAGCTGATGTGGGAATGAGACAGAATCCGTGGCTGATTTTCCCGAGATTCAGCTGATACATTTTTCCATGGAGACAGTGGGTATCAAATTCCTCCTTGGAAAGCGTACTGGGAGAGGCAGGAGGATGGAGCAGGAGGTGGAAATATCCCTTGGGACATTTCCATGGGATTGCCAGGGATGGGAATGTGGATGCAGAAGGGGATGGGAATGCACATGGGGCAGGGGTGGGAATGCTGGTGCAGATGAGGATTGGGATGTGGATGCAGAAGGGGATGGGAATGTGGATGTGGATGCAGGTACAGAAGGGGATGGGGATGCAGATGCTGACAGGGGTGTGGATGCAGACTGGGATGTGAGTTTGAATGGGAATTTGGGTGGGGATGGGAATGTGGATGGATCTGGGGATGTGGAAGAGGATGAGGATATGGATGGGATGGGGAGGCAGATGTGGATATGGATACAGGTGTGAGTGGGAATTTGGATGGGGATGGGAATGAAGATGGAGCTGGGGATGTGGATGCAGAAGAGGATGAGGATGGGAATTTGGATGGGGATGGGAATGCAGATGGGGATGGGGATGTGGATGCAGAATAAGATGAGGATGTGGATGCAGATGCAGAAGGGGATGGGGATGCAGATATGCATGGGAATGCAGATGTGGATACAGATGTGGAATGCCATGCTCAGTCCCTAGGGAGATCCCAGTTGGAGTCAGGGCCGAGGCACAGGGGGGAAGCCCTGGGATGTGCTGGTGAAGCTGCCCCTGAGCAGCTGCAGAGCGAAGGGCACAGGTGGAAGAAGAACTCGCTCAAATTGCCATTTTCCTCAGAATTGCAGGTTTTCCCTAAGCTCTTTAGGAACAGAATTGCTTCCAGCCCACTTCCTAAACAGGAGCACCTGGGGTCTGGGCAAAAATACACTGGGAAGTGTGGTGTGTCCTGGAAGAGGCTGTGGGATGGCTCTGGGTGTGCTCCTGCACGTGTGAGGCCTCCCCAGCAGTGGGAGCAGCATCCAGTGCTAAAAAAACTGGATTCATCTTTTCCTCCCAGGAGATAAAGTGGGAAACTGAGCACTTTGTCTCGTGATCCGCAGCAAAACCAGCCCGGATTCCATCAGCAGTTGCATGAATTGGGATAAACTGGAATTTTCCTGGCCGTGTGTCACATTCCATCCCACTCCCCCTCACTGCAGCCCCGCTGTTGTTTTTCCTGTGCCTTCCCAAGTCCCTTTCCTGTTCTCCTGGCTCCTGGTGAGCCAGGCAGGGGATGTGTTTGCAGAGGTGGATGGAGCTTCCTGAAATCCAAATGTCACATTCCCACTTGGCTGCGTGAGGAGCAAATGGCAGCGTAATTCTATTTACAGAGAGCGGTTGAAAATAATAATAATAATAATAATAATAATAATAAAAATAATAAAAC
>VZRX01013554.1:0-66057 GCA_013398075.1 Notiomystis cincta | reverse complement strand
AGTCTCTCATTCCTTTCACCATCAATTAAAAGGAGTGAGGATATGCTCTTTGAAAAATTAAGTCTTCTGTTAAGGATGAATAAAGAAGTAGGAGCTAAGTGAATGTAGACTTTATGAAAGAACTTAAAGGATTGGCAGTGAAGACAGTGATTGAGGGATCTGTCTTAAACTTTGGTGTTTGTGAAGTGAAGAGTAGTCAGTTGTCAAGGTGAGATAACTTTGTGTATCAGAAGAAGGAAATTGCTAACCAGAAAGTATAATGCTGTGCTTTAAATTGTCCCTTTTAAGAAAGTCTGGAAAGGGGCAGTGGTGAGGTCAGTTTTTAAAAGGACTTTCTGGAAAAGTGGAAACTACTAACTGGTAAGATGAACCAAAAGTAGTTTTAGTGGACCCACAGTAGGTGCTGAGATGAAGAGAAAATAGTCTTACAAAACACTTTCAGCACTTCCTAAGTCTATTAAAATCCATCAGTGCAGTTAATATACAGGCTAAAGACAATGCAGTTGATGTAATCTAACTATATTTCCAAAAGGCGTTCTGTTAAGTTTCCTACCAGAGACTAAAGCTGAACTTAGAGATGGTCCTTCTCTGCATAGAGAAGTTAGAGCTGTGAAATAATGGTGAGAGGTCATTAGTAGTATCTCTCAGGAATCTGTACTGCTCAGAAGTTTTGTTTGGAAATCACTTGTCATAAATGGTTGGGGAGAAGCTTTGCTGGTGAGTGTTACTTGGGATAGTGAAGGCGTGGACTGAATGTGAGGGCTTTACCCGGAGTATCACAAACCTTCAAATAACACATTGTACTTGATGTGGAGCAATTTGTTTGGGAAAATGGTTCTTTGCACACACACACAAGTTTATTATTATCTAAGAAAACAACTCTGGAGTTTATAATGACACTTTGGGAAAGTGCCAGTTCAATGCAAGCAATTACTAAAAAGCAGAGAGAATCACAGAACTTACTAACAATGGAGTGGAGCACAAAGCACCGTGCCGTTATTGCTATCTTATTTTCAGTATTGTAGGTGCTTTTAATTCCTTCATCACAGAACCAACAGCAATACTCAGGAATGTGGAGCAATGCCTGTGTGAAAACTTCAGTCTTTCCCGTGGACAAGGACTCTACTTTTTATGAGAGCAAAGGACAGGCAAAGCCTCTAAAAATCTTGAGTGTCATCAAGAAGATAGGAAACAGTTGTTCAGTGACTAGATACATTTCTGAAAGCAAATTCCATTAAGGGAAGATAAATAAGCAAGTATAATCTGTGGACTTGAAGCTCCTGCAGTAGTAAGTTTGTGACTGTTAGGCAAACTTGTGACTTTAAAGACTTACAGAAGTTTTTTTTAAAGCAACAAGTATGTTGCATCTTCCATGTAAACCAAATATTGTCATAGATTTGACTTCAGAAGAAAAATGGACCAAAAATAGAATATACCCCAGTGAAATTATGGTTTTTTTTCGGAGTGTAGACCTGTGCTTTAGCCCAGTTTGTTGTTGAGGCTTTTAAATGCTGTGCTCTCTTTATGCAGCTTCTAGTTTCTGAAGTGATGCAAATACTGAGGTGACTTAAGAGCAATCTGAGAAGAGAAGGAAAGTGCAGATGGATTACAGCAATCTTTTCCTTTAGAGATAATTCATGTAGACACTAGGTTTGTTTCCTGTAAAAGTACTGATAAGACTGCCGTGATCTTTATTAAAGCATCATGGAGCTTTGAGTCCAGAGTAGGGGTCTGCTGCCCATCAACTAATCTCATAGGAATAATCTTCGTAATTGCATGGGTTTAAAACTTAGATTTTAAGCTGGCTGTCAGATGACAGTTTTGTGTGTTAAGAGAGGAAAAGATAATAAAATCCCAGGGATTTTCTCCTCTCTGGAAATTTTGTCCTGGAGTTAATTGCAGGGCTAGGGGCAAAATTGGTGGTGTGTGGTTTTTTTTTTTTTGGTTGGTTGGTTTTTTGTTTTTTGTTTTTTTGTTTGCCTTGTTTGTTTTTTTTTTTTTGTTTGTTTGTTTGTTTTGTTTTTGTTTGTTTGCTTTTGTTTATTTGTTTTTCCTGGTTTTTGGATTATGGACAGCCATACTTCCTGTGGTTTTACCACCACTAGAAAGCAGGGTGTGAAGTGAGTGCTATCTTGCTTTTTCTCGTCCATCTCTGTCTCTGTCCTCTGATAATTCCTTTGCTGTCTTTTATTCTTACCACATGCTTTGTTAGTGCTGGTTTTGATACTCATCATACCCTGCTGTAAACTGACAGAATTAGTTAACTCATGTTAGTTGATTTACTGAACATTAGTTAACTTCTTTTTTAGAAGTAGATAACTCTTAGGAAAATGCAGGAGGTGAATCATGTTATGGAGTGTGGCACAGATCAGAGCTGGCATAAAGGGAGGAGATTTTTTGGCTGGGAGCAGCAAGGCAGAGATGTTGAGAGAAGACTTTCCTTTTGACAGCAGCAAATTCTTAGATGAGAAGAACCACATGTACAGTGCATCATTGAATATACTTGGTTGCTTTGAACTTCTTGCCAAACACATGTTGTGGCAAAAGTTGTTAATTAAAAAAAATAAATCTAAGAACAAAAGGAAAAAAGTGTAGCAGTAATTGCCATTCACCACATCTGCCGTCTCAGAAAGCCCTAGTGTTTATTGGCTTACTATTGATGGTTTTTCTTCCAGCTTTGGAAATCACTTTTACTCACTAAAAGCTCTGATTATTGGAGGATTTATTTTGAAGTAGAAAATATTCACAGCATAAGCCATGCTATCTGATAAAAATAATGATGCTGTTCTGGCCCAGCGATCTTGCCATGTCCTCTTAAGTATTTTGGGAATGGAAAAAATATTGATGCCTTGGCTAGACCTTTAGTAAATTCAGTTATGTTAGTGCATTTTCCCCTGGACTAATTTCTTTGTGTTAGCATTGTGATGAGTAACACAGGTTTTTATTTTCACATGACATCTTGTAAAATTAGATCCGAGTCCTTGAAACCAGGTTTAGTCACAAATGGTGCACCTTTATATGCTTCTATCCTTTTGTAAAGGTTTTAGTTTTTTGCTTTTTTAAAGCACATGGTGTCTAAAAATTGCATATTAAAGTGTTAACAAGACTCAGTCATTCTGAAGCATTGCTTTTATTTCAAGATAAGCTAAATTTTATTAACAGGGGTCTAATAGCAACAATGAAGAGCACAAACTATCTTTTTTTCCCTGCTTTTGAATGTGCTGTCTTTTGTCTGTGCTTTTTCTGTACATCATGTGCATGTGTTTAAAGGGGGAAAACCCAACCTTTACCATGCAAATTTATTGAAATATTGCCTTGGACAGAAGTCTAATTTTTTTTCTTCTGCTAGATTGTTTAATGTTCACATTTTTAATATGATCCTTCTTCTAGACTTCAAGTTAAATTTTTAGTTTAGCTAGAATTTATTGACCAACTTGCAAGATATTCACTGCCTAGCATTAAGGCATATATTTTTGTTACATTTCTGGAAAAAAAGAAGAGAGAGAACAACAGGGTAATTAAAATGAAAAATGAAGTTTCTGTCAATTTTTCTGAATTTTGCCATATGCAAGTTTTGCAGAGGTACTGTATTGTTTGGAGGCTCCGTTCGGCTCTAGTGGATTCTGGACAGTTGGTCACTACTTTTTTTGTTTTGTTTTATTTTTAACACGCTTCCATGCACTTTTATTAATATTTTTTCGTGTATCTCACATTTGAAGTTGAAGAAGTAAATAAAATTTGTTTCTGTGGAGGTAGGGAAACAGTCTGAAATCTCACCTTTGGGAGTGAGCACTGTTGAGTGTGTGTGATACTGTAAAAGAGGTATCTGTATCAGAATGGGTGGAAGTTGCTGCTTCTTGTGGCAAGGACAAATATGTAAGAAGTCACACTATAAACTGAATTTATTCTCATCTGCAGATTAAATAGTACCAGCTGCACTTTATTCCCTTCTCTTCCTGGAAAGAGATGTTTCTTTATTCTCAAGTTCTCTTTGCAAGTAACTTTGTAGAAGAGAGGAGTTGTAAACTACTCTTTTTAGCTGAAATGCTTAACAAAATGGTGCAGATTCACAGATTTTCTGACTGGGTTGTATTATTCATAATCCTTTCTCATGTATTAATACATAAGAGGCTTTCATGACAAAATCTGGGATTTTATCTCATTTTTGGCAGATTTCTTTCTTGAAAGGTACAAGCTAGAATTTATGATGGGATAAACTTTAAGCTGGTTGTAAATACATTTAAATGCTCTGGGCTTGAATAAATCTGAACTTTTAAAAATAGTCATGCTTTGGTTGTGTAGCACGCGGTTTATAATCGAGAAGATATTGTTAACCTATTTCCTGTTTAATGCGTGTTACAGAACTGCATTTTTCAAAATCTTTTTTAAAAAGTTCAGTCAAATGAAGAAGCAATAATTTGAGCTAGTGTTTATCTTTTGATTAGGTTTTGTCCAACTTGTTTTAGCCAGTTTAACTGAAATGTGCTCACAAGACAAAACCCATGAATGGCCCTTGTAAAATTAAGTGTTTGTAGAAAAATCAAATTCTGGAAATTTGTATTCATAATATGCATAGAGCATCAGTAAAAGTAAAATAACTTTCAAGTCCTTCTTAACCCTCTATAAGAGAAGAACATAATTTTAGTTGATATTGTTTCCATATTTTGAAAAATATGCAGCTTCAGCTATGGTAAATTTTTCCAGTGATCATAATTACTTCTGCAGGAGGTGCTGCACTTAGCTAGCAAATGTGGATGTACTGCATCCAGCTGATGTGGAAAAAAAGTACTGGTTAGAAGATAATCTTAACTTCATCTTAAATGTGGACTGGAACTGCTGTACTTCTGCCATGTCTGCTTTTTGTTTTTAGATCACTCCAGCATTCATTGTAGCACTCAGCAGGCCACTTTAATGCACTAATGGGGCAGAAAGTGTACCAGAGGAACATCTGGAAATACCTTTCTGACTAAGCTCAGAACAAGCCCTGAACAAGCTCATCTCCATCAGAAAATGAGTGCCCAGGCTCTAGTGCAAAGGGACAGGAGTGTGGAGGAAGATGGTTTTTTTTCAGCAGCACTCCATTGACTCAAAGCAAGCCATTGAACAAAGCTTCTTGGTATTTTTCAGTTCTTTTCATAATGCAACATACTTGGAAAATATTTTGGTGTATGAAAACCAGCAGGTTTTGTATAAAGGAAATTACAAGAAGATGAAGTGGTTACCATTGCATCATTGTTAGTTCGGATATTTTTGAGAGAATGATTTATAAGATTTTGTCCTTTATTTTAGGATTACCTGAAGTACAGGGTCAGTGATGAGACTTACTGTGTGTGCTAATTAGTTCAACAAAAGTTTTGACCTAAATGTGTTTCTGGGAAGTCAGGTGCTTATAGTGCGATTTCTCAGCCATTGTACGCAGTAGTTAATATCCATTTTTTCCCTATACAATTTATTTTGTGCTGATGCACATAATTTTTGCTATTTGACTGTCACCCTGTATCCTCACAGAGCTGTTACATCTCATTCTGCAGAGTTACACCTGCTCAGCATTGTACATTGAAATGTATGCAGTTATAACTGCTGGGTTCCATACATTTAAATGTTTTTACAACTTGCAGGTTTTCTCATTCTCAGCTGTTGTGACAATAACTCCTAGTAAATTTAAATTTTATTGCATTCTTCAATTATAAAGGCAGTTTATGTGCTTGTAGAGGTTTAAGCCCAGCAGCTCAGCGCCAGGCAGCTGCTTGCTGTCCAGACTCTCTCATTTGGCTCTGCATGTATGATGAGATCATGTCACAAGCTTTGCTAAGATCAAGGTAACATCCAGTACTTTTTCACTGTCCATATAGCTGTCCCTCTCATTGTATGGAGCACTCAGGTTGATGAGACACAACTTACACTTGGAAAATCTTTGCTGGGTGTTCCCAGTAATTTATTTTCCTGTATGGACCTGAAAATAGCTTCCAAGGAGGGTTTACTGCATAACCTTTTCATGGACTGTGATTAGGCTGGTTGGCCTATAATATCACTGAACCTTTTTGCCCTTCTCAAAGAGGGTCCTGATATTTGCCCTTTACCAATCATCAGGAATCTGCCAGTGTGCACCATGACCTTTAGCAGATGACAGAGTGGCTTTGCAATGACATTTGCCAGCACAGTTAAGCACCCTTGAATGCAACTGACCTGGTCACATGGACTTGAGTGTGTCCAATTTGTTGACATCATCCCTAATTTGGTTTTTCTCTACTTTCACCAGGACTGTGCCACTAGTGTTGGGAATGTGTAGTTGTGAAAGTGTACGGTGATGTGAAAACCGATGCCAAGAAGGCACTGAGAGCCTGAGTTTCTTGTGTCCTTTGCCCCTTGGTTCTCCAACACACTGGAGCGGTAGTTAATAGGTACAACATGCAAAATAAATAGAACTCCTGGTATAAATAACTAGTTCTGGCAAGATTACTTGGTGCCATGAATGTGGTGTTGGAAGAAGAAATAGATAATTCTATTCTTGCTAGTCACCATTTGAGTGGGTACCAGGTCTGCCCTCATATTGCGCTTTCTAGAAAATCATGTGTTCTTATGGTGTGTATTTAAATGCTTGCTGTGATTGTATCATGGACGTTTAATATAAATGTATTAAATTCTAACGTTTCAAAAACTGCATTTGTGCATTTATATGCTTCCCAAGAACTGAATTCCTGTAGACTTCATTGGATCTCTTGTTATGACTAGGATGATTTTAATTTATTTAAAAATAAAACCAAAAATTACCACTGCTGTGATTTGGGAGAAGAGGCAGGGGATGATGCCCCAAAATGAAAATGCCAAATATTATACTTTGCTGTTGGGTTTGATTTTTATAATTTAACTTGTAGAAATAATAAAAAAACCAACCCTACATGTGTTGTATTAGTAGGCTTATCTTTCATTGTCATGTTTTAGGTTTTTTTTTTTTAGGGAATAAGAGGCATAAATAATTAAGAGATTCCTTAGAGTTTTCTGTAGAAGAGATACTGCCTTTACAGTTCCTCTGGTAGTTGAAAACTTAAGTGCCTGTTTCTCTCAAATGTTTAACTGTCGTCAGATTTTATATCTCCTTCTTTATAGACAAAACTATTCCTGTGTTCTGACCAGTTATTTTTGAATTTGAGATTTTTAACTGTAATGTAAATTTAGAATGATCATCACTGATTTAAAAACTTTGGCACTTTATTCTGCTATATTTATTGCTCTGATGAATTTTGAACTGTTCTGATTATCTGAATAAAGGGTGTATTGTAGTTTTGTGTCAATACATTTCTACAAAATTTTTGGTATGTGAGATGAAATAACCACTTTTTAAAAATCTGCCTTTTATGTAATAGACCTCCTTTCTTTTACTTATGTGGAGACTTTTTTAGTTGTTTTTTTTTTTTTTTTCCCCCAGAGACCAAATATTTCTTATGGTGCCTTTGTACTTCCAAATTCAGTAGAATGTAAAAAACTACATTTAGAAGCAACTTTATAATAAAAACTTGAAACTCTTAAAGATGGCAGTTTCTGTTTTAGTTTATTCAAGCTGTAAGAGCAATACCTTTTATACTTTCTTACAGTAATTCATTAGGTATCTCTTTGTCATTGTCATTAATATCTGCAGGAAGAGGTATTGCAGGTATCCATGTTTTTCAAGTTTACGCCTCTGATGTTAGTGTTGTCCCTCTGAGGATTTTCCACAAGGTTATGTAGTTTGCTCATGACTACAGTAAGCACTGCTGTTGCCAGCAGGAGTTTACAAAGTTAGTTTTCTTTTTCTTGCTGATTACATGCCACAGGTTACATATGGGGAGCACCACAGTGTTGAAGATACCAGCCTACTTAAGTGCAGGAAAGTAAGAATAAATTGATATGAAAATAAGTTTGCAGATTGACCAGCTTTTCTAAGCCTACTGATAGGTGGAGGAGCTGCTGAAGTTCCTTAATGTTTAATTCCAGGCAGCAGAGAAAGAGAACAGATTTTCCCAACATGACCTCTCTTTTAGAAGGAAGAAATTTAGTTGAATTGAGTCTTACTGTGCCCTTAAAATGCAGCCTGCTAAGTGGCTCATTTTGTTACTCACAGTTGGCTGTGGAAGATGTTTATAAACAGGACTTTTTTACTTACTGCTTTTTTTTCTGTTTTGTCTTTGAATGTATCTTTATCTTCAGAGAAGGAAATTGCCCATACCCAAAATCATGGAGAAGCCTTGGGCTGCGTTATGATTCTAAACAGACTATTGACAAAATACTTTCTTAAGTTTTGTAAAATAAACTTGGTCATTGTGTTTGGCACTCCTGCAAACTCTTACCACTCCCTTTAAAAAGTATTCCCCCAGTTTCCTTGGCTCCCAAAGAATTACATTAGGTTTTACAATGAAAATACCACTTGGCTTAAAGGCAATAGTAGGAAATTCTTACTCCTGTAAATGGAAAAGTGGGTACTTGTGGTGTAATGAGGAAACCATGGTGTTTTAGCAGCCTCAGCATAGAACAGATGTTAGGAGTGGGTTAGGAATTGGTTTATTACTTTTGTATGTCAACTGTGCCAGCACAGTTAAGAGAATTTAAGTATTAGAAGCCTTTGGTTATATTTTTCGTCATTCTGGAAGAGAGTGTAGCATGATGCTAAAAAATGTGCTTTATCCCTAAATTTAATTTATTTTCCTTCTTTTTGCCATAATTATATTTTTTTCTAGATTGCTTGGGTAGGCTGAGGACCCAGCAGAGGCCACTTAGTCTGGATTCCCGCATGCAGCACCTGGGCAGAGCAAAGGAGTGGAACAGTTCATTCCCCACAGCCTTGGGTCACTGTAAGGGCAAAGCAAGACTGAGCATTGAAGTGCTGGATTTCAGCTCTTAAAATGGCCTTTAATGGGAGAAGATTAATTTTCAGACTTCATCCATTGCTTTGTTGTGACCAAATGCTATGTTCTTTAAGCCACCCTGTTGAATTTCAGCATTAAAGCCCTGATTGTTAAAGAGTGAACATACACAGCTGAAAGAGTGTTCTTCCAGTTTTGTTCTAGGAAACAGCTGAGGGGCTTTTTTTCTAAAAATTCCCAGAGTAGGTCTGCCATCTGGTATGGAAAATTTTAGTCCAGATTTAATTTGGCAAAAATTTGACCAATTAAAAATAGTTGTACCATTTTAAATATATGGCAGGTGTCATTGTAGACAGTGGCACCAGAAGTGCTTGTAATACCACCAGTTGTATGATAGTACTTGTTATACTGACTTGTCCTTCAAATACCTTGAAATCTAAGCAGATAAGCACCAGGGCAATGAGAATAACCTTTAGTCTGACCCATTTTGCTCCCTCTTCTGTCATTGGTAATGCATGTAAAAGTAGCAGCTGTGTGGTAGCACTTCTCTTGAAATGCGAGATCTCTCCAAACACCTCAAAACTAAGTAGATGAGCACATGGGGCAGTGAGAATAACTTCTAATCCAATTTGTTCTGCTTCATATTTCTGTCGAGTAACAGCTGGATAGCCAGCCAGTGCTAACTAAGGCAGATAGAGAGTAAAACAATTCTTGGCTGAGAAAATTTCCCTCTTTTTCTATCAGCAGCATTGGAAATCTCTGTACTGGAAATCAGGTTGGGGTTATGTTCAGAGGCTGCTCATGGAGTGGTCCATCACTCCCTTATCCACCATGGATTAGTGTTAATTTGATCTTAAAATCAAATTACCAAAGATCACCAAAAGATCAAATTGTGTAATTAGAGCTTAAATCTGTTTATGCTTTTGATCTCTGTATAATATTCTTACATCGTGAGTTGCACAGTTCAGTTCTGTGCTTAGTATCATAATGGTTTCTTGGTTTTGGGCTTCATGCAACTTGTTTTCATCTAAGATGTGTAGAGATGTGTACTCTGGGGATTATGTAACACCTTGTTTTGACCACGAAAGTGTTTGTGCTCAGTATTGTCTCTTTCTCTTCCAGGCTGGCAAGTTTTAAGGTTTTATTACATGGAAACTTCTTAATGCCTTCTATTGTTGCCTCCCCTATTCTTTTTTTAACCTTTTTGTGTCAAATGCTGTATATTTTTTTTCTTTTATCTTGCTGCATCTATGTAATTGCCCCCTTACTAAAATCTTTCCTTGTCTTCTTGCTATTTGTTCTTTCCCCTCATTATCTGTGTTCAGGTTTTGTCTATTAATTTCCCACTTTTATCTCTCTTCCCTTTGTGGTGATGAATAAGGAAAAGTGTGTGTTTTGGGTAGGCATAAAGCAGTCCAAAGCTTTACAAATGGTGAGAGCTGGAAGAAACAAGTGCATTTGCTCCCAATCCTTAACAAAGCTTAGTTTTATTTGCCTGAAGGATGTTTGAATTTCATTTATTTAGGGTGACTCTTCACAGCTGTGAAAGCTGGATTCATTAAAAATGAATGAGGCTTCTTATGTAACCTAGAGGTTTGAGGCTATATGAGTGCTCCAAATATTGAAGGCAATACTGTTAAGTGTCATGCCCCCCAGGAGTTCTGTGGATGCCGGCCCAAAATTGGGAAGGACAAGCCCTCCATCTCTTAAAAGTTTTGAGTCTTTGAGCCTGAGAATGGGCAAAAATTCAGTATCTTCTTTTGCTGCAGTGTATCTCATCTTGATTTTGCTTTTGGTAGCTGGAGTTACTAATAGGCTTGCTTTTGAAACAAGTGACTCTGAGGTACATATCGGTTAAAGCACAGGGAGGTCATAGTATTGTTTTTAAGTGTTATGTGTTTGAGGCTGAACAAACTTTTCATAGACTCAAAATGGTTTGGATTGGAAGGGGCCTTTGGGGTCATCTAGTTCTTGGTCCCCTGTCGGGGACAGGGACACCTTCCACTGGAATCCACATCTAGATTCTTCAGATTGCTCTAACATCTGGTGCAGTTTCTTTATTAATCTTAGCAGTTTCATTACCTTGGTAAGAACAAAATTTTGAGGTGCAATTTGGTACCTAGGGGAAAGAAAAGATATTTTAATGTTACATTAGTTCTGGGCTACTCAAGAATTTGTTAAAGTATAGGTGAGATTTCCTGTGCCCTAGAGTAATACATTTGCATGAGCTAAAGCCCTATCGAGGCTTATTTCTAGTATGTGCTAATTGTTTGCTTTGTTAGAAGGAAGAAATGGAAGAAGTGTTAATGATTGCATTTAAAAAAGAAAGCTTTAAAATAATCTCAATGTAGCGAGAACATATTTATATTATAACTTTATCAAGGTGTTGTGGTTAGCTTACAATTTACCTGGATATCCAGACATTTAATGAGTAAAGAATGAAAAGATGCATAATTTGTATTAATTAGAAACTGATCTCTGAATGGTAGTAAAGAGCTCACTATGAATTCACGGTGCAATTAAAAAAAACAAACAAACAAACCAAACTTCTTTTTTTCTTCACAGGAAAGATGATAAAGATTATGCTTTAAAACAAATAGAAGGTACTGGAATTTCCATGTCTGCATGCAGAGAAATAGCAGTAAGTAACACTTATTTTTACTAGCAAACAAACTTACTAGAAGTATTAATTTGCATGCATGCTGGGTTTTGTCTGCTCAATCATGTTATTCTACTATGGGTGCTATATCTTTATCATAGGGGTATAAAGAAGTACAAATGTCATGGAAGATTTTATGTACCTGTTATGTTTGTTGTCTAAAATTGACAGTGTTTTTAAGTTGCAATTTACTGCCTGCCTCAGGGCAGATTGTATTTAAATGCAGCAGTTTAAAAACATGATTGTAGTTAGTGACTTAAATTATACATTTGGTCTGACTTTCAGTATTGTACTTCAGTTCTTTTCCCAAAGAAATTAGTTCTTTTTGGCTTACAATGATTAAAACATTTTAACTTCTGTTTAAGCGAAGATTTCAAACTCAACTGGCATCTGTTGTTGCATTGGAGGCTGTAATACAGCTATGAATGCTATTTAGACATTTTCTTTAATTTTTTAGATTTATATTTGTATTTCATGGGGTTAGAAACTGGTGAATAATGTAGTCTAGTTATAGTTTGTAAGAAGCTTGTGAAGAAACACTGGGAAAACCTGTATTATGAAGATTACCTGTTTTATGTTATGTTTTACTGCTGCTTGGGTTCATTGTTCTTTAAATGTTTCAAATGAAATTGCTTACTAAAAAGAAATGCACGTAACTTAAGGATGTGTGTGGGAAGGGAGTAGTTTATTTTCAGTCCAAAGTGTAAAACTTTTCCCTAAATTTCATTTTCATTGACTGAAATTAGTACTAGGCTTTCTCCTTAGTCAAATTGCAGTTGGCTTAGTGATATCAAAAACATTAGTCCTTGAACTGAACTGAACAAGAAGCACAAAGAATATTCTTTAGGAGATATTCTTTTTGTCCAGTGGTGAAAACTGAGCCGTCTGCTATTGTAGGCATCCACTCTGAACTAAAGAAGCAGAAAACAGGGTCTTAAATTTTGCTGCTTTCAACCATTTCGGCTGAAGTTTTCCAAATGCCATGACTCAGGCTGAATGCTTTTGGGAAATGTCAGCTACCATTTCAGAGGGATTTGGGATAAGTTGCTGTCTTTGTGCAATGATTTACCGAAAAAGATTTAAAAAGTTTGTTCTGCTTGAACATGGCAGGAGAAGCATGGCTGGTGTTAGGGAGGTGTCTCTGCTCTGTGTAAGACCCTAACTCAGTTTGTGTGCATTATGAGAGTCATTAACTTGGCTGACAGGCAGGAAAGATTTGTTCTCATTCCTCTTGGGCAGCAAGATCCCCAGAATTGATGGGAAGGGAGCGAGCAGCAGGGGCGCTTTCTCTATGCTCTGAGCTGTTGCAGCACACGCCTTTGGAAAGAACAGCAGTACAGCTCAGGACCCACGTGGGGCAGGGTTGGTGAGGGAAGGAGGGAACACAGTGCAAATACCAGAGATGCCAAGAAAGCAGATACTGAGAGCAAAGAGGGGAGTGGAGCCCTAAAGCAGGCGTAGGGATAGAAAGAGAGACCTGAAGCCATGTTTCTTGAGCTATAGTTGACTTTGCTCCTGGTTATGCTTCAAGGCCTGCAACTTCTAATACTGTGGTTGAATTTTCCTGCAGGTGAATTAATAATTCACCATGGGCTTCTGAGTTTGAATTTGTTTCTTGCCATTCTTTTGATGTTGCTGTTTGAAGTGAACAGAAGAATTTTTCTTCCCCAGAATGGTGTTGTTTATTTTAATTCTGTTAAATTTTTTTCCACCCTTCTATCAATTAATATCGTAAAAGGAGCAAAATGAACCTCATATGGAAATGAATTAAATTGATGATAATAATCATATTGTTTATATTGATGATGTGAGTATATGAAACATATGTGAAAATGCTTCTGAGTTAACCAGCAGTGACTTGTACCTGTCATCTGTACATATAACTAATAAATTATTTGTTGTTGTGCTTAAAAAATCAAGGCTGTGTGCCAGACTTCGTTACAGTGTGTTCTGGACTACCCAAATTAATGAAGAGCATGGTGGTGTTAAGAGGAACTAGGATGATTTGGTTTGCATATGAGCCATATCCATTTCGGTTTCTCTGGAGAGTTGAGGCTTGTATGTTCTGCTCTGTGACAATCTAGGAAGAATGTAGTTTGATATAAATCCCAGGGAAACTCTTTGTTTTTACAGCTCTGTTGTGAATTTTTTCTTATGATTAACTTCAGTTTTGGCGTATTGAGTAACCTTTATATTTAAAAATGCCCATAGCTTACTCTTTCAAAACATCTGTTTGATGCAGATACTTGAGTTGCAGAACACTGTAAGCAAAATAAAGTATTGAAATTCATCAGTTACAGGGAAAGGTTTAAACTAGATTAGAGATCTGATTTCAGATGACTGAGTTATGGGATGAGCTCAATCTATAACTCAGTTTAAATAAGTGATTTGTTTGGGGTTTTTTTTCTTCAGTCACTTGAACTTTGATTTTCTTCTACTATTTGTTTACGTGATGGAGTTAACAGTTACTGTGCTAATTGAATGAGTATGTTTCATATCAAGCTAGTTGAAGAGTTGTATTTTTTGTTATCTGTCTCATTTATCCACCATGGTAAATATTTGTGAATCCTGCCTCTTTCAGAACCTGAACTGAATGTTTGGCTGCTCATATCTTGTTCTCTGCAGATCTGTGCACTGCCTGCTATGCTGGCTGTCTGTTTTGTGATCTGCAATTTCACTTCTGAGGATTTAAGCAAGCTCTAGAAACTGCACGTTCAGCATGCCAAGAGTTGAATTTGTGTTAGATGGGAGAGCTGGGAGATAGAATGGTGAGATTTGTATAAAAATACGCAGAACGCACACGCCCAAATGATTGATTCCTCGTCTTCTGATTTAATCACATGAAGAAAGTCATTAAAGCCTATCAACCTGGAATAGTGCAGCAAATGCTATTTCACAGTTCGCAAAGCAGGAGAATTCTTCAGGGCTGTAGAAAGCTGGAGTAGTTAACCAGGCTTTAAATAGAGCTTCAGGATTTGGGCAGTTTTCTATACAGGAGTTTATACAGATTTTGAAGCAACCAAGTGACTTGCTGACATGTTTTGTGTTGATTAGCATTTTTAATTCAGTTTTAGCAGGTTTGCAAGTATGTGTAGGTTTGTCCTGGCCTGGTTTCTGGTAGCAGGGGGGCCACAAAGGTGGCTCCTGTGAGAAGGTGCTGGAAGCTTCCACCATGTCCAGCAGAGCCAATGGCTCTGGAGATGGACATGCTGCTGTCCAGGACTGGGCCAGTGAGAGAGGTTCGTAACGCCTCTGTGATGACAGATTTAAGAAGGAAGTAAAAATAAAGTCAGGGTTTTTTTCACTTCAGGTTAGAGAGGAGGGGGAGGTGAGAGTATGTGAGGGAAAACAACATGGTGGCCCCAAGGTCAGTGGAGAAGGAGGAGGAGGTGCTCCAGGCACTGGAGGTGAGATTCCTCTGCAGGCCGTGTNTCCAGGCACTGGAGGTGAGATTCCTCTGCAGGCCGTGTTGCAGCCCATGGTGAAGTAGCTGTGCCCCTGCAGTCCATGGGGATCCACAGGGAGTGCAGAGATCCACCCACAGCCCATGGGGATCCACAGGGAGTGCAGAGATCCACCCACAGCCCCTGGGGATCCACAGGGAGTGCAGAGATCCACCCACAGCCGATGGAGGAGGTGCCCATGCCGGAATGGGTGGATGCCTGGGGAGGCTGTGATCCAGTGGAAGACTCGGAGGAGAGAGAAGGCCCTCCTTCCAGGCTGGAGCAGCCTGTCCTTGGAGGACTGCACCCCATGAAAGGAGAGCCCCATGCCACAGCAGTTTGGGGAGGACTTTCGGCCCATGGGGGAGTTCACGGAGCTGCAGGTGTGGTTTTAGTGCAGCTCGTGAGTGTGGCCCCACGCCGGAGAAGTTCCCGGAGAACTGTCTCCTGTGGGAGGGACCCCACGGCCTCACAGGGGATGGACTCCTCTCCCAGAGCAGTGGAAGAAAATCTTGGTGATGGACTGACCAAGCCCCCATGCTCCATCTGCCTGTGCTGTTGGTGGGAAGGAGGGAGGGGTGGAGGGGCTGGGGGGAAGATGATGTTTTAATGACTTATTTTACTTCTCATTATCCTCCTCTGATTGTGTTAGTAATAAATTCACTTTCGCAACTTGAGCCTGCTTTGCCCTTGAAGCGTTTCTCCCAGTCCTTATCTCACTTATGAAACATTCCTTAGTTTTTTTTCCCTTTTCCCTCCTCTGTCCAGCTGCAACAGGGGAGGGTGAGCGAGTGGATCTTGTGGTGCCTGGCGTTTACCAGAGTCAAACCTTTGGCTAGTGAGGAGTTACTTAGGTTGAGGTTTTGTTTGGGAGTTTTGTTTGTTTTTTGTTTTGTTTAGTTGAGGGAGCGATGAGGGTTTTGTTTGGTTTTTTGGTTTTTCTTTTTACCAGTTTTCCATGTAATTTGTTTATTGGTGCCTGGTTAGGTTGAAAGAAATATCCAATAGCATTAACTTTTGTCTTGGCCCTGAAGAGCAAGTGCTAGATGTGGTAGCAGATGCTTTTAGTGAAAATGGTGAATGTGACAAAGCAAATCTGAGGTGGACAGTGCTGTGCTCTGGCTGTCTCCTGTCTGTGTTGTGTCCTTTAAACACCATATCCAGCTTGTGTGAGTTGAAACAGCCTTGGGGCTGCTGGGGATGGAACAGAAAACGACAGAACAATAAGCAGCTGGCTTCCCTGGTTGTTTTCACTCTTTAGGTCTGCCTTGGAGGCATTCCTAGGATTTAGTGTTTCCTGTTGTAATAAGTGCAGGCTGTTACCACAAAAGGTGATGTCCTTTGTGCTGGATCTAGCTAGTTTTGTGGACTGAGCAGCATCCTTTGGATATGCTGTTAACAGAACTCACGTGAAAAGGAGAGCCTGTGCAGCAGGCCTGCTCACCTCTGTATCTGTGCTTGTCCCCACGGCTTTCACCTGAGCTGGAGGGTGGCAGAGGTAGAGGCAGGGGGAGCAGCAGGCCCAGCCCTTATGGCAAGTAAGAAGGGAGCTGCTGTTGCTGAGTGGTCTTGCCTGAGTTGACCTTGGTAGAGGAGGTTCCTTTGGAGGGTCCTTCTCACACACTGGGCCTTCCATGCCCTGGGTGACAACAGTGTGTCACCATGTGATTGTCAGGTCTCTCTTCCCTCTGCCAGTGGAAGGGATGGAAGAAAGGTTTAAGGGCTCTTTTGTAGCTAGTCTGAGGATGACTGTGATCTCTGCAGCCTGCAGCAGCCAGAGGGGACCCCATGAGGCAGAAGCCAAAACTGGATGACACCAGGATTTACCCGCTTCAACACCTTCCCTTGATAAGGAACAATTAACTCTGTCCGAGAGCTTACCTGAAGAGATCCTGACCCAGCTGTGTGGCAATGAACAATAGTTGGGTGTAGATTCCTCAGATTATAGGGGCTGTCATGGCCCTTCCATGTTCACAGTTTCCCTCAAGAAAGACCAAACACAGAAATCACTTAGATGAGTGCATGTCTTCCTCGTGTCAGCGGGCATGTTATGGTTTCTTGGTAATCTTTCCATGTAGTCAAAGGTGACAGAGTACTGAGGAAGACAGATGTTTGATTTGACTCTTTTTGGCATGTTTAGTGATACTCAAATGCTTTAGTTTAATACTAACATGTATGTAAAATATCAGTTGTGACTGACTACTTTACCAAGCTACATTAGTGATCTGAAAACTATATTCTTTAGAGTTTTTGTATAAAGGGAGGGTAGCATTATTTCTAGCTCTGTGACAGTGAGACAAAAATGCTGACTATATGTTGTAATTTGAATCCTTAGGAATCATAATGTTTTCTGTGAACAGCAGTATTTGTCCAAGCTTGACATCCAATGTCTGTCTCATCTGGGTTCTTCACCCACCTCCTTACTTTCAGGGAACATTTAATAACACCTCTTCTAATACTCTGAACGTGTTTTGAACTAGAAGGTGCTAATAAATATTGACTTGCATGTGACATCACATAAGACTCATTTATTTTAGAAACTGTGGAAGCTAAAAAGAAACATGGGTTTTTTTTCCTCCTGACATTTTGTGTTGTCAGCCTTCTTTTTGCACATTTAGGACTTCAAAAAAAATCAAAAGAATAAAATACACAAGCTTATGAAATTGTTGCTTTGTCTAAAAAACTGGAGCTTCAAAAATGTGTTGTCAGCTTCATAATAAATTCTTAGAGTGAGCAGTATTATAACTTTCTGTTACAATGCCTTTGTAAGCTTTTATTTGAACACTTCTGAAAGGAAAACAGCATGTTCTTTCAGCAGGTATTCTGTTCTTTCTTAGTACTGTGGAATGTATGACTTGTGAGAATATAAAACTAAAATTGTATTTACACTGAAGTAAACAGATCTTGAATCTGCTGCATAGCAGCTAAGCCAGCCTGGGATTTTAGATATTGTATAATAAAATTTGGGGGTTAGTTTATATAACAAGTTTAAAATACTTCAGTAGAGCTCCACTGTTTCATAGAAAACAAAGAATAACGATTGGAAACGTTATAACAAATGTTTGTGGCTTAGAATTGGGTGACATCTCTGGAGTCATCATATTCTCCTGCTCTTGCAGACAAGCAAAGAGTACTTAAAAAAAATTTAGCAAGCTACAAGTTAAATTTGTAAGGAAAAGAGATCTCTGAAGGCAGTTTCTGAGTCTCATTCAAGTAATGACTCTACGAACATTATTCAGCCTTTAAGCCAAAATTAATCATGACTAATTCGTACCCATTTGTACTTATCATAATATTGTCAGTTAGTTAAAATAGCTCTTCTGCTCTCATTTTAAAGAGAGAGAGAGAGACTTTCTTCTCTGCTCTGTTTTGGCAGGCTGTAAGCACTTTGGCTTGGCTTGCTGTTTTTCTTGAACAGTAGGCTCTCCCTTCCTCTGGGTGTAGGCTTGGGCTTTCTTTGCCCTGTTATAGTTGGAATTAATCTTCCTGAATGGGCCAGAATTATGCACAGTGTTTCAGGTAATGTCTTATTGCTGCCTGTACTCATCTGTTGTAGCAGTAATTCCACTGGCACCTTACTTTTAACAGGATGAGTAAAATTTGTCATTTCCTTTCCAGTCTGAAAGTTGCCTTTCTGCATCAGCTGCAATCTGCTTTGTGTTCCAAGGCCCTGCTTGCCCATTTTTCCATTGTAAGGCCATGGCATGACTGTTGATGTATGATGTTTGTTTTTGGATCCCTTGCTGAAACTGATGTGAACCTGTTTGAAGCATGAGATGAGGATTAGAGTTTGCATTTATGCCATCAAACTAGCCAGATAATGCAATAGTGGCTTTTGCTTAAATGAATATTTGGTTCATACTGCCAATATCTTTGTATATAGCCGGGTTTCTGACTGTCCTGTGGTTTGGCGGAAATGTGCTGCAGGGTGCTCAAAGGAAGGCGGTCAGAGCACAAAGCTGCTTTTTCTAAAATAGCTGATGACCTGACACAGGGGAAACTCCTTCTGGGCCAGGTTACCTGGCAAATTGCTCTAACAATTGTGTGCATTATAGGGTTTTAGAATCATTTAGGTTTGGAAAGACCTCTATCACCAAGTCCAACCATTAACGCAGCACTGCCAACTCCAGCACTAAACCATGTCCCTCAGTAACAACACGTCTGTGTGTCTTTTAAATACCTTCAGGGATGGCAACACAACCACTTCCCTGGGCATCCTATTCCGGTGTTTGACAAGTGTTTTGGTGAAATAATTTCTCCTGATAACTGATCTGAACCTTCCCTGTGCAACTTGAATTACAGAAGTAAGCATGGTAATATTGTAAGGTTACATTTTGCAGGTTAACCACTCCCTGAGGACCACAAAGATTAGCAAGCATCAAGAGCAGGGGTGAAATGGCATTTGCAGTAGAGCCAGAAATCCTCACTTACATCGAGAGTGCAGTGCCTTGGCTCATGAGAAGTGTTGGAGTCGTGGAGAGCTTTATGGGAAATGTGGAAATATCACTGGAGGCAGCAGGTCATGTTCATAAAAAGTTGTGCCGACTTCAGCTCATATTTTATGAGAAAGATAATTGTTGTTAGTGCAAGAAAAGATTGGCCTTAGTCATGCTGCAGTTTTCCTGGTTCCCTTAGTGCTGCTGTTGATTATTTAATAATATCCTGTTTTACTTCACTTTGTCCTTGTTCATGAAGCAATTTAAAAATTTTATGCATCATTGGGACACTTTGATTTACTGTCCCTCAGCTGCCCCTTGGCTCTGTGGAATGAGTATTTCTTCATTTCAAGAGGGAAATGGAGGGACCTTAGTGTGAGATCAGGAACTGCACAAAGGGATGCTGTTTCTCTTGCTGAATCTTGAACAATATGAAAACAAGGGCATGACCAGCCAGGGACAATATGGACTTCTAACATTCAGATGTATTGGCATCTTTGTCATTTGTTGATTTCTATTTTCTTTAAAGGTCTGTTGGGTCTCCCTTCTTTATAAGGCGGTACCCAGACTAACTAATGTAAGAGAAACCTTTCTGGTTGAGGAAATAGATTTGAATCATCATGTGATATGCAAATGAAAAGGAAGGCCATTTACTGAGAGCTAAACACAAAATTTTTGTCTTTCTCTTTGTGCTCTACATAACTGAGCTAAGATAGACAGAAACAGTTAGATAACAAAGTCATTAGGCCAAAACATAGCCTTTATCATTAGCAGGCATCATATTGATAGTCAAAGCATGTTTCTTGCAGTCTACTTTGTCTCAACTGTCTTTGTTTGAACTCTGTCAGCTGCTGGACACAAGTCAAGTCATCTGGTAGGAAAGGCATGTGGTGTATGGGCTAGAGAAGCCTGGTTCATGGAGACTGAGGTTACTGAAAATGCTCTTTACAGCCCACGTGATGTGTTACCATCTGCATGAGCTCTTCCAGATACTTCAGTGATTGCATTTGTCACTGTGAGTGTTTCAGCCTTTCCAAGACAGTGATTCAGGAATCATCCGTCACCACTGCAGCAATCATATCCTTATTCTGATGGTGTTGCTGATGTATGTTAGCCATCCCATTCACTGGTTTGCTGGTGGCTGGCTGTCTTTGACTGAACCCATCACGTTTTTTAAGCAGACTGAAAAAATGCGGATTTAACAGCTATTCAGCACAAAAGGCAAAGGCAGAAGCCAGCAGTAATGGCTGAGTACACAGGTGCACAAACAGTAACAGCTGCTGTCAGTGGCAGTAACAAAGGCCAGAACTCCTAACACAATGGTGATGGGCTGCAAAAGGAACTTCTCAGGTGTGTTCCTGGAGAGTATCAGCTGGGACTTTGTAACTGATGAGAAGGAAAGCAGGTTGCTATGGATTTTTTAGGAGGCTAGTGGGGTTTTTGCGTATTTGAGAGGACTGCTGGGATGTTCAGAGAAGAATAAAAGGCAGGAAAGGAGTGATCAAGGTGGTTTGGGGAGGAAAAAAGCAAGGAATGCTGTGAATCTCAAGTCTTCAGGACTGACTGCCTTAGAACAAAGGAGAGAATTCTGTCTGTTGCCTCACTATACAGACAGGGAATCCTTCTGCTGCATTGCTTAAAAGTTTCTCATGTTTGTGTCCAGCTTTGGTGATTTGTGTGTTCTCCAAGCTGAATCACGTTTGATGTGAAGAGGTTGGATTTTTTTTTAGGTAAGGTGATAGCTGCTACTTCTGGAATAAGGAGTAGGACAGACTTAAAATGGGATCAGAAAGGACAACAGGGAACATTACATTATTTTTTAGAGCTCTGACTAGTATCTGTATCTTTCAAGGAATAGTTTGTTGTATCTGGTACAGATGCGTCCATCAGGCCACAGGAAATTACAATAATATTTTGGTATGGACGCATAGTTGCTGAACTGTCATGTCATCTTCTGATACAGTTAATTAAAAATTTTAGCATAAATTTAATATGTGGATTTATGCTGATTAAAGAAAAATTACTTTATTATAGGGACTGGCACAGTGTATTCTTAAACCCTGCAACATCATTCACCATTGAGAGGCTGGTCTTTGCTGAGCTGTGCCTGTCTGGCATGCAGTTAATCTTCTTCACATCAGCCTGTATGGTGGAGTGTGTTGGATTTGTGACTAAAGCAGTGTTGATAAGCCAGCAGTGCTTTGGCTATTGCTTACAGTGTTCAGGCTTTCTGTTTCCTGCCCCTCCTCCCTTTGGAGAGGCCTTTGCTTGGAGACTGGCTAGGCATCAATCTTCTTGTGGTAAGTTGTATGTGATTGCCTTTGAATTGCTTTTGTTCTTTTGTTGTGTGTGTGGTGTTTAATTCCTCTTTCTTGCACTACTGAACTGTCTTAACTTCACTCACAAATTTTCTTGCTTTTTTGTTCTTCCATTTGTGCCCAGCTGAGAGAGGTGAGCAAGTGGGGTTTAGGCTGGAGTTAAATTACCACGGGCGATCCCCACCTGTAATTGATAAAAAAGTGCAAATAAGCATTTCTTGGTTTTTCCCATACTGATCTTATTCTTACCAGGAGTTACAGGCATTTAAAGAATTCCATACTTCTTGTGGACCCTGCCTTAAAGTGCCTCAATGTAGTGCTTCTACAGATCTTAGGGTTTTACCATGCTGAAACTCTACAGCCTTCTGCATTGATTTCTATTGTTGCTTTGACTCCTCTACATTATCTGCCTGTTTGATTTTATACTTGAGATAAAATAGCTGTGAGCTATAGGTCCTTTTTTCCAAGAAATGTCACAATGAAGGCTGGTCAGTGAGTCATAATGCAAGTCTGTCTCAAATGAAAGAAGTAAACAAGCACACATATATATACACTTCCATTGCTATCTCAGTAGCAGCTAAAATTTTAGCACTTATGACAAAGGTATAAATAGGAAGGAAGGAAGGAATTTTTTTGTTTCCTCTGTTACGTAGTGGAAAAAATACATTTTATTGAAAATAGTTTGTCTCAGAAGTAAGTTCTCTATTCCAAGACTAATTTAATTTTCCCTTGGTATTTTTTTAAAAAAGAAAAAGCTCTAACCATTCCTTTTAATAAAAAATGTCATCATTTTTGGCACACTGAACTGACATGAATTTGACTAGTCTTGGGTAGTCACGCTTAACCACAATTCACTTAGATAAGGCTTTTGTTTCTTCCTTAGCAATTGAATGAGTATGGTAAGATTGTAACATGACCAGTAGAGCTCAAATAGACTGATGCTGTCTGCATTCATTTTTTGTGCTGTATCTCATCTGTGTTTTCCTTTTGATGGGGTTCAAACTATAGTTCCTGAAGCAGCTGAGCTGGTTTAGTGGCTCACTGCTGCTGAAAGAAGTTCCAGGTGTGTCCCTTTGCTAGGGCTGTCTCTGCTGTTAGTACTCTGGGTTGTTTCAGCTCAAGAGCTCAGTACCAGGTTACCTTTCATCTAACCTTTGTGCATCCAGAATAGTTTTCTCTTGAACTGGATGCTGTTTTATGCATGGCTTCTGTGAATGTACTAACTGGTGTAATGTGTTGTGGCAAGAAAGTGGACCCTATTCTGTAGACGCTGTTGACCTTGTAGATCCACAGAGTCCTCCTTACAACCCACATCTTGGTTTAGCTGACTGCATTGACAGGCTCTAGTTGAGCCATCCCATTCAGTCTCAAATGACTGCAACCAAAATGCAGCATTTTCAGATAATTGGGGGTGAGGAGAAAATGGGGTACCCCAAATAGGGCTGTTGAAAATTACAGCCTATGCGAAATGACAGATGCCACAGCTGCTGGTTTGCAGGGTCATCTTGGTCCTAGATAATTATGAGGTTTACATCGAGTTTAGCTTTTAGAAAATGAGTAGGAAGTGAATGCCCTGAGGGGGTTATGACCCATTTTCAGCTTTGGTTTGAAACTAATGACTGGTTCCATCATGGGAAAAAATGTGTTTTTTTATGGCTTGCAGATTTCAACTTTTGTTATTTGTGTTCTAAATATCCCAGCACTGAATGTATGGATATAACTGTTGTGGGCTTTTTCTTTTGCAGTTGCTGAGGGAGCTCAAGCATCCAAATGTCATTTCTCTGCAAAAGGTGTTCCTTTCTCATGCTGACAGGAAAGTGTGGCTTCTCTTTGACTACGCTGAGCATGACCTCTGGGTAAGGTGAATTGTTTGTAGGTACCATGCTTAGAGTTTTAGTTGCAGCAAAGGAACAGGGTCAGGGAGACATCATTTTTAAACACAGCGTAGCTGCTTACTCCAGGTTTGTTGGAAGCAATTTCAGTACTATAGGAAAAGCAATGGAAAATGTTAAGTGAACACCCAATACAGTTAACCTATAAGCTCTTTAAGAAGATAAAAATCTGGAAAAAATCTGCAGAAATCAACTCTCAGTAGCTAGAAGTCTACTTAAATAAATGTAGATATAAACCCCTATTACAGCTAAAGAAGGGTGCAGGAAAATGTATTGATTATGCAGATGAGTTCCCTTTGAAAAATTATGACCTTATTTTCTGAATAGGACAGTTCAGACTTTTAGTTGCATTGATTGTCATCCATGAATACTTGAAATGAGAGTAGTGACACTGTATATTTAATTCATACATTTCAGTGGGAAGAATTTTTCTCAACTCGTCTGCAGAAATTCTGTGTATTTGGGCAGAAAGCTATTTATTCCTAATTGCAAGATACAGCTTTAAAATATAAACCTGTTGGAGGCCATGTCAATTTGTTTTAAGATAGATACTGTATTCCTCTGTTCACTCAGTATTTTTAAGCTTAATATCCATTTGGAACACTTAAAAAAATGAACTAGCATGGTAAAAAATGAAGAATACCATTCAACCTTGACTTACCTTAAAAAAGGTATGCATGCCTCAAATTAATGCTGACATAGATTTAGGGTATTGCTCTCAGTGCTGCAACTACTAACCTTGAAAGATGCTAAGATTCATATCAAAGGGTGCAACAGAAGCAGTTTGGAATGAGGTGGAAATTTTTGTAAATGTGTGCATGTGAGAATTGCACACTGTGAGTCATGGGGTTCTTTTTCGTCTGCATGTCACTTAGCACAAACCAAAGTAAAACTAATTTCTTTGGAAAATGGTGTTCCTTATAATTTGAAATTATTCAGTAACATTTGCCTAAAAGCTAGTGTGTCAGTTTTCTTTCCGCTAAGCTAAATGAAAGATATTTTCTTAAAGTTAAATGTCTTGGAAGTTCTGATACTTGATACTGAGGTTTTGTTACCAAAATAAAATTAGAGACAAGAAAGTTACCAAACAGCTGAAATGTTGAGCCATTCTTAAGGCTGATAAACAGAAACAGCAATATCTTGAGGAAATGGAGTATAGTCGGTTTGTTTTGGTTTTATTTTAATATGATGGAAAAATAAGAGCACTTTTTTTCACTGCTCCCCCATCTTTATCATATGCTAAGCTACAGAAGTCTAGGAATGTTTGAGGGGTTTTTGTTTCAAAATGTGCTACGAGGCTTCATATTTTTTAGGGGTATTATTACTATGACCTATTCTTGTTTGTATTTACATATTTCTTCATTGCTTCATACTTAACCTAAATCACCACAGAAGTGCCTTAATGAAACACTGGTTTGTATATAAGTAACTTAGGAATGACCCTCAATTTTACCTTTATGTTTACATGCCTATTCCTCTATGACCTCCAGAATTCCCCAGCTGCACCAAGTCTGTTATCCACTGTATCTGGATGTGAGAGACTTAGTTGCAGTGAGTGGGTTGGCTCTGTGCCCCAGAGAGCCGGCTATGGATGAAATCCTCCAGTGCTGTGTGTATTTAGCACAGCAGATCTCAAGCAAGGCTGGGAAAGGGCCAGATAATACAGAGTGTGTTAGAGCATGAACAAAAGAAGTCTAGGACAAACATCTGTTTTTCTGCCTGTCTCTGAAGATTAAGTTCTCTCTGTCCACTGTGTGAAGATAACATTTGTTTTGGAGTTGGTGGAAGTGAGAGGTGAGAGGAGGTGAAACCTGTGGCTCAGGCTGAGGGATGCTTGTGCATGTGGTGCTTGGCTGACAGTGCAGAGACTGTCACCTTTTCATCAAATGCTTCTTTGCTCTGTGCATCTCCATTTTTGCCGTCGTCAGGGCAGAAATGTGCCTGTTCCTCACAGGAAAGCCAGGCTTGCTGCCTGAAGCAAAGGAAGACAGGCTGTATGGAGCTGAGCTGCAGCAGGAGAGCAAAGGCAGTTTTCCAAAGGATGTTAGGTACTTGGATTAGCTAGCTGGGACCTGGAGTATGAGGGGTCGTAAACGTGGGAAGAGTGCAGATAGATGTCTCGTGCCAGGTTTTGGTAGACAAGATCTGGGCTGTTTTGATGATCACACAAGTGAGCCATTACAGAAGAAAAGTGTGAATACATTAAGAAGTTTGTTCTAGGAATTGCCTCTGTGTTTGAAGGAGGCAAACATGGGAATGGTTACCATGACTATGGCACACCTTGCTGTTGAACACTAATGACACCTGGGACTCAACTTGTGCTAAGACAACACATTCTTTTAGGCTCCTCCTTGGTGCCAGACATCATTGTTTGTGTATAAACTTAGAATTGCTAAAGGTTTTTTTTTCTGTGGCTGACTTTCAGATGGACAGATTTGTAGACTTGCTCTGTCAACAGCTTATGTTTTGAGAGTACTGTGCTATAAGGGTATAGTAAATAAAGAAGGAACAAATCCAGATTTCTGATTTACATATATAAAATTCCCAATACAGTTTGCAAACATTTCTGCTTGGCATTAGGTCTTGAATGTTACAGTCATTATTACTTTAGGAGAAAACATAGAAGTAAAATAATGTAGGCGGTAATACACTTGTAATTCTGTGATTTGATATACAGGTTATCAACCTATCTTAACAAAAAGATGCCCCAAACAAAAATGTCTCTAAAACCTTCAAGATCAGTGATCTGCAAGGAAATGTGCTTTGATGGCCATATTGGTTTTGTATTCCTCATACTCTGCAGGGTTCAGCTGCCTGCGTGGGGTTAAACCACAGCAAAAACCAATTTAATTTTTGAGAGATTGCTTTGGGACAGTGATCACTTTACCTAGTACAGTATTAATTTTTTAGTACTTGAGGCACATGTTTCTAGTTTGAAAAACAAATCATGAAAGGTTGAAAAAACCCTAAGAAGTCTGTGTAAGGAGTTGATGGCAATCTTCTTGTGTAAACATTGCACTTCTTTTATTTTCATTTCTTCTTTCCCCTTTGCAGCATATAATCAAGTTTCACAGGGCTTCTAAAGCAAACAAGAAACCAGTTCAGTTACCTCGGGGAATGGTGAAGTCGCTGTTATATCAGATCCTAGATGGTATTCACTACCTGCATGCTAACTGGGTGTTACACAGGGATTTGGTAAGTGGATCCGCAATGGGTTTTAGCACTGGGATGATGATTGAGGGCAAGGGTTGTTTTTTTAAGGAAAAACCACTGGGAAACAAAAACCTTGGTGCTAAGAGCATGTACTAATAAATATATATTTTTACACTGCAGTCAGACGGCCTTGATTAGTAGAGTGAATTTTATAAGCTGGCTGTGATTTGATATGCTTATGAGAGCAAGTGTATCAGATGGCTGGTTTTGGTTTTTGATTTTCTAAATAAACTATTTTAAATGGATTCATTCAAATAACAGGCACATTGAGATACAGAAAATGCCTCTAGTAATATCACTGCAGGCAAGATAAATAACTAAATACAGTTTTGGTGTAGGTGGGAGAGAATGATTGGCTGTAAGAACTGCTGAAAGAAAGAATTTTTTTTTTTTTCCTCTGAAATTATCAGTTTAGCATAGGAAAGTAACTTTTGAAAGCCATTATTTTCTCCTAATGTTTATAATCTACCAGCAATATAGCCATGCCAACTTTAGATGATTTCTGCAAGGAAACTAATGTTTATCCAAGCTACAATATAAGGAAAACATTTTTAACCTGAGGTAGTGTCTTTAACCAGGAAATTCTGTTCAACTGGTGAATCTCACCAATTCTTGTATTTGCCTTCAAAATATGCTCACAGCTAACTGGTCTTTTTTGTCTGTTGTCTTGAAATTGGGTAGTTTCCTTGATCCACTTGTCTGTAGCTCTTACTCTTTGGTAACATTCCTTTTTCCAATTTACTTATAAGTCTACCTCCTTTATATGATACTCTCATGCATGAATCAGATTTCAGTAATTAGAAGTGCCATTAGTTTGACCTTTCATTCCTATGAGTCATTATTACCAGTGATATTCTGTGTTTGGTGAAATAAGTCTGGCTTCCTTACTACTCCTCCAGAGTCACTTTTTGTCTTTAAAATAGCTTTAATAGTGTTCCTGGAAATGTGGTCAAGGATTAGATTTATGACATCTATTTTCATGCTTGAGAAATGCTTTTACAGAATGCCAATTTCTCCATTTAAATTGAAGGAAAAAGATATACCTCTGATAAATTGCATTTTCAAAATTGAAATGCAGGGAAACTTTGCTTTATTGCAGTGATTGTGTGGATTGTTTTAATTTGCTCCTGGTGTTAGAAATAGAACAAAAGCCTCAGCACTGAGGGGAAAAAAATCAAAAAGATTCTGGTGGCTTTGTCATGACTCGTGAAGTAGTGGAGCAAAACATTGTAGAGAAATACTTAGTGCATGTTTCTACTTAGACAACTTTGTTATGTTTTTAAGATGCATACAGGAAGCAAATGATTTTGTTATCAAGAATCTAATTTTTTCTGATGTTTTACCTTCTGCAGTTTCGGAAAATTTATGAACATAAATTATGCTTAAAAGAAAACATGCATGTTGTTAACTGGATGGCTCAGGAGATTGGTAATTTATTACAGAGCCTTTCACATCTAGGTCTGTAGCTCAAATATAGTTTAAGTTGGCAACTGCAAGAAAACTACTGCCATCTTATTTTTTGCGAAATGAGTTGGTGGTCTCAGTCCAGCATGAAGTTTTCTTCCAGCGGAAAATCCACCATCAAAATTGGCTCTCTTTTGATAATCTGAGGAAGAGACCAAAAGCTTGAGGCAAAGACTGACAGGTCTTCCCACTGGATCCTTGTCAAGCTGTGTTGGTGAGAATCCTGTAAGAGCAGTAAGGGGCTGTCTGTGCCACTTTGTCCGTGGAAACCTTCAGACTTGTCGTTTTGAAACTGTCCAGTTTGAGCTGAATTCAGAAGGCACGTTTCATGCAGAGTAAAAGACAGAATTGTACCTCCCAGTGCTTGCTTTCTTTTATCAGGGTCTGGAAATAACCTGAGTAACAGAAGGGATTCTGTCTAGTGTTTTGTCTTGGAAAGACAGGAGCCTATTGGTTAAGCTTGAGAATTGGGACTTCACTAACATGTATATTCTGATTCAAAGCAGAATAATTGACATTAATGCTTAGATGTGATTTTCTATTCCAGGATACCTGTAACGTTATTCTTCAGGAATATCAGTGTTAAATCATCAGTTTTAACTCCAGATTGGATGGCTGGACAGATTTACTATGTTTTTCCTACTGTGCCTTTAAACGATGGGTATTCCTGTAGTTTCTAGTTGTTTTACGTTTTCCTGGATTTAGATACACCCACAGAGCTGCTTAAGTAACATGCTCGCTTTCATGTCATATACTACTATATGAGTGATGGTGCTTGGGGGTTATATGAAGCTAAAGAGTATAGTACTTGGCAGAAAAATCTATTTTTACATAGGATAAGGATGTTTATAAGGGATATGAATTATGTATATAATCATCTTCCATCTAAGTGCAGTTTTCTGTGTTTGAGTTGATTTTCTGTTTGGAGTTTTTTTGATTTTTTTTTAAGATGTCTTGGTTAAGTTAGCTTTGAGGTAGGTAATTCTCTGGAGGTGTTTTGAGATTTTGACTTCCCTAACTAAAAGCAAAATATGGCATAAACCAGCTCCTTTCTTGCTAGCATCTACAAGCCAGGCAGTAAAGTTTAGTGGCTATTAAAATCATATGAACTTGGACTGAAATTTGTCTTCACAGTGTTGGAGGAATCAAGAAATCTCAACTCATGTAAGGTTTGTATAAAGTGACTGTATTCTATATGAAACAGTAAAATATGTTGAAAGACAATAACTGTCTGTTGTGGGATTTGTAGTCATGGTGTGCCTTTTACAAAGGAAGTGTGTACAAAGCTTCCCAGTAACTTAAATACTTAACTCTGTTTTTCATTTGCTGGGTACATGAAAGCCAATTCACCATTTCCATCAGAGTGAGGGAGATGTTGATTGTATTTACCTTTGAGTACTGCCTTGAATGCTATTGTACTTGAGTAGTTAGCTTTTCCATAAGTCTTTGAAACATACCAGTAAAATTTTTCAACAAATAAATGCTAGCCCTTTTAAAACTTCTTATTTGACTTGCATATTCTTCAGCTTCTTTAAATTTCATGGCTGAGAGCAATTGAAAGCAGATTGTTTATTCATGCTCTGACTGTAGCAGGAAGGAAATAAGAACACTTCATATAATTACCACAAAGTGCATCAATTATAGTTTTAATAATATTTTGAATTTGGTTATCAAGCATGCTTGAAACATACTGCATTTTGCTGACTTCTTTTCTGAGTATTTTTTCCACTTTATACTATGCAGCTATTGTGCTTCTTCCTTTACTCAAAGTTCTTATTCCCCACTAAAAATAAGCGTAAGCCAAAGATTGGCTATAGATGGGTTTTCATCAATCCGCAGCCTCACCAGCAAAGGAAAAGGCAGGATGTACTTCACAGCATGCTTGGAAGCTTTTTCAAGTAATGGACTCAAAATAGAGGTCCCTTTGCATGGTACAGTAACTTTTAAGCCATGCCTGTTAGCATTTGAAAATGCATCTCTATTTAATTTTTTTGATAGTAGTCCTGTCCACACAGTCAGGATCCAGTCTCAGGTAAGAGATGAGCACCCCTCCGCAGCTTGTGTGGTGACAAGTAAGTAAGATCAGTCTGCAATTTACATTAATAATGGATTTGGCACCTAAGCTATTTAAAATATTTCCATGGTGCAGCTTAAAAGCATACCACCACCACCACCGCCGCAAAGAAAAATCCAACAAAAAAGCCTAGAGGAGATCTCACATGTTTTGTAGTACTGCAGATGGGACACTAGTATAAAATTATTTTCATTCCCAAATCTTCAGAATACATTCCCTGGCACATTTCTTTGTAAATTGTGTGAGTGGGTGTTGAACAGATGAATTGCTGCTTGGCAAGTGAGGTATGGAAGTGGGGGACAGAGTACTGGGCTTCTGCTTCCCATTCTCCTCCTATCTCTTGCCAAAGGAATTAAGAGTCTCCTAGCCTTTGTCAGTAAGATCCATGTCCTGGTGAGTCTGGGCTTGTGTCACTGTATTTTTGAACATGTGCAGACTGGCACTTAGTGCAGTGTTCCTAGAGTGCAGCTCAGCTAACGGGCTGCTGTGGGACGAGCGCTGGCTTTTAATATGCTTTGAGGCAGTCAGGCTTTAATACAGCTGACACGTAGCTTTCTGAGATCTGGACTCTGCCCGAGGATACCTGCTCCCAGGTTTGGGATTGGTGAGAACATTAAAGATGTTCTTTTTAACAATGAATGAGGAAAAGCCACTACCAGAATCTTTTTTGTAGACAGGATCTTAGTCACTTTCCAGGTTCCGAAAAGCACACACTTAAATGTGTGCTTTAGACAAAGCTAAATATATGGAACTTTTACCTTAGCAACTTACCATTTCCTCATTAGAACTCTAGAATGCAAGGATGTCTCCCTGTCAATATTTAAGGATGGCTTCAGAAATACAGGAATGCCCTTCTGTCTTCCTGTAAAGCTTCCAAAGCTGTGGTCATTTGAAGGAATGAACCTAAATCCTTGAGAAGAAGAATGTAGTAATAGTTCACATTACTAGAAATAAGTTTGTGGCTTTAAAAAGCAGGGTAATTTTCTACTCTAAGTGGATCAACAAGTAATAGATGTTATATCCCAAAAGGTATTATAATGACTTACTGATGATTTGTTTTCAGGGGAGAAAAAAACCCCCAGCAGTCCAAACCCAATCACTCTTCTGATTGTCAGTTGTTACATTTCCCAAGATTTTTGTTTCCAAGGTGTTTTTCATTAGGTGTGTACTTTCATGAGACCACAAAAGAACAGTGTATCTGGCAGAACTTTTATTTTCTTGCATGTGCTTCTAATCACATGCTTTTGTGTGAGTTGTACTTTACTATAGTTCTATATATTCCATAGTAAAAATATTATCTAGTGTTTCTTAATTCTTCTCTTTACAGGAGGCATGACTACTCCCTTGCCTGCCTTTCTGAGCACTTTCTTAATGTATTAGATTTAACTTTCAAACCAGTAAGTAATGGAAATGTAGAAGTGATCAAAAGAGACTGCAAAATTTTAGTATTTGGTGCTCATGCCAGTTATTAAAAAGAAAAAAAAAAAAAAGAGAAGCAGCCCAAAAAACCCTGAAAAAAATAGCATGTTAGGTTAAACTTCTGACTGAGTAATGTCTGTCAGTTTTGTACAAATGCAGATTTAAAGGTAGAAATAGAGCATATTGATGCAGTGCTACCAGCCTTCTAGTTAGAAAAGTAGGGAGACATCCTTGAGTTCAGCATAGAGAAGCCCATAGAGATATATAAAATCATGTGCTTTATATTCATATATGCAAATAATTATGAGACCACTCTCTTTGACAGGTCATAGCCGTTAGGGGAAGTTCCTGGGGGGAGGAAAGTAGATGATGTCACTCCAGTGTTCAAGGAGGGTCTGGGAAATTACCTTCCCAGTCACTCTTGCCTTGATCGCTGAAAAGGTGATGGATCACATCCTCCTGGAAGCCATATTCAAACATTTGGAATATCAAGGTGATTGAGAGTAGTCAGCATGGATTTTTATGCAGGGGTGATTGTGCTTGGCCAACCTGAAAGCCTTCAACGACTAGCTCAATGGATGCGATAACAGCAGTGGATATTGCTTGCTTTAGTAAGGCTTTCAGCTCCACATCCTATCCATCCTTGTAGACAAGCTAATGAAGCATACATCAGGAAGTGCACAGTGAGGGGCACTGAAAACTGGATGAGTTGAAGGGCTCAAAGGATTGTGACCAGTTGCCACCAAGTTACACTGGACACCAGTCGATGGTGAAGTGTCCCAAGGGCTAATTCTGAGTTCAGTTCTGCTTTAGTATCATCATTAGTAACCTGAACAATGAGATGGAGTACACCCTCAACAAGCTGGCAGATGGTTTCCAGAGGTGCCTTCCAGCCTCAGCCATTCTGTGAATGTGTTGTATCTTCACCATTTGATTTCTCTTGAAAAATTCAGTTACTGCTCTTTCAAAGTCTAAAATCCAGTTCATGGCAAATCAAGAGAAGAGACGCCAGGTGCAAGGGATGGGCTATGTGGGAGCAGGTGTAAGATGAATATGAAAGATCAAATAGTTCCCAAGGAATCAGAAACAATGTGAAAGCAATGAAAGACCAAATCTTTGAAGTGAAGCAGGACATTTTTGCAATCTGTCTTGACTGCGGTATGATGAGAGGTATGGCACGGTGTCATTTTCTTTTCCTGAGGAAAGAGATGGTGTATTCCCGACAATCTTTGTGGTCAAAAAAGGCAAGATATGCATCATCAGTTGTTACAGACTTTGGTATGAAACATTTGTGTAATGGCAGGATCTCTAGAAAGTGATACCCAAGCCTTAAGATATTAAAAAAACTGTCAATTCTATAGGATTAAAGTCTTGCAGAGATTTGTATTTTTGCATAGCCCTTTTGCATAGCTCTCTTGCATTAGCTCTCTATATTTTATTCTTTGCTGAAGGTGCTCAATACTGAAATCAAATGGAAAATGTAAATGAAAATAAAATATTCAATCTATTCTTCCAGTTGTGTTTGGACCTTCACTGCAAGACTTCCTGGTGATTTTGTAAATCAATCTTTAAAGGTAGTGAAAAGATTTGTTTTGATTCCCAGGCTGTATCCCTTCAAGCAGTTTTTGAATCTGAATGTTATCTTTCATAGCTTTTTACAGGTTGATCATCTTTAACCTTAGGTCTTATAAGAAAATGCAAGGCCATTTAACAAGTTTTAAGTGAGGATTGTGAAAGAATAGTACTGACCCCAAGGTTTATCTAATGTATCAGTTCAACAGATAACACTTGAAAATTTTTATCCAAGCACCTGGTGTTTAGCAAAAATGCTGAACCATTCCTCAAATTATTCCTAAAATTATTTGATAATCTTTTACCACACAGTGCTGTTAGATTCCAATTTATATCAAGATGGAGTGCTGAATAGGGGAACATTTGATGGGTATTTTTTTGATTGCAAGTGAAAAGCTCATTTATTTGCTTGATTAAAATGAAAGTAGCGGTGCAAGGGAAGGTCAGAAGTCTCTATTCCAGGTACCAGTTTTTCAAATCTACCTCTCTTAGACTACTGCTTTTATTCAAAGTCCCATTTGCTTGATTGTCAAGTCCAATCTTATCTGTAATTTTTTGTAGCCTTTCATTATCTTCAGCAGGTGTTTCCAAAAGGTCTGACTATATCAGTGTGCCTGACTTGTGTTTTGTCTAGTGGAACCTAAATTTAGATTTTCTTCTTTTTAGCTCAGTATTTCATTTCCATAAACAATTCTCAAAAGAATAAATCCTGTGTGGGGATAAAACCCAGATCTCACAACCTTCACATTTAAAAGTGGCAGTAATACTGATAACAATTATTTTCTCTATTAATGAGTGTATCTTGTTTTGAAATTAGAGTAAATAAAATCTTCGTTCAGAGTTTAAAGGGAAGGTCAAGGTAGAACAATATATGTATTATAAGAGGGGCTTTGCTAATTAACTAAGCCAAAATATGACCAAACTTAGGCACAAGTACTTAGACACTGTTGTTGCCAAGAGGAAGTGCAGGTAAAGTTTCTGAATTTGGTGTTCTGAAATCATTGTAGACTTCTACATGAAAGAATTACAATGTGCAGAAAATGGAAAAAGTAAGGCTGCTAATTGAACTGCCACCAGATGTATTAGAGACAGACAAGTGGAACTCAGATGAGGATTTGTAGGCATGAAATTGTATTACATGATTACTGATGTTTTAGTGAGATATTTTTGCCTTATCTGCTCCAGAACTGTCAGACACAAGAAGCAGTGGAAGATGACTATTTTTTCCTGACATTTCTACATCATTGTACATGAAATAATTTTAACCAGCAATCCTGGACCAGTTAACAGGCAGTGAAAAATGTTTCTAAAGGAGAAATTCCAAATTTTAATCCAAAAGTATCTTGTAGTTTTTCTTTGTATGGCTATAAATGTGAATTGCTCTTGTTTTCTTTTTACTTATTTCCCCGGAGCCCTTCAGGACTAAATTGAGTATTTCAGAGCTGACCTTAATAACTATTTGCACCTTCCCCTTACACAGTATGAAATCAATTCAGGCCTTTTCTGTGCCTTTGGGAAGTTTGTTCTTGTCTGGTGGAATATACATTTCATTACAGCACCAGAAATACATGTTTTCATATTGCATGTTGACTTCTAAACTGAGAACAAAGTGGTGCTTTAAAATTGTAGATCACAAAATGATATCATGGCTTCCACAGTCTCTAGGAGAAAATAGTTTAAAAAATGCAAGTTGTGTATCATGTTTTACAAAAAAAAAGAAAAATATGTTGGTCTGTTGATACTGTGTGGTTGCTTCAGGAGACAAAGCTTACCTGGGTTTGCTGGTTCTTTGCTAGTTTCCTCAAGTAACCTTTGCATCTGTTAGCAAATTTCATTTGGTAAAAAGATACGGTATCAAAACAGACCATTTCTTTAAAATGTCATGAAAACCAGATGTCCACTAGAGGAGGACATGTGTTCTGGGAGAAATTTATTGGTAGTTGAACCAGGGACAAATGCTGAAATACTTCTGTTGCTTTTTTCAAGTTTAGAAACATTTTGACTTTTAAAAATTCCAGATCATTTAAGTAAATTGATAACTGAAGTAGAATGGTGTAATTTAAGTAATATGTTCTGGATTATAATATGTAGATTATTACTTATATCTGTCTGCATATATATGACACATTGGAGGATGAAAATACATCAGCTGCTGGGCAGACTATATTAGATTTCTTTCTTTTCTGTAGCTATAAATTTTTTCTTTTGTTACTAGCCTGTTTTTTCATGTACTGGCTTTCCAAGATGGTCATATACCTGATTCTGGTGCTGGAAAGAGTAATGTAAGTAATCCTTCACTCTTTGAAGGCAAACTCAATCATCTCAGTAGTTACACTAAACTGGCTGCAGGAACTCTAATATCCATAAATGTAAATACAAAAAGATATAGGAGTTCTACAGAGAAAAGGCATGCTAGAAACTTCAGATCTAATTCCTACCATAAAGGTGATGAGCTGTACCAGCCAGATGGAAAAAATACCAATGTAACTTGTGGCTCTGATGTGAAACAAGTAGAGAGGGCCAGAAGCTCTTTGATCACAAATGTACCTTTAAAGTAAGTTTAGTCAATAAAAATCCTTCAGTAGGATTTAGTAAAAACCCTAGGGTATTGTTTTAGAAACACCTAAATACAGTTTGAATTTTAGTTTTGTTGGATTTTTTTTACTGCTAAATACCTTGTTATGGTTGTGGAAAAGTTATCACACCATAAAATGCTTTGAAAGGTAGGAATATGGATTGTTCAAAATATAGGAAATAGCCATAATAAGTGTTTTCACTGCAGAATGCTGTACAAAGAAAATGCTGTGTTCTGTATTAGTGATCTGTATTCATGATACAGAGGAAAAGATGATAAGAAAACAGTCCTTTGAGTAACTCTAATCTGAGGAGTTTTAAAGTAACCTTATGAGTAGGACACACCCTATGTAAAACCTTGTTCTTTATGAACTTCCAACTTCATCTCTTTTATTGTGAATGTGTAATAACATAGTACCTAAAAACGAGTTTCAGAGCATGCTCTCCTCTTGCATTTCATCCTGCTCCAATGTGCCCACAGCATCCAGAGTCATCCTAACCTATGGACAGGGTAATCGCTGCTGTAGCAAATCCCCCAGGAAATATATTTATTCAGGACTGTTCATTTTAATGTGTTAGGTTTGTTACTACACTTTTGAATGCTGTGTTAATGATATTTGACATGGTAGATTTTCCTGCTTTAATAATATTTTGCCTCTGATATCCACCTTTCCTTGCTTGGAGGCTTAGAATGGAAAGTCACACCCTGCAGTTTGTCCTGACATACATTTCTTGGGAATGAAAGAGTTGGCCTGCAAAGAGTAATTAATTTTTTTTTTTATTCAGCTTGAATTCAGTCCCAGTGAAAGTGAGAAAAGTCTGTGTCTTAGGCAGTGTGCAAGCCTTTAATAAGTTATATTGCCCCGAGTTGGCAGTAACTGAGTGACAGCAGTGAAAGGAAATTTTTTGGAGTGTGTTCAGAGCATAAAAACATAATAGTGAGACCAACAGCTTTCCTCAGGCTGAAACAGAGATAAAATATGGTTGATGGTAACTAGAAGAAGGCCCCCTTGGCATATTACAGCATCCTTCTATTTTCTATCTTATCCAAATACTTCCTGTACTTCAAAATTTTTGGACATGTGTGCTTTGATAATTTAGGGATTTGTTTTTGTTTGGCTGTTACTAGTAATTTTAATGACTCCTAGTTTTAATGAGAATTTTATTTAGATGCTCAATTTATTTATTTTAAAGAGCTCTGGGATGTTCTTTATAAGAAGATATTTAACAGGAAGTATTATATTAAAATATGTTTTCTTAATTTTCCAGTGCTTTTTACAATTCATGAGCTCTGTAATCAAAAAATATTCTAATGTTTAGATTTAGTACATGTTGCGGAGCCATTGTTTTCACCAGTGTTTGTGGTGGTCTTTTGATTATAATATATTTTAAAGCCCTGGTCAGTGAATAGATGCAACAGAAATTGTCTTGATTGACGGTGCACATCTTTGAATTCAAGGAAAGAGACTAACTTCAGAAAACTGCTGATACTGTCATTTAAATAAGATTATATTGACCCTGCTATTGCGCTAGAGTACTGTTTAGCATTGAAGTAGTAATTTTTGTTCAAAGTGGAAAGAAAATAGAATTATTTTGGAAGGGAAATGAACCATAAAATATTCCCAAAAGACAGCTCCAATCCCCAAGAATGCAATAAGGGAACATACCACCTTGATAATAAGGAAATATTTTGGTGTGGGTTATGACTGCTTGAAGATCAACAAGGTTGTTAGAGATGTGCTGGAAGAAGTATAAGCATTGAATCTTTTGAGAGTCATAGACCTTGAGATGGGGTGTGAATTTTGCAAACCAAGCTGAGGGGCTAGTAGGTTTTGCTGCACAGCTTTTCTTGTCAGAGGACCTAACTCAGAAGTGATACACCACATCAGTATATGACAGTTTCTACCACTGTGCCACAAAAGTGCTCTTCTGAGCAGGCTGCAACTTGCTAAGCCCTTGCAGTTGTATTTCAAAACATTTTTGTTTGATTTTTTCTTCAGAGCAAGTAATTTCTAACCTGTGTTCATGCTGCCTTGACTTTTGCTCACATGCTGTTGAAGTTTAGTTATGGCTTTGTATGATTGTGGAGTTGTGTTTTTAAATCTGTTTCTGTGTTGTTCAATATGGTACTTTGAAGTCTAAAATAAAAGGTTGTTCACATAAATCAGAATCATTATTGAGGTCATAGTTGCAAAAGCAAAATAATTTAGGGATAAAAGCCTTTTGCCTAGTATTGTTCTTTTAAACTGCTCTTTTTTTTATAATTGAAAACCAGTGTTAATATTCTTATAAATTATCATGGCTCATTACAAGTAGAAATATATGGCATGGCCAGTTCTGTAAATTGGTGTCACAGCCGTTAATGATGCACAAATACCAATGGTTAACAAATATCACTGGTGTGACTCATCCCATCACTGTGAATCCTCTATTGAGTTACGTTTTAGGAGCCAAACTCTTTAAGTATTGTATTATCCAAATGAAAATTGGTTAGGATTATAGTAAGACCTTATTAAAAGGTGCATTAAAAAGGAGATGTAAAGGCTAGGAATCTGTTCATTAGTATACATGGAAATGGTGCAAAAAAAGTTAATCATGTGGGTGGGGAGGAGCATCCACATTTATAATACCGTAATAGGTAATTCAGAGTAGTTTAGATTACTCACTGATACCTATGTTTAAAATCAGTCTTTGAAAACTAGTGATTTCAGAGACAGATTAGTAGCAAAATGTATGTGGAATAATAGCTCCTGCAGACCTGGTTTGATGCTAAAAGTACCAAGTATCAAAAATTGCAATGGCTAAGCTGTCTAAAAATGCCCAGTTCTTTCCTCACTGCTTTGGTGAGTAAAGCTTTGTGGAAGGAGGACCTAACACCAAAATGCTTTTCCAGGAGCATGAAACAATGTCCTGTGATTTCCAGACATCTAGTATACAAACATAGAATAAATAATCATCTCCTGCTCCTATCAGTAGCTTCCTCTGAGCAGCAGAATTTTTTTTTTTTTCTTTTTTGATTTTTCTTTTCTCATTGTGACACAGACTTGGTATAATTTTGTTTGCATTTTTGCTTTCAAAACAGCAATTCAGATAAGTACTGAAATCTAGTTTCCCCTCTGTGAAAGAACATAAACATTTTCAGTGTTTGTTAAGAAGCAGCATGTGACTGCAGTGTTCGTTCAAAGTAGTAGTCCTGCTGAAAAGATGTGAAGAAAATGCGTGGCTGGTAACCTTAACATGAATCAGTAGCCTTACACAATGAGGCAGGATACCATACTGGGATCATGCATAGTGGAAGATGCTGTGCAAGGCGTATAAAACAATCCCTCCACTGCATTTAGCATTAGTGAAGCTTCAGCAGGAGCAGTGGAACACTTGCGTTCAAAGAAATGGGTGGCCCAAGGCAGAACAGCTAGAGGGAATCAACAAGATTCATAGATCCAGGAAAAAAATAGCCTACTAGGAAACACAGAGCAGGAGAGAAGTTTTGGTTGTTTTTTTGTTTTTTTTTTTTTTAAATCTAGGTGATAGGACTGAATAAAGATTTTTGTCCTAGGAAGTGTAAGAAGTTCTTGCAGTGAAGGAGTGGTTGTCTGTATTTTCTGCTAATGAAGAAGAGAAGAGGTAAGGTGGCTGACCTTGTCTGTTGTGTTAGGAGGAGAAGAAAACCACTACAATGGAGAAGAGTGAAACAGAGAAGATTGCATGGGAATTGTGCAGCCTTGATCACCAAAGACTTCAGGATTAGAGTGAACACAAGCAGTATTGTGTGAGATCAGGCAGATAGACGAAGGTGACTTTCTGAAGTTCTTCACAGATCTTTGAACTTCTCTGGGATTTTACCTCACTTGGTTGAAATTAGCCTACTTTTTAGGATTTCTTTTTGCACTTTGCAAATAATTGTTATATTAGAACTACCTAAAAATATATCAGTGAGGATATTTATTCTCTTTTCAACAATAATAATTATTAAATGCACAAGTTTAGGATTTGTCTAGGAATCACAAGAAGGAGTTCTACAAAGCCAAATACAGGACAAGATAAGATTTAGTGTTATGCCATGGTCACAAGGTCATTCTTTCATGAGAATGAATTCTCCCCCTGCTGCTGAGGTGGGTTTGGGGGAAGGGTGATTTTTCTTGAATTTAATTCTCTGGGGTTGCCAGAGAACACTTTTGTTGATCTCTGAAATACTCAGCTGCATGGCTCTTCACATTTGGTTTAGGATCATAACAGGTTTCTCATTTGCATTTGTCTGGCATGCACAAATTATTTTACTGAATGACAAAAGTAATTATGCCTTTATTAGTACAGAAATTAGGGACTTTAAGTTGGTAATTTGTAGTTATAAAATATAGCTGCCTTAAAGTAGAGTGTTTTCAGAACACAGTATAAGAATCGCTAAAAGATTCTGCTTCACTTGCTCAGCCCAAGTGATTTGAATAAGTAGTTTCAACTTCGATATTCTCTGGATAATTAGAGTTAAACTGAAAATTAACAAATTAAACTAATGCTTATCCAAATTTCTCCCTTCTGTTTCTAGTGACTGCTTATTTTTCTTTGCAAATAAATTTCTACTGTGTAATGAGTTGCCCAAAGAGACAAATCTGGGGAGTTGTGCAGGGTTTTTTATTCTCCAGATAGTGGACTTGATTAAAAGATACCTAACCTATAATTCCTGATCCATACATTCACTTTTGTTAGTGGACTTCAGAGTTTTTCAGGGATTCTTAAAAATACATATTATTTAGGTATACCAGTACTATCCCTATACTGATTTCTGGTAGATATCCCCTTATTGAATTTAAGTTGAATGATCTTGTTTGGAAAGTTCTTTGAACTTAAAAATGTTGTTCCAGTCTATGCATACCATGATTTTAGAAATGGAAACCTCCAGAATAAGACACCTCAATTTTTTTTTTTTTTTTTGTAACTGTGATGTATTTTTACAGTGATGTGACTATATAAATATTTTTGTCTGTAGGAAGAATCTTCTGTTCCAAACAGAGCTGTTAAGTGAAGGGCCTGTGACTTTAAAAAAAGATGAACTGAGTATTTCAGACCAACTGAGGGTTTTTTTTCTTTTGCAGCTTTAGAATACTCCTACACAGATTTCTAAATTGTCTCTATTGTTAAATGTGTTCTATAACTTCTGAAATCTGAGTGTGAATCAAGCTGTTGATACTTACTTTTCTAACTAGTACTGTTTGAGAGTGCTTTCTCATCTCATCTCTACCTGCCTTGAACTTAGGGTAGATGATCTTTGGTGCAGGAATTGTTACCCAGTGCTGTGCTTATTAGTCATCTGGTATAATGCAGCCTTTGTGTGAATAGGGCTTCTTGTCCTTAGCAAATCCAAACAGTAAAATATTTTAAGGTGAAAATACCATGAGGATGTTAAAAGCATTTTTGAAGAGTATTATCAACCTGTGATTTTGCAGGGGAGAAAATGGTACTTTATGTATTATGTCCATGTACTATATATCTGAAAAATTTTAGTTCCTGTGTAATGTATTAACTTTACTGAAAACTTAATAATTAGACCATTATGAATTATGAATAATTATCAGCTTAACACCCCATATATATTGAAGCAGGCTTTGTAGAAGATGTGGGTTTATTCTTTGAGTCACAGTGTAGCAATAGAAAGATTTCTGTGATGAAATGATGTGTTTTCATACCTAGCAGATTGAATTGCTATAAAGTTCAGCACTCACTCTTAATTTAAAGACATATGCTGCTTGTTTATTTCTAGGACTTTTGTAGAAGCAATCTAAATTGAATGCTTTGAGATCTATGTGCCCACATACTGCATTTTTTAATGTTGAAGCAGTACTTACCTGGAGTGTATGCCTTTATTAACGAAAAGAAACCCAAAACAAAACGGCCAAAAAAAAACCCAACCAAAAAGGGGTGGTGGTGGTGTGGGGGACAATTTCTTATGGAAATCACGGAGCTAATACAGGACAAGTTGGATCTCTTGTTATTGCTATTGGAAAGACAATGGAATATATCATACCATTTTGATAACATCTTCCATCCTTAACCTGTCCTCAGAAATGCAACACCTCAGATTCTTTTACATAGTTTGTCCATGAACTGTAGAGTTTCAGAAATCCATTTTGGAACCTTTCATAAACAACAGTAATTTAATTTCTCAAGTAAATTTTTTTGCAAGATTAATAATTTTTTGTACCTTGTTTTTACACAATAAGAATTACTTCTAGATTGATATTGAATTGTGGTCTTCTGCCTCTTTGCATGTGTTTACATTAGAGCCTGATAGATTCAGGAAGGCTTGAGAATATCCTAGAACATGTTTAGGAAATCACACTAAGATACCGGGATTTATTATATTAATTTCTAGGAAGTTTAAACTGTTTTGCTCAGGTACTGTTATCTTCAGATCAATTTAAACTGGAAAAGCAAAGCAAGAGCTGTAACTCAGCCTTATTATAATCTTACAGGTCACAACTGAATAGGAGTGCCTGTTTTGTCCAGGATTTACAGAATGAATGGGTATCTAAATCACTGCATTTGAGAACAAGTCTGGCATACATTATCAGCTTTAGTTGCGAGTTTCTTTACTTTATTCCCTCCAAATAAGCACTGAAAGTTTCATTATATAAACTGTTAGGAATTGAGGAATCCTCTGACTACAGTTGCTGAGAATGGATTATGAGAAACAGGATGGCAGAAAATAGAGGATTATGAAGAGAGTTGTCATGTATCTAACCAGCTGAACTCCAGCTCAGTTCTTTAACTTGCCTCCATAGTAAAACAAACAAAGAGAAGACAGAAAAATAATATCAAGGCAATGCTTTCCAGTTTTACAGCTATGTGAATTGGTAAACACTTGTAAATAGGAAGAATTTAGATGAGTGTTCTCTCCAATATCAAGTGATATGGTAATGTTTCATCTGTATCTCACTGGTATTTTTTATGTACAATGTGTCTGCAAATGTGCCTAATGACCCTGGGCAAACTTTGCTGTAGAGCTGGCTTCCCATCCCTGTGGTTGGGGTGGTGGGCAGCAGTGGGACTGCCTCCCACTGAAAGGATCTAGGGCAATTTGGATAGAAATCTCAGCGGCTCAGTGGCTGCCAGCTCATGTGTGTTGAGGACAGACACCAGGGTGTCAGTAGGGAATATGATGCTGGAGCACAGCAACACCGAGAAGAAACGTAAGGAAGATGCAGTCAGGGAGAGCCTGTGTGTGGGTCCTTGCACAGAGTTACTGTGACAGAGAAACTTGTAATTTTTATCAAAACAAAGTTGGTTTAAAACTGGCAAAACAAAGCTTAATTAACTTTTCAGAGACTAATGTTTAGGTTTATCGTGGTATATGTATTGTATATTTATTTTTTTTTCCACAGAAACCTGCTAATATTTTAGTTATGGGTGAAGGTCCTGAGCGAGGAAGAGTAAAAATTGGTATGTTTATATCTTTGATAAGTCCCAGTGTAGCATTTAAGTTAGAATGTTCTGAAGGTGCAGTTGTACCCACCTAAAGTAGTCACTATAATACCAGTATGTGCCTGGGCACATTGTCTGAATGCTGTTTTCTGAGTGACAGGCTTCATCATATTAGCCCCATGTCCCAGTTCTGACAATGAAATGCTGTAGCCTCATCAACAAAAAGTGGAAAATGTCATTATTTTTTGCTTAAGTGGGTGTTTGTGTGGGGTGGGGGATTTTGATGTGGGGTTAAAGATGACAGCTAGCTAGGAGGAAAGGAGGAGAAAGAAATGGGATTTGAAAATTTCCTCCATTTACCTCTAATGTCATGACATCTTGTTGCTGCTTTATAAAAATCTAAATAGGGAACTGCTCATTGCTACAAACCTTAAATCTTATAATGGAGTCAAAGATGGCATTTAGCCTGCAAAATATTTTTGAAAGAGTAGGCACATCCCTTGGAGATAAACACAAGGGACCCTAAAAGTGCAGAAAACACAGAAATCCATCCAAAATGTTTAGTGAGAGCTAATGCTAAATGCTTAGCCTGTGATGTACCAGGTTAGAAAGGACCCAACACTTCCACACTATTGTAAAATTTTCTGGTGGGAGTTACTATTTGCAGTGAGAGAATGATTTGTAGAAGTTCAATTGTTTTAAACTAAATACATAAATAAAAATTAACAGTAGTCTAACAATAATAAACTGTACCAGGCTGTGCATTATCATGGCAGTGCTGTAATAGCAGGCTACTAATGCACAAACTTCTTACATTTGTTATGGTAATGCAGCCCCATTTGGAAGGGTTTTTTAGAGCTAGTTCATCTTTTTCACTTCCCTCTGGCTTTCTTTTATGAGATTATTCTTCTGCATTGTTGCTCTGTTCTCTTACCGTTTTGTTTATCTGAACTATATTGTTAATCACTAGTATAATGATTCAGAGTAGGATTTTCTGGGAGCGTTCAGTGCTGCTCTAGGCCTTCCCTTGTCCTTTGGAATCTAGGGAGCAATAGGCCAGGGTTGAATGCTTCTGCAGATCCTACTCTGAAAGTTTTTAATGCCTTTCTGAGCTTTAAGGTTGACAGTAGGTATTGAGGTCTGCATAGAAAACAGCTACAGCACAGACAACAGAAGGGAAAATTTCTTCATGTTACCTTACTCTTCATGGAGGGTTGCTTCCAAAACAGAGAATGTAGGTCATCCTCTGGACTCACTTTCAACAGTGGTGGTGATATTTGCTGTACATAACTACTTGCTAGTAATTACACATAGACCACCCATTTATTTCTTAATTTATAGTTTTGAATTAATTTGAGAATAACTTAGTAAACAACTAAATTAAATCAGACGCTTTTAATGGACAGCTGAAAGATTCTGTATTGGGCCACCAGTCCTCTGAGCCATCCATTCCCAGTGGGGAAAGAGGGAGGGGAACCTTGGATTTCTAAGTGTGTTATCAAAATGTAGATTTTTTGGTCTTATTTTCTTAAGATTGCCACAGCAGTAAAAGAATGCAGAAGTTATACACATACCAAGGGCTTCCACTTTTCCAGTGTAACTAATTTTTCTAAAAAATACATAACTGGTATTTAACTTAAAATAATTTTTGTAGGCTTTTTGTGTCATTTTGGGTCATAAATTCACTTTCTGCCAACAATTTTCCTTATTATTCATAGTTCATAGTGACTTGATCAATTTTGAGTAACTGATATTTTAATGTAGAAAACTGTAAAATGTTTCTCTTTTTAAATGCATTAAAGCAATCATAAATAGGAATCCATGTGAAAAAATAATTAAGGATTATGTAGTCACATTAGAGACCCATATTTACACTGCTGTTTTCCCTCAGTGAGCTATAGCATGTAGGTCCTTTTCCCTCAGGGTGGCTACTCATCTCATTTCATTCAGGTCTTTCTCAGCATGTGAATATCCCTACATGATAGGGTCATTCTGTCTTGAGATTCAGGGGTTGGTGGGCCGGGAAAGCAATTTGATGGGAGAAGCTGCATATTTTAGTCTCTGCCCATTTTTTCCTGAGTGACTTACATTTAGTGGTTCAGACAATTTTCTAGGCAGTTTTAATGATATAATGCCCACAATCAAGATTTTAAAATCATAGCCTGAATGGTATTCAGTACTGGTATATTGATACTGGAAATGCATCTTGATAGAAAATGAGCAGGGGGGCAGATGCTGTAGGCTTAGTTGCTGCTTTTGTGTGAAGGAAGTCTTGCTACAGCTAACTTCATGAGGAGGGATTTTTTTGTCATGTCCACGTATGTATTATAAATCATTCTAACCTTTGCAGAATCTGCATTTCGCTCACTTTAAAAATTGCTGCTTTGTGAAAAAACATCCTGTAATAATGGGAGTATTTTACCAGAGAACATCAGGTAAAATGAGTCAGGATTTACCAGTGTCCTGAGGAGTTGATGCACTTCTTCAGAACAATGGTTAATTCTTTGTTGTAAATGACTCATGTTAGTAATGATTTATAATGATATACTTCATAGGTGATGCCATCCAGTAACTTCTACAGAAAGAAAATCTGCTCAGAGAGTTCATGTCTGCTACAGTCCGCCTTTGTATTTTATTTAGCAGTGGTGATAGTGTAACAAGTAAACTCAATCAGTTTGTTTAAAAAAAAAAAAAAAAGGGATAAAATTGTTAGTGTCCCTCAAGTTTTAAAGCATCTCTCTTTGAATTTTGCAGCTGACATGGGCTTTGCCCGATTATTTAATTCACCTCTGAAGCCTTTAGCAGACTTGGATCCAGTAGTTGTAACCTTCTGGTATCGAGCTCCAGAGTTGCTTCTTGGAGCAAGGCATTATACCAAAGCTATTGGTAAGTAAGTTGGACAAAAATTTGCTATTTTGTTCTTTATGTAAACTGTACCCAAATATTAAAACTTTGATAAATTGTTCAAAGGACAGTAGCTGAGTTAAAGGTACGTTACTTGTTTCTTGAGGAAACATTAATCTTTGACAAATTGTTTAGTTTACTGTGGTCTCAGGCTATATATAGAAATTAAATGTGTTGCTGGGTTTTGGCTCCAAATGCTCTGCAATGCAATCTAGGGTTGTGGCTTTCACACAGGACTTTCATAAATGTTGTTAGAGGCAATAAAAAATATGGAAGCATCTTTGAACTGCTAGTAGAATTCATAATAAGATGACTGTGAGGCAGAGTGCATTAATTTTATTGCAGAGGTTATTACCTAGTGTAATAAATATATGAAAAAAGAATGTACAGAATGGAGAATGTAGTGGTTGCACTGAAGCTAAACTGTAAAATTAAGCCATATTTTAGCCTCTCTGTGTCTTTTCCAAAGACAGATGACAGATGGCCAGAGCTTTTGTGGGTTGTAGAACAGGGAGAGCAACCTGGAGGGAGATTCACTTTCACTGGGTTGATCAGCTTTGCTATGGAAGGGAGAGAAACTGTAGGGAGAAGGACTGGGAAGTTTTTCTCTTGCTGCCTGGTTTAAAAGATGTGTTAAAGGCTGGCAAACAATTTTGGGAGGAAATAACCTCCCTAGCACCTACTCCACTTTGCACAGACGTGGAGGTTGTATGTCAGCATACAGTGTTGTTGTGTCTCTAACCTTCCTCAGAACTCAATCTTTTCTTTTCTTGTTTTGTTTTTGTGGGTTTTTAAGATAGTATCAGTGTTTCTGTCAGCAATTCTAATGTTTATGCCTTAAATGTGTTCTCATTTACTTTTCTGTTAATACCGTGTTTCTTTTATAGATCAGATATGGTTTTTTATATGTTCCTGTAAACTGCTTAATTTGTTGTATTTGCATATTCTCTCCTTTACTGCCATTTCTTCTGATTGCAGTGTGTGAAACTGCATGGGGAGTCATAGCCTTTAGTACCTAGCTTTTTCAGTGTAGATAAGAAATGACATAAAATGTGTAAAAACACTGAGTAATGGGGTTATGCTGTCTGCAAAATTATGCTTTTGTCCTTGTTCATGACCTTGTTCATTCAAAGCTCAGTGTAGCATCACTTTGAGTTAAAAATGGCATTTGTCTATACTAGAAAAAAATTGAGAAAACAACTGGGAAAATTCAGGCTGATTATTAGATAGGAAAGCAGCAGTTAAAAGAGAAAGGTTGTGGGGGTTCGGAGGGGTTTTTTTAATGAATGTGTGAAAAAGTTGTAAGGTGTGTGGCTTGTAGCAATTTGCTTGTTACTCTCCTTCAAGATGTTATAGATAGCATTGGTTTATTCCAGTACAACTACTTTTCAGCTTGTATTTTTGGGGTCATTTAATACTACTTAAACTTGGCTGTTCAGTGATTGCACGTTTTTTTAGTCAGGACAGTGTGGAAATGAATGGGCAAGATGCTGGTTAGCTTTTCTTTGTTTGTGTTTTGGGTGTTGACAGTTACCCCAGTAGTTTCCTTTACTTTTATTCTTAGCCAAATTAATTTTTTTCAGTGTTAAGTGGTAACTAAACTTCAAAAACCCCACAAAAACTTGTATGATATTCTCTCAGCTCCATTCAAAGTTAAAAGAAAAAGTTGAGGAAGTGTTGCACTTCTTCTACAGCATTGAAATTTTCAATGCAGGGACCTTATCTCTGATAAGCTAAACACTAACATTCTACCTCATCCAGATGCTTTTGGAAAGATTCATATGTTGTTGGTTTTTTTTTTTTAATTTTTTTATTTCTGTTTTCCTTTTTTAAAGATATTTGGGCCATAGGGTGTATATTTGCAGAGCTGCTAACATCAGAGCCAATATTCCATTGTCGACAAGAAGATATCAAAACTAGTAATCCTTATCACCATGACCAGCTGGACAGAATATTCAATGTAATGGGATTTCCTGCAGGTAGATACTGTATTTTTTATCACTGCTGTTCAAAGAAAGATATCTGTATTGCTTTCTTTGCATATGAAAGTGGCAGCTGATCAAAGCAATAGAGCTGTTCAAACACAATCTTTATTTCATGAGTTATAAATCTAGAATCTAATGGTCAAATTAGATATTTTCCCTCTTTTTTAATGATAGGGTTATCTTCGTGTATACATGTACCAATGCTTTATTATTTTAAAAGAACGTATTTAATGATGGATGATTAAAAATGAGAAGGAATATTTCTGCATTTCTTCGGTACCGATTATTAATTTGGAAGGCGACTGATGATTTATGAAACCAGGCAATATTATGGATTTGTTTTACTTAAGCCAATTTAAACATAGCATTTGGAAGTCATGGAGGGTATTGAATTTTTTTTCCCCTGGTGGAAAGCTGGTGGTATAGAAAAAAAATCTTTATTCTAAACGGGAAGAAAGGACTGGTTGTATGAACCCAAACAAATGACAATGTGGATATCACCTGTTGCATTTTCCCCTCGATGTTGGTCATATCTTGTTTTTCTGCAGCCTGCCTTGCTTCAGTTAATGCTTTGTCTTCTAGTGTTCACATGATTGTCTTATTTTTACTTTTTGTTTATCTTTCTCCTCACAGCTTGTGTTCCCTCCTGCACTGTTAATTAAGTTTTCTTTTATTATTTTTCTGGACTTGCCTCTTCCTTTCACATGACTTTTTTGGTCTATATGTTTGTGTGGTTCTAGAATTTTGTTATTAAACATGCTCTTATTTTTGCCTTTGACTTTTTTTTTGTGTGTACTTCATTGCTTCTGTAGTGCTGTATGAGATTCACAGAAATACTGCATTTACATATTGTCTCCTTAGTTTTGCTTCTTCAAGCAATACTGTCCTCTTTTGAACTAGAATTTTAACCTTTTATGCTTTTCTTACTTCATTTGGGTTTTACATTGGTTCTGTATAGATTACATGAGTAGATCATACTCTCATTTTGGTTTTCTGATTGGTTTAATTAATCCTTTCTAAAGGTCTACATTTGACCTTTGGAATTCTTTGGTTCTTACCAAGAAATGCTTTTTATTCAATTGCTGCAAATTTTTTGCATTTTAATTGACACTTGCTGGATCTTCAACAGTTTCAGATGTCTCTGAGATAGGAAAGAGCAATATTTTGTTTAACTAAATAAAAATTAAATAATAACTCTGATTTATTTATTTATTTATTTGTTGCTTTTAAACTCAGTGTTCTGAAGTTGTGATCAGACTTAGTAAAGATTTGAATTGAACCAAAGTAGTTGCCCACAGTGCCTTTTCAAGAGTTAGAGCTTAAGACATTTGAGGCCAGGTGCTGGTAGTGAGCTTTTGTTTTATTTTAAAATCTATTTTGACCTTGGTCTACATTGAGATGAATTATTCCTTAATTTGAGTGTGCAAACTTTACTTTTTCTTAACTTTGTTTGCTAACGGTATTTTTTACTTTGCAGAAGTACCTCTGGGCATTTTCCTGTAACTAAAAGTGCTGTCAGAACAGAGAATCCCTTAGAAGGAGACAGGGTTTGCTGGAATCTTGTGTCCTCCTGTCCTGAGATCACAGCTGTGTCTAAATAAATTCAATAACAGTCCTGAAGGGCTCAAGTACAAGGCCTGATGTGTTTTTCTTCAGCATTGTTTTCTGGGCAATATAGCTGGCACCTTTTTTTCAAGTTCTCATGTTAATCAGCACACAGCTGGAACCTCTTAGGTGTTGGTATGATTTATTGTGAAGAGGTGATGAAGGAATAGGAGCTAGGGAGTACAAAGACATATGTAACCGCAAGGTTAGAGAAGCAGAGTTAAAAAAAAATTAAAAAATCAAGGCTGTGGATATACTTGGAAATGCTTTCTTTTAGTCAGAGAGAAAAAGAAAAAATAATTAATACTGCTTTGCAGATAAAGATTGGGAAGACATAAAAAAGATGCCGGAACATTCAACCTTAATGAAAGATTTCCGAAGAAACACGTAAGTCTGAGCTGAGCTTGCTTAATAAGGCATATTTTATATCTCTTTCCTACACTGAATTTCTTGCAGTTCAAGTTGTTTTCTATGTAGATGCCAAACAAGGACTGTGAAATTGTTATGACTTAGAATGTGAAAAATGAAAAATAAAGTTGTTTCATAGTGGTGAACTTGGCCTGTTGAGGTGGTGTGGATCAGAGGAGTAGCCAAAGAGGCTGTAAAGGGTGAGGTAGCAGGTGTGAAACAGGTGATGCCAGTAAGACCCCACGCAGCTCTGAAATTTGCAAAGCACAGTGTGTCAAAGCACAGCTGTTCCCACATCCGTGGTACTGGCAATGATTTTCTGTAATAGCTGCATTAAAGGGGTCTGGTAACCTTATACTATTTCCAGCAAACAGTGGGTATAATTGTCAGGTTTGGTGTCTAGGGTAGCTTACAAAGACTAAAGAAGAAAATATCCATCAGTTTCGCTGTCACATTGCCACAGGCTAATACCTGCAACTGAAATGCCACCCTGTTGACCGATTTCTGTGCTCAGGCATTTGGGGCTGTACAATTACATACATTTCTTGCACCTGCCAAGCTATTGTAACCTTTTAGAAACCTTTTTTTTTTGAGCTTCTCTTCAAAAAAGTGAATACATGAATTTTCTTGTAGCAACCTGTAGGTTTCAGGAGAGCGTTCAGATGGGCTTAGTATTTATCTGTCTTCACTGTCATGAGAAATATACAGAATCAAACAGTATAGCAGTAAAATTGCTAACAGGCAGTTTAAATCTGGCTGATAGTTTGCTGTCTTCATGTGGGTTAAAAGTGTGTTTTTTGTGTGGGTGTGATATGCTTTTATAAGGAGATGAAGGAAAGCTGCCTTTCTGCTGCAGTTCTGATTTTTAAGCAATCTCTGGTGTTGGTAGTTGTTGTTTTTCTCTGCTTTCTGGATTTGCAGGGAGTCTAAACTGTTATTAAGAAGTTTTCTGGCTGCTGAGAAATCCTTGCAGTATCAATGATTTGCATATTAGAAATATCACTTTTGTTTCCTTTTCTAGGTATACCAACTGCAGCCTTATCAAATACATGGAAAAACATAAAGTTAAACCAGATAGTAAGGCATTCCACTTGGTAAGTTCCTGCATATGTAAAAATCAAATCCCTCATATATGTTACAGTTGTTTGAAGTAACAGTTGATCTGGTGTCGAGTCCACTGTAACTAACTTTACTTTATAAAGTTAGGAATAGGAGGTACTCTGCAAGCTGAAAATTGCAGAATCCCTTTATTTTCTCACATTGATGAAATATCTTCTCACATTGATAAAATGATTCTGAGTGTCATTCACTGGATTAGGTTCAGTATCAATTTTGAAGTTTTTATTCTTTAAGTCGTGTTTAGCCTGTAGTTATATTTGCAGTGTTGCTGCAATCTTTAGCCATTTTGCTGCTTTGCATACTTTCAATAGATTATTTTTTACTTTTTAAAAATTCCTATATGCTTGATTTTTTTGGTTTTTTTGCATATACATTTTTAAACTTTTGAAGAGACCTTACAGCACACTTTAATATGTAAAGAGAGCATGCCTTTTTGCAAGGACAAGTAGTGACAGGACATGGAGTAATGGATTTAAGCTGAAAGAGGCTAGAGTTGGATTGCATATTAGGAAGAAATCTCTTGACGGTGAGGGTAGTGAGGCACTTGGGACAGTTTGCACAGCAAAGTTCTGGTTGCCCCACCCCTGGAAGTGTTTTAAGACCAGGTTGGATGTGACTTGGACCAACCTGGAAGGTGCTCCTTCCCATTGCAGGGGGGTTAGGGACAAGATGGTTATTAAGGTGCCTTCCAATCCAAACCATGCTGTGACACAAATTTGCATCTTACAGACTTAAAAAGAAAATTTAACTTAAGACTTGGACATATGGTTTGGAAAATTTTAATATGTCTTCCTAGTTCACTAATCTTTTGTAGCTTTCTTATGAATACTTCATAGAACCCATACAACAACTGTTTTCTCTCTAGAATGTATAACATTTTTTATGAAGACTCCAGTTAAATTATGCAGTTGCTCAGCCCTGGAAGTGCTTGTCTTGTGTTGTTTCAGAAATTACTCTATTGAGCTTTTTGGTCTGTGTTTTAAAGAACATTCAAGTTGCTACTTGAGAAACTGTATGTGTGTATTTATGTATGGAGAAGAAAGAATTTAAGGGTGTCTAGTCTCTCTGAGTGGACATCCTCCTTATCTTGATGTTTCCTACTCAGATTAAATGTTTTCAGGCTCGAATGATAAAGTAAATGGATTATTTTGGAGGTGGATGGGAGTGAGGAAGGAAAAGGAGAAGATTTTTCATCTTGGTGGTGAGAAGGACGCATTGGAGAAAAGGGAAGAAGGTGGAGAGGCCTGGGCATCTGAGGGCCACATGACTTTTGTGCAAGTTATGGGAAGCTGTACCTTCCTGGATCATCAGACACAAGGGGTTTTTAAGCAGCTTTTTTCTGTTTATACTCTTCCCTCCATATAAATTCTGGAATTTATCCTTCAGTCAGACCAGACCTGATGCAATATTCTTCTTGTGGTGTACTAGTTGAGCAGGTTTGAATGGGAGTTTCCAAGCGGATGAGTTACACTTCAGACAGTCTAAAATAGAGCATATATTTCAGGTTCAGATTAAACCCAACAGTACAACAAGCTGAATCAGGTAATGATTGCATTTGTACTGTTATGCATCATTTACTGTGAACTGTCTCTGCTCTCTGAGGTTAAAAGTTGGTGAAATACTAGAGATGTTTAGGTAAGGAAGGAAACCAGGCCTCTCTAAGAGAGGCCCATAACAGGACTTTCTCTGAATGAACTAGCTTCTCTTACAAATGATGAATGCTCTGTCCAAACCAATCTGAAATTTCTTGTGTCTTCTCTGTCTTGCAAGATTAGAAATTGTTTTCAATGGAGCAACAAAACTAGACACAAAATAGTCATATGAAAATAGTTTAAAACACTTGCTGCAACATTTTCTCTTCTCTCTGCTGTAGCACAAGGGGATTGTAACTGTGTGAACATGTTCAGCGAGTTTGTACCAAAAAGCAGGGTTTACATTAACATGCAAGTCAAGGAGTGATGTCCTTCACCAGACCACTTCCACTCTTCCGTCCTTGGTTGTATCTGTTAGTGCTGAACAACAGGATCAGAAGGAGAGTTGGAACTTGGACCCCAGGCTGAACACACTCCTCACCTGGTACCTCATCCACCTTCACTCAACACAGCAAGAGAGGGAGCTTTGTGTGATTTGGATGGTGCCAGTCAGTATTAAGGAAGCTAAAAACAGGGCATTTAGTAGTGTAGATGTAGTGAAGCGGAATTCTTTTGTACCTCCCATAGATCTGGATGTGAGAGAAGTACTGCGAAGTTCATTAACTGTAATAGAATTTTCTCAATTTTCTGCTAACTGCTGTCTGTCAGGACAGTTCACTGGATCCCATTTAAAAAACCTGAGCTTTCCAGGATAACATCTTAAAATACTATTCAGGAGCTGCTAAAATTTGAAGGTGCCTTAGGTTTCCACTCTTACTGTTTGAGGCTAAGCTCAACTGCAGATGAATGCCTTGCACCTCTCCAGCTAAGTCTGAACAAGTTCAGTGAATTTATTGGTACTAGTCCTTCCAGAGGTATTCCCAGATCTTACTCATTCACAACTATTAAGATACAAGTATCTTTTCTTTTTACTCTCTGCATCAAAACAGATTATAAAGATGTTTATAATCTACTGTTTCAAAATATGTAAATCCAGAGATTGTTGTCAGTGCCAAAAATAAAATGTTTTGATTGCCCAACTTGAATGAACCAGATTTTTTTTCTCCTCTTTACAGACATTCGTGTACATGGTCCCTTTTCACATGCAGAACTGATTTGTTAAGAGAACTTTGGCTGCTGCCTGTTTTTGCAGCTTGCTATTCCACTTCCACATTCTTGATTTTTTTTTTCATATTTACTTTTGCCCTAGAGAATGGTAAACAGCTGCTGTTTCTGGTTAATTTAGTGATTGTTGTTCTTCCATTTGGTTACTTTGGTCCATATGAACTGTAGTGATTGTCTCATTCATTGATGATATATGAAGTTTACTGCATTTTTATTGTGTCATGTAGCCAGGTGATCTTTAATCAAGCAGTTTTTAAAATAGAAAATATTTGTAATAATAAGCGGAAGGTTCACTTCTGTATGGCACGTGTACAAGAGGACATAACTCAAGTTTTGATCCTCTGGGTGGATAATGGTTGTGCAATCATTAAACTTTTTTTGTGGTTTCTTTTTTGTATGGCTGATCGTGACCAAGTCTTGTCAGCATGTGATGGACATCTCTAGAATCCAATCACCTGAAATTATGCTAGAGTTTTGCAGTGCTTTTTATCTGTGTTTTTTATTATGTTGGCAGTTCTTTGTCATGTTTTGCCTTTTCCTTTCCTGGTTCTTGGCATTGCCTTTTGAGAGAGTAAGAATTGGCTTGTTCAACATGCTATTCTATAAAAACTTCATGTAGACTCAGCTGAAATAACTTACTGTGAGTTCTTGTGAATGATATGAAAAACAAAACTGGATTGATGGTGGTAATTAATAGTTATCATGTTCTTAACCATGCTGTCAAAACTGAAGGCTGAGGAGGGAAATGTGCTTTTTTTAACTTCAGCTTTTGAAGCATGGAGATTTGCATTGTGTTTATGAATGCTCATTTAATAGCTAGTAAAAGGAGATGACCAGTTCAGACTTAGATCATGACACTGGATCGTTTTAAAAACATGATTGAATGAATCCTATAAAAAGTATGAATAGGAAATGTATATTTACATGTGTAGTTTCTTGTTAGATCCACAATTTAAAGAAAAAAACACTACAGGTTAGAAACATTTCTTTTAAAGACCATTGTCTTGGACAATATGTCATGGTGTAGTTTTGCCTTGGACACTGTGTTGTATTGGTGAAACATGAAGACTCACTATTTTTCTGTGTAGTATCTGAAGGTTATCTCATGTTGCATGTCCAGCACAGCTGTATTTCAAACAGCTGTTGGGTGGATGGAGAGAAGTATATGCATGTACACCAGACGTTTAGAATAAGAAACACGTAGTTTAAGAATGCATCACTGCAACTCAGCTCTAGAGCTAAATAATATCTTTATGGTCTGGTGTTCTAGTTGATCAAGCCTCACCTGGGGTGCAACATCCAGAGGAGGGCCATAAAGGTGATCAGAGGTCTGGAGTGGAGCACCTCTCCTCTGAAGACAGGCTGAGAGAGTAGGGCTTGTTCAGTCTGAAGAAGAGAAGGCTCCCAGGAGATCTTACAGCACCTTTCAGTACTTCGAAGGGGTTCTCCAAGAAAGCTGGAGAGGAACTTTTTTTTGATAGAACAAGAGCTAATGGCTTTATAATGAAAGAAGGTAGATTTAGATTGGATATTGTGAAGAAAGTCTTCATTCAGAGGGTGTTGAGGCACTGGAACAGGTTGCACAAAGTTCTGGATGCCCCATTGTTAAAACTGTTCAAGGTCAGGCTGGACAGGGCTCTGAGCAATGTGGTCTAGTTAAAGGTGTCTCTGCCCATGGCAAGGGGCTGGGACTAACTGACCTTGAAAGGGCCCTTCCAGCACAAATTATTTTGTGATTAAAGTTGCTAGTACATTGTGGAAACTTTTTGAATGGTTTTGATAGAACACTTGTGACTGGAACTGAGTGTCCTGGGCTTTCCAAGTGAAAACAGGTGTTCTTTGATAGGAAATGAAGTTACTACTTTAACAGGAGAGAATAATGTGGTTATACCCTTTGTGGTTAGGCTTTTGAGTTTAGACACATTTGTATCATTTTGTCTTCCAGGAAGACAGTGAAGTTTCTCTAAATGGTTTTGGTAATGTAAAGTTGTTTTTTCCTTTTTTTTTTTTTTTTTTTTTTTTTTTTTTTTTTTTTTTTTTTTTTTTTTTTTTGTTTTTTACTTCTATTTTTTCCTTTATTATTTTTCATTTCCCCCTCTTTTTTTCCTCTTTTTTCCTATATTTTTTGACAGCCCAGCCCTGTCCAAGCAGCAAAACCCAACATACCCCAGCCCAGGCTNTAATTTTTTTTAAATGTTTTTTTAATTGTAAATTTTTTTTTTTTTTTTTTTTTTTTTTTTTTTTTTTTTTTTCTTTCTTCTGTTTTTTTTTTTCTAGCTTCAGAAATTGCTCACTATGGATCCAATAAAGAGAATTACCTCAGAACAGGCTATGCAGGATCCTTACTTCTTGGAAGATCCTCTTCCCACGTCCGAGTAAGTGGTCAGTTTATTAACCTACCAGAGCATTCAGAGATGGATTAGAACTGTGCTTTCTCTCTGCCCTAAGTATGTTTGTGAATATTGAGCTAAATACTGTCTAACAACTGAAGAAAGCTGTAACCACTAAAATGCCATTCGTGGTTTTTAAAATGAAGTACCATTTTTATTAATCTCTTGCTTTATGGAACTTTGATCCTATTAGTTGCAGCACTAATCTTGTTACTCACTGACAGGTTGATTATGCATGCTGCAGATCTTGGTAGACAACTGCTAAGTGCCCGCAGGTCCACTTCTCTGGCTCAGAATGCCAGATGACAGTCTCTAATTAGTTTACATTTTTGTCTTAGCCTTTCTTGTAAATTCGCTGGAAAGTCAACTCCATCTCTGTGCTGTCATCCTTAACAACTTAAATCCATTCTCTGTAGACATTCCTCTTTTTTGTTTCCACAAGCAGATTTATAAAAGGGTGAAAATTTATGGACAATGAATGATTTCATTAAAAATTAAGCCCCTCTTCCAAAAGACTAGCTAGAGAGCATAACTGTACACCCTTTTAGGAAAGCTATTAGTACATCCTGTATGTGATTCTCTACCCTTATGTAGGGAAGAATTTATAAAATATGTATACTTATAAGGAATTAATTAAAAATGAAATTATTTCACTAAAGCCTACTGGATTATTTATAGCATCTCCTGGCCTGTCTCTGTGATTTAAAGTCATGTGAATGACTGGCTGTTGCAGAAACTGCTTTTAGGATAGTGTTTGGCTTTTTTCTCAAATTTAGCTTGACATTTTAATGTGAGTACACAATGAGTATCACTAACAGGTGTACAGAGACTTTATTATAAATACATTCTACTGATGAAGGGCAGGTAAATATTACCTTGCAGTAGCAAATCCATGTGGACTGTGAGATATGAATTGACAGGTGAAATTTCTAGTTACTTTTAAACTCTTTTTCCAGGTGGTTTTATTAATAGTCAGTGAAGTTTTCATGAATATTTTTAGTTATTCCTGAGATAGTGAATTACACAATAGCTATAGTGAGATAGCTCTTTGTGCCCTTGCAAATACCTAGTAGGTGATGTACCTTTCTAACCAAGAAAAAAATTATTGGGAGCTTAAGTTAGTGTATAAGAGTCAACTGAACATTAAAATTAAATGTGAATATGTTTTTACAAAATTGAGAATATGGTAATAGAGAGGAAAAACTTCTCCCTTAGTTACAGGTATTAAATGATGGCTCAGGCAACTTGAAACTATCATGGGTGAAGTGTGAATCTTACAGGTCTAACCCTTCTGTTCTAATACAGTGATAAATAGACTTTTTTGGGGGACAGTGTTTTTGCAGGTTGTCAAATCCCTTACCCAAAACGAGAATTTTTAACAGAAGAAGAACCAGATGATAAAGGAGACAAAGTAAGTACTAGAAGAACAGTATCATAATGTTTCACTGACTTTTACACTATTTCCTGATTTCATGTTATTTCATGTACTGCTTTTGAGTTGAAATTTTTCTTTGTGTTTAAACACTTGAGAAGAACCAGCAGCAGCAGCAGGGCAATAACCATACTAATGGAACTGGTCATCCAGGGAACCAAGACAACAGTCACACGCAGGGACCCCCACTGAAAAAAGTGAGAGTTGTTCCTCCTACCACTACCTCAGGTGGACTTATTATGACCTCAGACTATCAGGTATTTTGTTTTATTCACATATTATGTATTTGCTTTTCATGTTTAGAGCAGTGTTTCTTCAAACAAACAAAAAAATTTTGTAAATGTCACTGTATTAACTGTTATTTTTTGCCATCTTCCATTTTTTTTCGTATTCGTTTAGTTGATGGTTTGTTGATATCCTGATCTTTAGGTTAGCAGCAAGGAAATTAGGATCAGACATTATTAGACTTACTAAGTATTACCTTCATATTAGGGAACGCTAATGGTTATGGACCAGGAGCCTGTTATGCTGTGCTCTGTATCACCTAAAAATGCTGTAGCTTGCTTGAACAAGCCTGTAATGGTAAGAGGCAGAGGATATTGCAGTAAAAAAGCTGGGAAATAAGAATCTGAGCAAGGGTTTCAGTTGGGTAAATGGATGTGGAAACAGTATTTTGGATGACAAAGAAAGAAAGACTTGGCATGATGCTGTCATAATCTCTCTTTTGAAGACCAAGGGAGATTCTAGGTTGAGTAAGCCAATTATTACAGATTTGGATAGGTGAGGTGGTAGCAATCAGTGAGTGAGGAAGATGAGGAGGGGCATTGGGAAAAAATATTTGAGGAAAACATGAAAAATGTGTTCTGGCCTTCCTGCATTTGAGCTTGTGGTCAGACATTAAGGAAATTAGAGCCTGGAGTATAAGAATATCTTTGTCATCCCAGGGAATGATACCTGAGTTTTTGGGTTTGGATGAGGCTACTACTGGAGACTGGGGAAAAGAGAGTTAAGGACAGAGCCTTTAGTTAATAAAAGCTAAGAAATTTCAAAAGAGGAGCCGACAAGACTTTAAATGATTCACAGGAGCAGTTAGAGAATGGCAGATTTTTGCAAGCCTAGGGAATGTTAAAAAATGTAGGGAGAGTTAAAAATTGGAGGCAGTAAAGCTGCTGCTGTCAACTTGCCTTTCAGTTTGATATGACTTCTCCATGAACCACCAGTGGGCTTTGAAATCTTGCATTTCATAGTTTTTTCCTGAGAATACCAGATAGCCTCAGAAGCTGCCTGGGGGCATTACCTTCATCCTTACCTAAATCTGTGTACTCTCAGCATTGGCCAAAACTTGAAAGTACTACAGAAATGTAAAATAAGATCATTTTCAGGAGCCTTATTGTGAGAGCTTTCATATAGTCCCCAAGTGCCTTGGTTCAGTTTATCCCAGGACATCAATAACACATCAATTTGCAAGTCATTCCCCTTGAACAATATACATTTTTAGAGCTGTTGGAGACAGTGGTGAGCCGTAACTACAGTTCTGCAGGGTGAGGTGCCTCTAAGTATAAATGCCATTTTTCTTTTAGTAGGATTATCCATCACAGGTACTCTTACAGAAGTTTCATCCCATTCAATCTGGCAAGCTGCAGTAGATTGCTGTTTTGGCCTTTTAATTGGCTCTTTCTACCACTTCTTAAAAAAAACGCACACAGAGCAGAACGCAAGTGCAGCTGTAACTTTCTTAATCTTGCCCTCGGGTGGAGTCACACATCTAAGCAGCTTGATTCAGAGGTTCTGTGTACTGTGTCAGGGAGCCCATTTACATGCCCTTCACCTCATTTTGCTGCTGCATCATGGCATTTTGAACAAACTTCAGCTCCTAGTTCTATGTGCCAGAGCTGAGGTTTGCTGGCTGACAAGTCAGGGGACTCAAGTTGCTCAGCCAGAGTTGGCATGGGTTTGTTTTCAGTTCGTGTTCATTAAAATTTTTGTACTTGCAGATATCTATCCTGGGATTACAGCTGGGGGCATGTTTTGAAATTATGTTGACAAACATAATTTCAGAATACTCTTTCCTTAAGATGATGATAACTGCTGCTTTTCTGTCTCAGGAGCTCTCACTGGTAACTTGACTGCTTCTGACCAATCTTTGTGCTGTCTGTCTAGGAGGGGAAATACCTGGTTTTCAGAAAATAAATATATTTTTCCCCCTAGCCTTGCAAAGAGGCAGTCAGTAGATTTGTTCTGATTAAGTTGCCTGGAAAACATGATAATAGAGGAGACCTGAACTGCTAGCACTAGAACAGAAGCAGTTAAAGAGTTTCCTACTGATGGTTTCACCTCTTCCTGAAAAAAATTCCTCACATTTTTTGCTTCTGATCCAGCAACTTGAGGAGACGGCAAACAAACATTACAATACAGCCCTCTGTTTTAATCAAACACCTGTTCCTTTGTTCTTCATTTGATTTGCTCAAATTCCCCATACAAAGCTTGTGAAGAAGGATTGCCATCTCCTGGGCAAGGCACACTAAGACAGTTTCTGCATTCACTCAGAAGTCAAATTCCTCTCTGCAGGGCACATTGACCTTGTGCCATGCATAAAAATAGTAGACACATGGCACACAGACTTCCTTGCCTCCTTGTTTAAATCTGCAATGTGACACTCCCAAAGGCAATGTGATTAAACAGGCTGGAGCAATTCCACTACTCTGAGCTTTTGTTTGTGATAACCCTCTGGGTGCTTTCTTAATGGTATTTAGAAAGGACTGGATATTTACTTTCGTTCTTAAACAAAAGCCATTTGTTGCTCTGGTTTTTCATGGCCTCTGTCTTAAAATAAGATCTGTTTTAGAAGTCAGGATGCAGGGAGTGTTTTACAATTTAAATGAATAGTCAATTTTAAATGGTTAAACTTGTGGTGGTTTCCTACGTGCAGGAGCCACACTTTGGGCAAAACCAACCTTGAAGACTTTTGCTCTCTGAACTACATCCTGTATCTGTAACATGGAGAAGGGTGACCCAGAGCTGTGACCCTTCTGTCGATGAGTGACTTAGTCCTTCTCTCAAGGCTAAAGGCAAATGTCACAAAGTTCAGTCACTGTGCTAATGGTGCAGTTCAGCAGTGCTGGTTTGTTCCCACTGACATTAAGTGCTGGTCCAGCCATTTCTCCCCCTTTTCTCTAGAGGTGTTAGCTCAGTCCTGTGAGCGTGTGTTAGCAAGTAGAGTATGCCTTTTTTGTTTCTGCCATCACCTCAGCATCCTGGGTACAGCTTCTATTCTAAATGCTGTACAACAAGAAAAAAAGGGTTTGGGTTTTTTTTTTTTATGTTGTGACTTAATATTTTATCTTCTCAGGGTGTTGGTTCATCACAGTTTTTTTTCCTATTCAGGTCTCAGTTAGCAATACCCTGGTCCTGGAATAGTTACTTTATAGAAATTTCCAGACCTCTTCTAGAAGCAGCTTTTCCTAAAAAACATAATACATCCTGTGATATCAAGAATTCAGAAGCTACATGGTTTCTAAATGCTGCAAAGTTTATGAGGACATGTAAACTTTAATGTGTGTGTAAACCAGCACAGTAATGTACTGAAATTATGTTAATTTAATGAAATGTTAAATGCTACTAAATGATCAGATACTTAAAGATTGCAAATCTTTAGGCAGTCCTCTCCTTTATAACACATGATCAGCAGTCCTTTCCTTTATAACACGTGATCAGTAAATAACAATTTTTAGATTAAAATCGAAGCAGGCAGTTGCTGGTTTGCTGAGAGCTTCTTGCAATGATGAATGCTCCACTCAAAAATAGTTGTGGGAGTGCTGGTTGAAAGGGGCCTTCAGGGACCATCTAGCCAAGTCTCTCTCTTGGAGCAGGGCTGGTTTTAGTTAGTTCTGACTCACTCAGGTTAGCATGGCTTTGTTTAGCTGAGTCTTAAAAACCTTCATAGATAGAGACCTCAGACTCTGTGGGCAGATTCTTTCAGTGCTGTACTGGCCCCTTTGTGGTCCCTCCTCCAGTGTCCCACCTGAACCTCCCAAGCCACAATCCAAGGATATTGTTGTCTGAAATACCTGGTTCCACTGAGGAACATGTCGCTCTTGTCTTTAAACTCTCCTTCAAGTATTTTAAGGCCACTGATAGATGACACCTTAGCCCAGTCACAGTGCTCTCAGCCTGTACTCCTAGGTCACACAAAAGGGTGGCAAGTATATCCTCTATGTGTGAAAATCTCCAGAATAAGGCAGAGTGGCTCATCAGCAGTAAGGTGCCTCACCTGGACCTCCATTCCATGCCCCAACAGGACAAGGGAACAAGTGGAGAAGACCACTGCCATGAGTGGTGGTAGCCCAGTGTCATGTGCAGGTGCAGTGTAGCCATCTGAAGAGTTGGCTGGAGGTTTGACTGTGATGGGTGAAGAGTCACAGGACGCCATTAGGGTGGATAGCAAAAGGCTGCCAATTATCAATTCCTAATCTGGTATTCCTGATGCCTTTTACCTGCTGTAATCAGAGTAAGTGAGACGAAGCCTGGAAGTGTGCAGCTGCTTTGAGACTCTTGAGTGCTGGGTACCTCTTGAAGAAACGAGTCAGTAGGTGAAATTGTCTTGTGATGTACGTGTTACAAAGGGTGGTGTGTCTGTGCTTTCCCCCCTGCAGCGTTCCAACCCCCATGCTGCCTACCCCAACCCCGGACCAAGCACATCGCAGCCCCAGAGCAGCATGGGGTACTCAGCTACCTCCCAGCAGCCGCCGCAGTACTCGCACCAGACACACCGGTACTGAGTGCACGCGGTGACGTCGGCGCGCCGCCGCTGATGCTGCAGGACCGGCCACGCCGCTGTGTGCCAGGAGCCCGGCTTGGGCCAGAGAATGTACTGTACAACCACACCTCCCACCTGTCCGACCGCCACGACCCACCCCTGCCGCAGGGCCCAGTGGGGGCTCCCACGTTGTACCCGGTTTGGGGCTTAGACTTGAAAAGAAAGTGCTAGCACAGTTTGTGTTGTGGATATGCTACTTCTGTAGTTTACTTGACATGGTTCAGACTGACCGATGCATTTTTTTCAGTGACAGTCTGTAGCAGGTGAAGCTGTGAAATGTGCTAGGGGCAAGCATTTTTGTTGTCGTATGTGGTGAATTCTCTTGATGTAACAACTTTATCTGACCAATAGTACACGACATCTTTGAACTGGTACTTGAAGCATACAGTATATGTTACCATGGCAAAAAAGCAAACTAACCGTAACTCTCAGACAGTTTTGATAGACGTTTATTTTTAGTGACTTTTGTGGGTTGGTTCATTTTCCACCTAGATCAATGTTTTATGACCGACTCGATTGCTACGATGAGATTTTTTTAAGAACATGAAGGCGTTTGCATTTTTTTCCCAGCAATTACAAACGTCCCAAAGATTTATTTCCAACGTAAGTTTTTGCTTTTGTTTTGAAATCTATGACTTGACTGGTATTAAAGCTGCTATTTGATAGTAAAATAAGTATGTTGTCATTTATATAAACATGTTTGGTTCAGCAAACAAACTAAATTGATTGTCATAGACAGTGTGTTTTTTTTTTTCCTGTTGGTGTTAATGATTTGTGAGCATGCTTTGGGATTAAAAAAGCATGAATGATATTTCCTAAAAAGGTGCGGCATCCATTCAGATATTTTGTCATGATTTTTGAGAACCAGCTTGGTGTAGTGGATTTTAAATTTCGTTCAGTTAATTTTATTTTTGTTTTTAATGTTCACACGTTGTTTAGGGGTGCCATTCCTACTGCAGAGGAACAAGGTGTTAGAAGAGCCTTAGAATTTATGAGGAAAAACTTACATACAATGTACTGTATCAAACTATTTTACATGAATGACACAAGTATTCTGAGTAAAAAAAAAAAAATCAAACATTGTTAAAACAAGGTGTTATGTAATAAATTTATTTTTCATAAATCTGCATATGACCTTTGGCTGTATTCCTTTTCATCAGTAAAAACACTGCTCCCCCATCCATACATCTACATCAGGTTGTGTCCTGAGAAACAGCATCCAACAGGAATTTGTCTTGTAAAGCAGACTTCCTTTAACTGGTGAGAAGGATAATTTTTCTTTTCAATAGCAGAAGAAAAAGGCATTACTCTTGTTCTGTACATGTAGCTGATCAGCTGGAGATACTCTAGAAGTGGGTTTATTGCTAGTGACATTCCCTAGATCAGACAGCTCCTTTTCATCTACAAAATCCAGAGGCATTCCTGTCTGGATAGTTCTTCTGAGGTTTCTGTAGCTCATTCTTATTTTGTTAGGTAATACCACACCATGATTTTGACATAAATATATGCAATACATGCAGGATATTTTTCTGCAGGTGCTTAATGTAATGTGAATATCAACTGGTGTGATTCATCCAGATGCACTGAGATGACGATGGGGGGCAAAACAAAACCCAAATTGTTAGTCACCCTGAAAGGTAAACTGTGTTTGAGGTGAAGATAAAACTACTTGAGTGGATGGAGTACAGGTTGAAGTATTCAGGAGACTTAAAACTAAAGAAGATCTGAGTGCAGAATTTATGCTGCTTTCATGGTACTGTATGAGCCCTCCTAATTTTGACATGAGGTGTCAAAATCTGCCTTTCCTTGGCTTCTGGAACAAATGAATATATAGGTGGGAGTGCCTTAAACTTCTTGGTTTGCTTTTCAAGTGAAAGCATTTTTTAGTTTTTATCCTTAATTTATATATAGGCTTTAAGCTTGCCCATTTGGTGCCAAGAGTAACTTTTTTTTGTTAAAGTGCTGTTGGCTCAGATTTTTGTTTCCTATTGATGCGTATTCATATTAATGCATAATAGATATTATTCATGTGAAAGCAGGCTTTTTTTTTATACCACTCTATTGTGATGTCTCCCGTTGAGAAGTAGCCCGCTTCCTTTAATTTCATTTTTGCAAAAGGAAATGCATCCAGTTGACAAACGGTGCTCTTGCCATTAGTTTATGCTTGAATTTAATTTTCTTATTAAGAATGTATTTGAGATGAAGATGTAGTTTATCAAATAATTATAATAAAACTGAATTATATTCTGCATTTAGTTTTGAATAGCCTGCTACTCTCAATTTGATTCACTCAGATTCTCATTTTTAGTAGATGTAGATTATATCAACAAACAGATCCTACAGGGAAGTCAAATCTTAAATATTTTAACTTGTATTGATGTCTTAGTCATCTGGTCATTTGTTAGGAAGTACTTGAGGTTTCTTTCTGTAGTGCTTTGTATAACCTCTGGTACTTTCAAGACGGTTTAATTCTGTATTGCTGATAAGGTCAATTACATCATATGCATGATAATTATAGGGGATCTCTTGCATCAAATAAGCTTTTTAATATTGGCGTTGGGGATGCTGAGGGCAAGGCTCTAAATTACTTTCCTGAACTGTATAAAAATACATTAATCCTGTTGTTATGCTCTTGATGGGACTTTTACCATGAGGGTTTCAGAGGGAAGGAAGAAGAAAGCACCTTTGAGAAGGGTTTAATAGAAGAGTTACAAATTCCTGTGAGATGGCAGCAGCAGCCACTGTTCCAGCCGAGCCGTGCCTCTTTCCTCGAATGGCTCAGCTTTTGTTACTGGATTCAAGAACTTCAAAGCTTTTCCTTTTTCACTAGCAATTATCTGGACTCATCTGAGTGCATTTAAAATAGCTGGAGTCTGGGAGCCTGTATTTGTTGCTGTGATTAAAGGACAAATTGTTTTGCTAGAGTAGGCTTATGTTGAAAATGGGCTACAAGCTTAACTGGATCGTGAAGATAAATATGCTATTGCACCTTAACCTTGACACTCTCAGCAAGCCTGGCCTGTGGCAGCTCTGCATTTATCATACCAAATAAAGACCTAGCTGCTTTAAGAAGAAGTAAATAACTTTTGCATGGATCCCTTTTGAAGAGGATTTCAGCATTAGTGGTGGGAGGAGCAGTCCCACCTTCCCAGAGGGAAGAGCTAGAAGACTGATTTTGTCCTGTTCTTTCCTGTGTGTGTATATATAAATAGGAAAATACTCAGTGCACTCACTGAGTTGCCCATGGCAGTGCCCAAGTGATGCCTGGCTGAGGAGAAAGCCAGTGTTCAGGTTTTCATTTAGTTTTTGGTTTGGTTTGGGTTTT
>VZRX01013553.1:0-114161 GCA_013398075.1 Notiomystis cincta | reverse complement strand
TTATATTAAAAAATATAAATTTTTACATTATAAATTAAAATTTCAAATTATGATAGCAATTTTTTTCCACTTTATTTTTATAAAGCTCAGACCTAACAATTTTAAATCAAGCAATTTAAAGTCACTGATTCAATTCACTCCCCTACTGTTTTGGGTCTTTCAGGACAGACAGGAATAAAAAGCAATGTTTTTTATCAGAGGAATATTTGAAAATGTTTGTATGTGACAGCTTGGTGAGGATCTAATCGTTTAAACATTAAAGAAAGAGAAAAGAATCGTTGTGGCAAAGCTTTTAAAGACAGAGCAGCCAGGGCATGTAAAACTGCAGTTTCTATAGTAACAGGATTTTGGTCCTTTATAAATGAATGTGGAGAATTTGGAGATGTACAATCTGACAGAGAAGCACTGTGAAACTCATCACATTCATCACTCTTCCCCAAAATTTGTGTTACAGTAGAATGGAAAAAGCCCCACCTGCAATGGATTGTGCAGAGGTGCAGAGAGTGCATCTCCTCAAAGAGGACTCCCAGGTTAATTGATGGAATCAACAGATTCCTATGTAGGAATCTTAGAAGATTCTGTAGAGAAAGAAAAGGACTCAGATACCCATTTAATACCCAGAAAGATAACTTGGGAGGTATGGAAAACACAACTATTCTGAAGACTGCACATAGGTGTGTTTTGGATGCACATTTATCACCACTAGGTTGATTTTAAAACAAAGGGTTTGTCCTCCTCTGAACCTTTTGTAGCCTGGGGCAGGTGAATTTTTATTTTTATTTTTTTATGGTTTGGTTTTTTTTTTTCAAAGAGTAACATTTTTTTATATTGCTCACACTTTCTCCTGGGGACAAAAGGAGAATAAAAATGTGAGATTTTTATGGGTTGTCAGGTGTCCTGTTTAGCAGATGTATTTAATAAGTGTTAGATAATAACAGACAGTAATATGTAAACTACATAATGAAGTTAGCCTGGAGCTCTGATTTCATAATAAAATCTTTATGATAAATGGGTTGTTAGTTACTAAGTCTGCTATGGCTGGAGTCTGCTATAACCTTATAAAGCAAGTTTGAGAAATGATGTCTGTTCTGTCCCAGATTTCCTTTATGGTACAAGAACTTGAACTTACAACAGTTCCTGTGTCTAAAGGGGAAAAAATAGTACCCTAGAAAGCAGGGTGCTAAGAAAATAAATATTTTATAGATTTTGAGGCACTCCAATGACATGCTCACATAATATGTTTAGGGCAGTTTAGGTGAGCTTAGGGATACCCTAAAATAAATGTAACTCCAATTTTTTATGCCTTGGAAGAGTTTCCTGTTCATGAAAACATACCTGTATATATAGCACTGTGTAATGCTATGGAAGAAAGGAAAGAAAATTAAATTTCCTTTCCTATTCAGTGAATTCTTCAAAGAAGGAAGAGAGAGGAAAGGACAAAAATAATGCTTTTTATTTTCTTCATATGCTCTCCATTCTTTCAAGTTACAGCTGTCTTGTGTTTAACAAGAATCTGCTGTAAAGGAGGATGAAAGAGGCTCACCCCAGGAAAGGCATGAATGTGTAGATTTAAAGAACATTATCTATTTTATAATCAGTCTGTTGAACTTCATATAAAGGGTTTCGTCAAGTGGATTTTCATTTATCCCTCAATTAACAAGCAATCACATTTCAGAAACTTCTAAGTTTTTCTGCTCCTTTTTCCCACCCCTCAGAGTTTCACAGTATGAATGAAGTGTGTAAACTTTTTTCTGTAAAATAGTACTTGAGAGCTCAGGGGGAGTTCCTTGTACAGGCTGGCTGCTGGGAATCTTCACAAAGAGCTATCCAGGAGGTGAATATTAATGCCAAGCTCAAACCCAACAGCAGCCTTGCAGTGACTGGTCTCAGGGACAGATGGGAGTGGAGCTGCTGGGGTGACTTGCCATGGGTGAATAATTAAAAGCATGTGTTAATTGGACAAGCTAATTCAAGTGCAATGCTCATTAGTTTGGACACCTGAGCAGTAAAGTCTCATGTCACAGAGGCCGCTGGCCTTCCTCTGTCAGATTCTCTTCCTGGATTCTCTCTGGATGTAGCAGCCTGTCATTGGTGCTTGAGCACTCATTGTGGACTGTGAAACTTTGAGGCAAATTAAAAATTTGCTTAGTTAGATGGAATATTTTAGTTGTGCATTTAGTAAAAGAAACTTGAAGATTTGCAAATATTTGCTGTATGGTAAATAGGAAAAAAAGAAGAGGCAAAAATATTCCCTTGCTGCCCATTTAGGTAAGATCGAGGAAGGTTTAAAGTAGTGATAAAAACCACTATGAGGTGGTGTATTGTGACTGTACAGTCATTAAACCTCAGTATGACTGGAATGAAAAGCTGCAGATAATAAGGATGCTTGTTGTGAAGACATTCCACACTCACTGGTGGGCTGATACCGGGGTGTAAGAGACCCCCTTTGAAAAATCTGTGGAAACAGCTGCTCCCATTGAACTCTTGTAATTCTATAGAGCTTCCATACAAGAATGTAACCCAACCTCTGTCTCCCTTCCCCCTTTTCCCCACTGGCTGTCCCTGTGTGACCTCACCCCCTCCAAGACCCCTTCCTAAGTCCCCTCCAACCAGAAGCTCCCCCTCTTTGCCTCTGGGTTTCTCCAGATGGAGCTTGTTTCCCCAGGTCCTATGAATAAAACCTTTGGAAAACCCATGTGAGGAGCTGCCTCTCTCTTCTAAACAGAGCTGGGGAAACACCAACCCAGAGTGAGAGTGGCTCCAGGGGCTTCCTTCACACAGCTGAGGGACACCCAGCTGCAGAGGTAAAACCCTCACCAGAATTCCCTTCTCAAAGGGGGTTCTGGGGACAGGCACTGGTTCCCTCACCCACCACCCACATGGCGCCTATAGATGGTCTCTGTCATCATAAAGAAGGAAGATGCTGAGAACTTTATAGAGCTGAGGCTGATCACCTATTAGCTAATGAATGCAATGGGTATTTTAAACCACCATTACATTTATATTCAATTAAGTATTAACTTAATAGAAGCTACAGTTGCTTGTTTATTAAAAATAATGTACAGACTGTGCCCTCTAAGTATTCTGGGATGGATCTTTCATTTTTTTTCCTGTTCAAACTGTTTCTCTGTGTATAAATAGAGCACATAATTATAACATATGCTAAGTGGCTCAAGTTTCACTTATCTGGGAATCTCAGCTTTACTATCAGAAGGAAAATACATAAAAATTATATAATCTGATGCATGGAAGATCCAAGTAAGTATTTTAAAAATAGAATCAAAATTAAAATTTCTAATTAAAACAAACTCTTTTTGAGGGGCTCAAGAAGAATTCAGTCAATGTAGGGTCTGATGTAAGAGGCAATATTGTCTGTCTTATTTTTCTGAATGCCCTAGAAACTAATGCATCTTATGGATTTATTGACATTTCAAATAATAATGAATACTTGAAGTCTAAGGACTGCAAACATGTAGTTATTCTGATAAAACTGTCTCATAAGAAATATTAGAAAGTGGATAGATGATTTACTAACGTGTAAAATCACTATTTATGAATTACTGCTAAAGATTACAGCATTAAAAAGTTGAATGCAGTACAAACTCTTTGCCATCTTGACACAGCTGCAAGGAAAAAAATGACAAAAGAAGATAATAGACAACAATCAAAATGAAATGTTTGACAGGTGTTAGTCCAAGAGGCTCAGGCACAATGATGAGGACTACAGCAGAGGTACTGGTGTTCCTCCTACTCACACACTGAGCATCTGAGAAGGCTTCAGCTCTGCTGCATGCCATGTTCAGATGGGGGACATGAACTTAGGTATATTGCTTTTCCAAATCAAGTGATATGGAGTGTTTGAAAATGGCTTTCTCTTAATCTTTCCTACTTAAAGTGCTCCACTTTGCAAAAAATAATGAATTATTCATCGGACAAGAAAAATAGAGAAAGTAAGAACTCTGAACTGAGGCATCAATTATTCATGCAACTTTAGATCCCATGACTTCGAGTTGAGAGGTGAATAGTAGTCAAAAGTTTCTGATAAAAATCTTCTCAAGGATTAATTTTTCATATCTTTGTCCTAATTGCATATATTAGATGTGAAAATTATCTCACTGTTTAGACAAAAAAAGGCAAGATCATATAGTAAAAATATACTTCGGTATCGTCACTTTCTCCACTCTTCCCATAAATATGATTTTACTCTCTCTTATTCTTAATAATGTTAAGCATTTCTATAGTGACAGCTCATTTCCCAAATTTCTGCACATCATTTAATAATTGGGGTGTTTTTTTCCCAGTTATGCCTGTTATGGACATTTCATACTTAACTGTATGTTTGACTTAAAACAAAGTTTTGAATCTGAACTAAATCAAACCTCACAAGAAATTTCTTTAATGGGAGAAAAAGAACAGTGAAAATCATCCACAGCTGATCATTTGATTTAGGTCTTGTTTTTCACAACCCCATGGAATCTGTTGGCCAGGATATTATAATATAGAATCAGACCTTCCAGTCAGTCTCATTGCATAAATTTACCATTCCCTTATGTTGTGACTTAGTTATCAACCAAAATATGATATGCATGGGAGGTTCAAACGACGAATGGCTTGGTGATGTGATCTTATGAACATGCACCAACTTTCTGCATGTGTTCTTGTAATACTGGTACAATGCTCTATGACTTAAGAAGGATTAAAAATGTATATAAATATATGTTACAAGTAGCACAACATCTGTAAAATGTTAATTCGCATTTTAAAGTGCTTTCACAGAACATTATGAATGTTAAATAGGTGACAGGAGATATCTTTATAAAATATTCATCGTTCACTCTGGATTTAGTTATGCTGTAAGCTGTTCAAGAGCCATCAACAGAAAGTGAATAGAGTTATCAAGGTTACAGGAAGTTGTTCATAAGGAAATGTGCAAACTTAAAGTTAAGTACTGGAGATGATGATAAAAAGTTGACAAGCTACAATTATACAATAAACTGCGGTCTGATCCAGAATAGCCCCCCTGAAGTGTTCCATCTTTCTTTGAAATATGGCATAAGGAGCACTTGTATCAAATTTTTAGCCTTTGGAGTACAGCAAAATGAAATTGTATCCATCTCAAATCCCCTGTTGAGTCTTTGAGGAAACATGCAGTGAGTTTGAAAACATAATTTTCAACAATCAAGAATTATTTCTGTTGTTAAATGACTGATTGATGTACTACACATCATTATGATACTGACAAAACAATTCAAAATACAGAATTTTTCAAGTGTGAATTAATGTCTGCTCTATATCCAAGTCTAATAAGTATATTTTAGATACCAATTTTCTAACTCTATATAAACTAATTCTTTTTGCTCCTTCAAACAAGCAATGCAAATTACAACACAATTTGCTATTCTTAAATCGTTCTTTCAGTCTTCCCAACTCAAAAGTGATAGGCTGCAGAGGAATTTCAGATATAAATATTAAAGGAACAGTGTTAAGATGAAAAGAAATGGTAATATCAGTTCATATTTAATTAGGAGACAAAAGCAGCTCTTATTAGACAGACATATAACCATGGTTTAGTGGAGGACTTGGCAGGGCTGGGTTAATGGTTGGACCTGATGACCTTGGGACTCCATTTTTCCAACCTAAATGATCCTTTGATCACATTTTAGGAACAATCTTGTCAACAGACTCTCACCTTGGAGAATACTGATGACTATATTGCTCTGTGTGCTCTTCTGTAGATTCTGTGGTCTCCTGGGAGCCTAAGGGTTGGTTTCTGTGTGTAAGTGATGGCTTGGTAACAATAGAAACTGCATTTTTACTTAAAAATTCTCAAATGGGCACTGCAGTGGAACCTTGGCTACATCCCTCTAATGAAGAAGGAAGGACCACTGCTAAGAAAATTAGCTGTCCCATACTGAGCTTTTGACATGTCTGCAGAAACTTCCATTACACTAGCAAAATGATTGGGAAATCATCAGCGGGGTCTGATGTGTCTATTCTTGTCCTGAAGAGATATCACAAGTGTCAGAAATACAATTAAAATATTCAAAGCAGGTAAGTGTCCTAAATCTCTCTGAAATACAGTTGAAATGTTCATGAATGATACTCAATAAGAATTACTTCATTTTAAAATGCACTTCTGTTGGTAATTGCCTGACATAGAAAAGGCATCATAGAATTGCTTCCAGGCACTGTATTTCCACGAGTATATTAATATTGATATTAATTAGTAGGGAAAGAATTTCTTTAAAATATGTATTTTAGTGTCTTGATTTGTAGTAAGTGTAGGTAAGTAGTCTGCCAGATTTTAAAGGTAAATAGTGTGCTACATTCCTATTCTACTAAACCCACAGAGACAGGCCCTTAGCTGCTCCAACAAAATCATATCAATTTTCTGATTGTTTTTCTAGCTCATTTGTTCCAAAATGACCTTCAATAAGCCTTGCTTTCCTTCCCATCTACTCAAAGAGAAAGAAGGCAGTAGAAACATGGCTGTCAAATATCTGTCAGAACAGATTTATTGTTCTGTTTAAACCTGTTGAAGTAGATTTTTTTCTGCTTCTCTCCTATAATCTGACATAGGGGTTAAAGTCTCAAGTATGATACTTTTTTTTCCTTTTACTTCTTGACAACTTACATAAAACAATACAGGTGCAAGTCAAATCTCTGCAGCATTGTCTGAATGAGTATGAAGCTTCTTACTGGTGGTGGAACTGGCTTTAAAATGTACCCGGCTCCAGGTATTTTCGTCAATTGATTTAAAAAAACCAAAGCTAAATCCCATTTTATCTCATGATTCAGTTCTGTAATAAAATTGATGCTTCACACAGGATTTCCTAAAATCACAACACATGTCTTGAGCTGAATTTGCAATCCAGTCCAAGTGAGATAGATTTTGGGAGGTTTTCCTGCCCTTCCAGCCCCTCCTCTGTCAAGGAGGCCTGGTGCAGAAACAAATCTCCTCCAGGTTAGCAGTGGAAAATCTAACTAAAATCCCTACACTGGTGTATAATTTTTTTCTCTATAAACCCAGGATAACATAGTGAAAGGCAAACAAAATCCTATTGAAACAACACGGTTGTGTTTACAATTAACTGAAATCTGCTATTATTCTTTGTTAAACTTTGTTCAGCTATAATCACCAAGGGTTTACAAAATACAACTCTTTCTGAGACGCAAATTTAATTCCCTTATCCCTTTTGCCAAGCATCCATTGCATTTAGTAACTGCTAAAGACTGTCAATCTGCAGAAACTCTCCTAAAACTTATTGAATTTCAGGGGGAATGAAAACATAGGGTAAACATACCAGGGGTCATTAGCACAGCTACCTGGGGCTTAGCCCAGCTGCCACATTGCTGCAATGCTGTTTTGCAATGTGCTAAACCACACAAAGTGTTCACTAATGTGATCTTCCAAAGACTCACAAGGGCAGGCAGCAGCAAAAGACTAAGTTTATCTTTGCACCTTTGATATTCTTTAGAATGATTCTGAAATGCAAGGGTTACATGGTAAGCTACTGAGTGAGAACTGCTTGGTTTTCTTCACTGGTTTGCTGCTTTTCCTCACCAGCTAGTAACAACTTGCCTCTGAGAGACCAGTGTTTGAGGGTTTTTTGCTAATGGAAGTGTTTCCAGTAAGTACAGAAAGGATAACGGTGCCAGATGGCTACCATAAGATTGGATTTCTGTGAAGGTGATTGCCCTTTCCAACCAGATTTTGGAAAAAGTGAAAATTGCCAATTTGTCCAGGATATTGAGTGCCTGGATGGTATTTGGAAATTTAACAAGTTGTCAGCTGACAGTGCACGTGTAACACAGCCAGTGGGCTGTATTGTGCATTTGAATGAAAAGGAGTTTATTAAACATAGTTACAGAACATAAAAGAAAAGAGGAAAACAGCAACATAGACAGGAAAGCAAATCCTGATCTTGTAAGATAACAAGGATTAGATAGGGGGCTTCAGCTACTCCCCAGAATTGACAATGACTACAATCAGTATGGGGTGCTTTAGCACTGTGTTTAGATGGGTTGGTGAGCCCATAAAAGCATAATGAGCTATGCCTGTTTCAGTGATATTATACAAGCATTTGCATTTTAAAGAAATGAATCTTTGTATTTCAGAAAAGCTGTCTCATATCACTTGAAATCACAATGAATCTGTTCCAGGGCTCAGCCTCTGTAGGACCTGTTGATCAGGCTTTACATGCCCCAGTTGTCCTGGAATGAGGGGCAGGATAGCTGCCAGAGCTCTGCAAAGGCTCATTTATCCTACTGAGAAGCAACAGGGTTAAATAGCTCAGGCATTTCTTGCTGCTAAAACAGGGACACTATTTCTGTTATCTGGAGTATTTCTGGTGCTGTCCTCCTGGGTGTGTGTGTGTGCTTCCCTGTGGGACACAGCTGGGCATGCTGCAGGGTTGCACTTTGTAGAAAATGAATTCCCAAGAATGAATAACTGAATTTTCACAGCAGAAGTGAGGAGGATTTGAGACCTGACGTGGGGGTCCCCTGCAGGGCTTTGGAAAAGACAGCAATGCCATTGACCTGGTAACTCTGACAGCCCCTGCACTTGTGGGCTTTCTTACACCAGGGATTGCATTTTCTGGGGCTGTGCACACATGCAGCTTGCTCTCCCACTCCTCTCCTCTTTGCCACCTTACTCCCTCACTCCTGCTCTGGCCATGTTGCAGTCTTGGTGCCCACTAGAACAGTGAATCCTATGTCTTATCAAAGCCTGTGAACTACCAAACCTAATGGTATCCAGTGAAGATGGAAACACCAAAGAACCTATAGTTAAATTTGTTAATCCCATTTAGACTGCTACTCAAACATTTTTTACCTACATACCAATTTTAAATTAACTTTTAAAGTTAATTTTAAGCACCTTATAAAAGGTGTAATTAGAACAAGGATCATTAAGGTGGATTTGAAGGCAATTTGGTTTGCTTTACTTCCCTTATAGAACATGTAGCAGGTGGAAAATCTTAATGTGTTTGTCTGTAGTGGTATTTTCTACATTAGGAAAGATGTGAAGTAAATATTTCAAATCAACAAAACTTTCCAACTGCCACCTTCCCTCAAAAGCAGGTGTGATAAATGGATGTAGAAAACATACTGACACATAAAGAAAATTGGAAATACAAGAGAGCTTCAGCTGTAAACTGACACTGTGTCTGAAAACTGCTTTAGTGCCTTCTGCTGTGAACTGCTTGTTTGCAAAGCCATTAACGCAATGTTGACTTGATTATTCCCAGGACTTCTGTACAGCATCAACACTGACAATCCTGTTGTTGTTCTTGATGTTGTTGTGGGGTTTTTTCCTACTTGAGCTGGAATTTTAATTAGAATAATCTTGTTTGTAAGAATTGATGCTCACATGTTGAAGCACAAAATTAGTTTAATATAAACTGTGTAGTATATTTGATAGTGTTTTCAGAACACCATTTTATGGAGTGTCCATGAGGCAATTTGGCACACACTATGCAGCAGATGAAAATTTAGTGGGTATTTTATAGTATATGGCACCCAAGTAAGAAAGGGGACAGAGATTGTAAGATAGATGGAGCTGCAGAAATAAAAGAATTACTGTGAACTGTGGCAAAACAGGGTCAAAGGACAGACAAGGTCAGGTTTAGAGCAGAATTGATGGGTGAGAGAGGAGATGGGTCTGAGATCTGACTTACAGTACATGTATAACCAGCTGAACAAACTGGAGAATTTTGCAGTGCTCTGTGTGTCAGCAACCTCCTTTTGTAAATCTAAGAGCCATTCGTTTCTAAGAAACTCAGGTTAAATTCTCTACTAGGCTAAATAGTGCAGTTCCATTGGGACTATTCCAGTTGATGATCTGACTTGCAGTTTTTCCTGGTAAAAGGATCACAGGCCTTTTTCTTCTATCAAAAATGTCAACAACTTGTGTTCCTCTTTTTCTTTCTTTCTTTCCATTTCACTCTCTCTTACATATACACAAACAATGATAAAGAAGGCTGTTCTACTGAACATTTTTCTATCCCCTGATTTACTCTACAAGATTAAGGGAATTGTCAGAAATCTGGTGTGTGAGAAAAACAGAGCTAGTTGGCTCCTAGCTGAATAATGTCTCTGGCTCTGGGAAGAGTTTCTGTCTAGAAACAAAGATAGAGTCAGAGCAAAGAAACAAAGATAGGTCAGACTGGTCCAGCACCTTGTGGTTGTGATGGTGGTGACCAGCCTCTGCAGGATAACTGCATAGACTAGAGGCCTGAGCAAGCACACAGCAGTGTGTCTTCTGAATATTCTTCTACCCTTGAGTGATTTCTCAAAGCTAAAAAAAGTGTGTTAGATATGTCCTGAGGCACAGGTCTTTGTTTTTAGTAAGACTCATGGAATTTATTTAGTCATTTTGACCATTGTTTTTCAGCCCATGTAGTATTTTAGATTCTGCTGACTTCTTTGGAAAGAAATTTGTAACTTAACTACTACATAGTCAAAATGCATGTTATATGAAGAAATATCTCACCATTCTACACTGTGAAAAGATGTTTGATCTTATCCCAGCCCTGCAAATTTATTTGATTTCTTCCCCTCTCTCTTCCTTTCCCCTTTGTATTAGAAGCAGCAGTGAACAATTAATGTCTATTCACAGTCTCCTTTCCAGTCAAAATATTACAGGACTCCCTCTATTCAGCCTTCAGCTGTTTCTTTTTCAATCAGAGAAACACTAATCTGCTCAGTTGCTCTTTTTACAAAAGCAGTCCAATGCATCTGATTCATGTACTTTTCCCTTATGGCCTTCCCCTGTGTCTATTCCATCTCCACAGTGTGCTTTTTAAGAGGAAACAGGCTCTGATTTATGCACTGCCACAATAGCATTGCCTGTTCTAATCTTCATTACTTTTCAATAATTTCTGTATTTAAGTTTGCTTTCTAACCATTACTGAGTGCTGAGCTGAGGTTTTCACATTGATATTTATTGTAATAGGAAAATCCCATTCCTATGTGACTGTCAGTTGAAAGACTAGAATTCCATATTAATGGTGGGATAGTTTTTGTCCTGGCTGTATCATCTTAACTTACTTGCATGGAACTTTATCTGTGACTTTGTCACTTAGGAACTTTCCTGCCCACAGCCCTCTGCAGTTCTGCAGGATCACTGGCTTGACATCCACCCATTGTTAGACACAGTAGAGCAACATCTCTCTAACAGGGGCACATACCATCCTCTGGGCATAAAAATTGCTTAATGGTGGCTCCATTATGGGAATAAACACTACCTCCTGTTTGCTTTTGCTGTGGAGACTTTTTTTTTATTTTACTGAAAAACATTACTTTACAATGCAATGAATGCTTACCTGGGTGCTCTGATCCAAAAATGGGACGTTCATTCCAAAGGCAGGGAGGGAAATGGACAATTTCTCTATGGACCAGGGCTTCTCCCCTGTGATTCTCTAGCCTAGTAGCTAATGCAAAAGGTGAGGAATTACAGAACCTGCATTTGAATTCTGTAGTCCTTTTTTGGTCAAAGCATAGAGAGATAATTCTCTCATCCTCTGCTTTCTTCCTGTTTCTGGACACACGATCATTTATCTGTGACTTATTCTGAGGTCTTTAGAAGAGTAAGGTTATCTTTGTTATTTATTTTACTATTTAATGAATGCATTTTTATTATTCTGTAAATAGCATGATCAAGTTCAATAACTAGATCCATCAAAAATAGTACCAAAATACCTGAATAGTCTCCTTGCCCAAAACTTTCAATTTTTATTCCAAGGTAAATTACAAATAGCAGTTAAAATTCTGAATGTATTTGAAACCAAATTAAAAAAACAAATATCAGTTTTTTTTTTTAAAGGAAGACATTTAACTTGGACCTCAGTAATCCTCTTGAGACATTACTGCAAGTACTGATTTTTCTGTGGTGATTTTAACAGTATCACTTGAATTTGGCCTGAGTTCCTAAGGAAATATGTTAATCATAATCCTGTAAACTAATTTTGAACTTACTGTTGATTTTATATTTTGCAATGGATTAGTAATAATAAATTCCCCTAAATTTTTTGAAATACTTCAGTAAACAATCTCTTTAAAGGAACATATGATGTTAAAACTCACTGTATGCTGTGCACCACAGAATTCACATTAAAGAAAAAATGAGGAATGCCCAAATCTTGGATAAACCTTTGTTTATGTTGCTGTTTTTAAATTTAAATTTTATTCCCTCTATTGCTTCTGCAATACTAAACTCACCCCCCATGACATCCAGTAAATCTGTTTTCTCTCCTGTTAGGATCTCACATTGGTTAATGAGAGATATCTTCACAATGCTTTCATTAGTTATGGTCTTCTTATGAAATATAAAGTTTTATGCTCTGAAAAATCTTTCTCCATTTGTTCCAGTGCTGCTTGTTACATTGTTTATTTATTAAATGTATAAAAGATCAGATGATTAAGTCAAAATGAAGCATCTTTTAAAAGTGTTTCTTTAGTTAGTCATGAAAATGACATATAAACTACTACTATGCTGAAAGGCATTGCAATAAAAATCCTTTCACCAGATAATTTTCCAACCACATTCTGCAACAGCTTTGGCAATCCTGGTCATCTCTGCCCAAACAGCACAATTCTGGGAAGGGCAAATACTCCCCTTGAGTGTCATCAGTGTCTGGGTTAAAGGTGGAGTAGAGACACAGGAAATAAATTCTTTTTGGCTCAGGAAGGAGGGCTGCAGAAAATTGGAGACGTGGAGGATATTGTTATTAAAAATGCCTGAAACCAATTTTCCCTTGGAAGCACAAAAGATTCCTGTTTGCTATATGCTCCAGTGCAGTGGCTCAGAGGCTGTGCTGCCTGTGACAAAACAGGAGGAGGAAACATGGAAGCATCAAAGTCTTAAAGAGAAGACACAAGATATCACTTTGATTTTCTCATTCAAGTTTTAGTAGTTACAAAGACCATGAGACCCATCAAGGTAACCTAAGGAGTCAAATGGCACAGAGAGAATCAACTTCTCCAGAGCTTCAGGTGTCTGGAGCACCAAAGTTTTGTGTCAGGTTCCATAAGCAGTGGTGTCACTTTCTAAGGTATTTTCATATCCTGTGTTTACAATGTGCATTGAGTTTTCTGCTTTTACTTTTCCAGTAGATAAAAATGAAACAAGTTCAGCCTGAGCAGTTTGAATGAGGTCCCATGATAAATTTGCTTTGTGATACCAGAAGTCAGTGATAAGAAAATATCTTACAGATTGAAAAATTGAAGCAAAGCAAAACAAGCTTTAATAAAAGTTATGTGATTCATGTTCTTTTCCAGCTCTTTGCTTTGTTTGCCATCCAGTCCCTAAAGGTTTATAGCCCTGTTCATTAAGCAAAGGTCATGCTAATCCTCCATATCCACCTCTCACCAAGCACAAGTGCTGTGCTGCAGCATGAGTGGTAGAAATACCCAGCTTGCCTCAGCAGGCTTTTATTTGGCTTTCAAGATCCTAATCAAAACTGGCATTCTATTGCCCCCACTGATAATGTCTCTGTTAAAACCAATGCTCTCATGTCTTGAGTCTTTCAAGTGTTTACACCTACCCTGTCTCCTGCTCCAGCACTCAGGAGTGAGCGTGGCTGTGCCAGTTACTGGGACAGTCAAAATGCAGTAATGAGCTACAGAGTTAAATGAATTCATTATTCAGAACCACATATGCCTGCAAATGTGTTGCATTTTGTGAATCACATGACAAAGGCAGAATTTAGGGAACTTGGTAGAGATGAATACCATTTTAAAATAGCTTAGAGCATTTAAAAAATGAGAACTGTTCACAGCAAAACATGTTTTTACCCTTCAGCCCCCATGGGGATCTCATTGTCCACTCTGCTTTCTTCAGCTTAGTCAAAGGCTTCCTATCAAGTTCAGTAGAACTTAGAATATTCCTTTGCTTCTAATTGCTAGATTTTGTTTTCTTTTAAATAGTGACATTAAATAAGTTCCAGTAAAATTAGTTTAGAGTGCCTGCCCTTGAAAGACCTCTGACAGCTTTAGTGCATTACTGTCCAGGTGAAAAACAACCAAGAAATCACTGGAGCATTTAGATACCCCTAGCAAAGATTTTCAATAAAATATGGGTTGCCTGCTCTGAATGGGCATTCATTATTTTTTTCCATATAACAACAGATGCTTTTCAAGGGTTTGGCAACAAAATACAACAACCACAAAAACACTTCTACCTTCTCATTTCCTATTAGGAAAGTTTAAGGCAAGAACTCCCTTCAGGGGCTTTCCAGTTGGATAACCTGATAGAGCAAAACAATACCACCTAAGAAGTGCAGAGTTATGGTCAAGCTGAAAAGCACTTGTATTCACAGGAAGGACATCTAAAGGAATTTAACTAGAACTTAAAATGTTTTCAGCTTCCTGCATCCCCTTGTTTTTGTTTGCTTTTTGTTTTTTTGGCTGAAGAACCAAAGAGTACTAAGTACATAACTTCCTTTAAACAAACACCCATGATTAAATCCCATGATCCATGGGTACACTGGTTTTACCTCTCAAAGTACTGCAGGCATTTTCTCGCAGAATAGGACTGTTTTCACTGGAAAGTTTGGAGATCCTGTGTAGAATGATTATCTGGATGCACTGGGGTGTGCTTCTTAAATGTGCTGAGTCTAGGGAGATCCCAACTTCTGAAATTCTGTTAGTGTGTTATTTTGAAATTAGGAGCTGTGGATTATTTTAGGCTTTCTTGTGCATGGTTAAAGAAAACATAAATTAGTGTCAACAGATGGGGTGAATAAATTCTTTATGTACTGTCAGGGTACAAGTGATTGCACACCCTGATACGTTGGAGGTATTAGGTACTTTCTGACTTTGGTGTGTGGTTTTGTAGATGCTGTGAATTTGATTACTTGGCTATGCCTTCCTATAACTTAAGCTGAATTGAATCAGAGGAAGAGTTGATGATGTTTTAAAGTTATAGCCTTCTGCAGATATCTAATTAATTGTTTTTTCTAACTCACATGAGATTTTCATTTGACTCACTGATTCCTTCATTCTTGTGTCTTCTGAATCCAGGGTACAGAAATATTTTTTTGGTGGTTCCATGACTACAAGATGTAGGTTCTGCCTGTGTACCTGCCATGGTAATTGTTAGCAGGATGGTTAAAATGGATTAATGCCCCTGGATATCACATGGGCTGTTTTAAAATACTGCCAGATTTGCACACATTTGAATTATTGTTAAGTTAATTTTGAAAGAAAGAACTCCATCATTTCTGACAGAAATGACATTTCTTTTGTTTTGTGATATTGTTATTACAGACCTGAATTTCTGACTCTTGCTGGATTAAGAAACTGGCAGGTTTTTTAGGTGCTGGATCAGAACACAGAGAAACACCACCCTCACAAGGTGCCTCATCCTTGACCTGGAGGAATACATCTGGGGTGAAATAATCCATCTACTCATTCAGTTTTCGGAGCTTCATTTGAAACAGCAGAAAAAGCCCCTAATTAGCAGTAACAGTAACAGTGCTTTTTTATGTCCTGGAATCCACTCCCAATTAGATTTCCTTTCAACTTGCTACAGTGCAGTAGCTGCTTTAAAGTGCAGCAGCTTTGAACCTTCATTTAAAAAAAAAAATCTTTGTTGAAGTGACAGCCCTCCCACCAACCAAAAAATTACAATTTTGAACACTGAGATTTAGAGCAAATTAATTGATATGGAGAGATGAAGAGCTTAAAACCACACTTATTTTCATGACTGTTTTATTAGTTTGTGAGGAAGGAGGGGTTGCCTTATTCCTTTCAAAAGAAAATTTCTGGGACTTCTCTTTCATGAGAAATTTCTTATTTCTTGTGATATCAATTATACAGTGAGCTACTGCAGAACTTTTATTATCTGCAAAGGAATGAAATAATGATATTCTAATTAGGGACATTAAATGAAGGTAGAACAGAACCTGAATTAGTGACCAGAACAAGAACTTCTTTAAAAGTGAATATATGCTTGTGTCTTAGTAAATGTATGTTCAAGGAGAGATAGATTTCAACAACTATCCAAAACCATGGTGAAAATTGATAATATGCCATTATGGAAGTAGCACTGTGTTCATAATATGAACAGATTAAGAAAATTGTAGATTGGTTCCTAATTTAAGGAATGTTTTTGTGGTTTTGGTGGAATTTTCCTGTTTGACATTTCAAATCTCATTTTCAGTTGTTTGAAAAACAGTTAAACCATGAAAAGAGGCCCAAAAGGGCATGGCATATTGACACAGAAAGATGTGGATCACTGAGTCTCACACCTTATGTCAGCAAATTCTCTTGAAAATTGTTTTTCCCCAAATATCAGGACTTCAAACTCAGCTTAGATCCTTTCAGTCATACTGGGTTCTTTCCACCCCATGCAGCTCCCCCCAAACAAGTTCTCTGTGGGCTCAGTGATGCTCTCAGCTACTACACCTGCACAGCTTCACTCCGTACAGGTGATGTCTGCAGTGACACCTGTGCAATTCCACTTGCCTTTCAGAGCCAGGTCACTGTCACCAGGAGCAGCAGCTGAAGCTAATAGGACCTCTCTGCTGCACTGTAGAATCAAAGTTGCATGACAACATTTTTAAAGCTGGTAATTATGCATTAGGTAAGGGCTCATCTCAGTTGTTTGGTTACTTTTGTTGTACTCACAGCTGAAGGAAAACATTGTTTAGAAACAGCCAGGTTCTGACATGTACACCCAGACTGGGCAGTATCTTGTTTACCTGAGTGAGGTGGGTACTGCCCAATGCAAATAAAATGTTAGAAGGTGGCCCAAAGTGGATGGACATGATAGAAACCAGAGATATGCAGTGCATGTGTCATCTCACATGTGTTCCTTTCCAACAGACTACAGTTAAGGGAGTTAAAATGACATAAAGGTCCTGTTAAAGTAATTTATCTGTGCTGCTATAACATGCCTCTTTTGGGCATTTCCAACACAAGAATGTAAAAGGTTGTTAATGGAAAGGTTTCTTTGTGTCATGAACACAGCTAGAGAACAAGCAGTGTGTTCCTTGTTTTCATAACAGTACCTGCAGACTTTATTTCACCAGCCTAACCTCGAGTGAGAACAATTATAAGAATTCTCTTATGTGCTGGCAAGAGGCTCTAACAGGTCTTTAATTGCTGCTGCCACGGTACCACTAAAACAATGAATCTCTTTTGGAGCCTGCTTGCCATAAATTTCTTTCTCTCAGCCTAGGAATATTCTCCAGCTTTGCTGCTGACTATCATGTCTGCAGTAACAGGCCTTTCTTGCTACAGGGGGAGAAGAGGGAATTACAGGAGCTGTGTTCTCAAATGGCAATTTCTCTGAAAGCCAAGGCGAGGAGAGGATGCTTACTGCTGAGAAAATCAGGCCTTAACTGTAAAATTTGGAAAGCTTTGAGTCATGAAAAGAAGGTTTGAATCTTATTCAAGCATTGCTTCCATCATGGTATTTTGTGGATAAGACTGTGATGGTGCTGAGCTGAGTAGGCAATTTAGCATTCACTGACACAGCCCTGAAGGCTGTCATTGCTTTGACCTTCTCAACACCCTCAACCTGATAGGGATGCACCAGGCAATCATTTAAGATGCCAGGAGAAAGGTAAATCAAGCATGATTTTGAGTCATTGTAAAAAGGATAATGGTATATTCTAAAAGTAAACATTAAATAGAAAAGAATAATGCAGTGCCTAAAATAAAGCAAATCTCTGAAAGGGCAGAACCCGGGGTCATCACACTTAGATATCCATGGAACTGAAATCATGCTCTGTGGAACAGACAGATCATTTTTGTGAAGTGAGTGACAGTGATGGGAATCTCTGGCTGCTGGGATGAGCACACTTCACTATTCAGTTCAATCACTTTGTCATTAAATAGTTGTGTGGGGTGCCCCTGTTTTAATTATATTTTATATCTTGAGAAATGTACACCATGAAATGTTTTTATGTACATATAGCTGATCCAAACCCCTGAGTTAGACATTAGTTGTCAGTGATGTGCCCAGGAAAACACGTGTGTATCCCACATGCAGGAGGAAAATGAGTAACTGCCCCTTTTTAACTTCTTTACTGATCAAAAGTACACATTGGGAAGTAAAAACAATCCAAGATAGCAAGAGGAAAAAAGTGTGAATAAAAACATTTGTACTCTGCCAGTCTGGGACTGAATATTCCCAGTCTGGGCTCCAGAGTAGCTTTGCCTTCACAGGTTCCTCATGAGGTAATATTTGATATTCTTTGTGGAAAATCAATCTTCTGGCAGAATTTTTCAGGAGAGCTTGCACCAGGGAAAAAGTCAGGAGTACTCTGGTAATTTATACTGCAACAGTATAGAGGTTACTGCAGAAACATGAATGAAATCTATGCTAGAACACACAGTATGTAAAACACAGAATACTAACTCCCCTGACTGACAGATTATCCCCACTGTGGAAAGAATCCGTCAAGCCCTGGATTTAGACTCTGAAATTCTTTACCTTTGCTGTCAGCCTTTTGGATAAATCACATCTCTTCACTTTGTCTTTCTTTTTGCCTTGGAAAATAAAGTTAATTACACTGATTTATTATTAAGAAATACTGTAAAACAATAGTTATTTTAGCCAGCAGTGTTTTCATTCATTCATTGTAGTGGGATTTGGTTCTCATTTTTTGCCACAAGGAACAGAATATTAGCACAGAGTTAAACCACAGCCCAAAAGAAACCAGTTCAACAAATACAGGCAGACTATTGCTGCAGGATAAGCTTCTGGTATTTCCTATGCTATGAGATACATCTTATTTTCCAGTTGAGAGGGTCTTAGCCAGACCCATGGAAGTATAGATAATTCTTTTCTTTGTTTCTACTGAGCACTGGATTCAAAGTCACATTAAATAAGATGAATAGAAGGTTCCTGTTAGCGATGACTGCTGGGGACTGACAGACAGAGGGGAAAGCAGACAGAGGCCAGCAATGTATTTCTGGCCCCTGTTTCTCTCCACAGAAAGTCCTTTCTGACACGCAGTCCTGAGGCTGTCTGTTCCACACGCATGACATCCTCTGCAGTGCGCTCTCATCTCGTGAACTTCAGCCCTACACCCTGGCAACGGAGGGAAATTCTCCTGGGGGCTCTGACCCACTCTCTGGTGCTGACAGAGCTTTTCCTGGCCTGGGGTCACCACCCTGCTCTGCTTCACAGCACAATTACAGTTACACGGGAGAGGAAACTGCAAGGCACAGTAGAAACAGAGGAGTTCAAAATTCCTAAGGAGCTGAGCAATGCAGATCAATGTATAACTCTGGAGGAATCTCAAGGGACACTGAAAGACTGACTTGGCACCTATTTGCAACTTAAGTGGATAAATCTGTTTGGGCAAACTAGGTAGAAAATTGATATTAGGAGCTGTCTGACTTACAAACTTTCATGTCAACCAATTAAAGAGCATAAAGGGAAAGTCAAAACCAGCAGTATCAATAGAATACTGAAAAAGAAGGTAATAATGTCACCAAATTAATTAGGTAAACTTGTTAAACAATTGGATAGTCAAAGCAATTTCATAATATTTGTCAATTTGTGTTCTGATTAGCTCTCAATATTATAAAAATCATGGAAAGACATAGAATAATTGCCTGCTGTCCCCCATTATTGAGCTGCAGCAATGTTGGGAATAGAGCTAAAACCTTCAGCCTCCAAGGAGAAACACCTGGAATATAAATCAAGCCATCTTCTCTAAGCCTGTGTGACCTTGGCAACATCAGTAAAAATAAGTAGCATTTTATTGCTTTCATATTTTTTTTCTTTTGTTACATATGTTCAATTATATATAATCATATATATATAACATTTTTTTCTTTAATTTTTCATCACTTACCCTGTTCACTCTGTAACCTACTGGTGACAGTTTTTTGGGGTGTTTTTTTGTGACATAGAAAATGGCATTTTTGTATGGCTGGCAGGAATGATATTTTCTCGTACTGCTTTTTTTAAACAGGTGTCTTTCTGCTATTCTGTTTAAAATAATTTAGAACAACTTATGAGCAGCTGATTCACACAACCAGGGAGAATTAAGTGCCTCAGAATTTAACCTCTGGAAAACATCCTATGAAGTGCATTTGTTTTTTAATTTGCTCATTTCTTCCTGCTTCACGTGTTGTTCTTGTTATCCATGGCCTGTGCACAGTTCCAGTCAGATACCAAAACCCCATCATTTTTTAGTTGTTTATGTCCTACACTTTCTGGGAAAAAATATGGTGATGTTGTTTTTCTGCCCCCAACAAAAATAGGAGGAGGAATAAACACAGTGTTCTTGTGTAAGTGAGCACATAGCAAGAATTAGAGATCATTAGCTGTGCTGCTTGCACAAATTAGCTGATTTACACAATGTATGATCTACCCCTACCTGAGTGAGCACATGTGCACACACTCCACACATCTTTATGTATAAATTTTTTTACTTGTTCAAAAAATCCAGGATTCTGGCTGACATGACATCTTTAAGGGCATTATTACCTTTTTTTTTTTTTTTGTATCTTTTTGATTGCTGTATCACTTTGATAGTACATCTAAGGAAAAAATAGCTTCACTGTCTTTAATTCAAAAGGTAGAAGGGAGGAACTGAAAACCTCTGGGTTTACTCCTGGGTTTTTCAGCACTTTGAAGATCCTAGATTCTCCTTTATGATACTGTCAAGGTTAAAAAAAAGTTTTGAAGAAATGTATTCTCATGGGAATGTACCACATAGGTACTCCAAAGTCCAGCTGCAAGAATTTCTGAAGAGGAATTAGAGGACAATCTTTGAGTTCTGTGTTTAAACAGAAAGAGGTAAACTATTTTAAAAGAACTGAACAAGTTTTGAACTGAGTGATCAAACCAGGGAAATACACATGGCACTAGTGCTGGGTCTGACAGTGTCAGATTGCTCGTGCACTGTTCATATTCATTCATCACTTTTTTTCAGTTGCTTTCAAAACCCCAAGGAAAGAAAAAGAATCTCTCTGAATAATTTAAAACAGTTCTCTTTTCAGTCATCAGTCATTTGTTCTTGTGTATATCTATAACCTCACACCAGTCATTTCAATTTATCTGTGGTTGTGATATAACGATCTCAATGTCTAAAGCAGTGGGAGAGCAAACAGAAAGGGAGTATTTATAACATTTTAAGGAAAAGGAAAAAGGAAGGCAAAAATCCTCTAGAGATTTACAAAGAATTGAGTGGTGCAAAGACTTCCTTTACAAGCGATCCATTCATTTGCTGGTCAGTACCAACTAAAGGGGACACTTGAAAAGGAATAAAAGTGAATATTTTTTATTTAAGATGAACGTATTTATAAGGCTGGGTTTTTTTCACCTCATTGGATTTATATCAGACTGCTAAAATACCCCATTTCCAGAGACTCACCCAATATGATTAGCATCATTATTTGTATTACAAAGTACCTCAGAAGCCAGGAGTGAAATCAGCAGCCTTTAGTACTAGACATTGCATGAAGTGTCCTTGCCTTGAAGAGCTTACCTAATAAAAAAGGAACTAAGAAGCAACTAAAGACAGCAGAAAAGAAGGAATTCTGTAATAGGAAAAGCAATGGAAAGACTATTTTTAAATGCCCAGAAAAACCCCTAAATTCGCAGAGAAATTGAGCCACTTTCTGGGATCCAAGTCTTTGCTTTGACCAGAAGATTCTTATTTCTCTGAGGTAATTTATCAGTCAATTTTCAACCTGCAGTAATTTAAAAAAAAATTTCTTTATTTTAGAACCACTCTGGCATCCATTCAATAGTAATCACTTCTGTAACTTCAGAGCAAAAAATTGTGGTGTCAGAAAAGTGATAGACTGGAGGCAGTACTAGAAGAAATCCTATTTTGAGACAGGTAGTCACATAACCTAAGAAAGGTCAGGTCTTCTGGGTTCTAATCCTGACCATAAATATATTGAACACAAGAAAATCTTTTGCAGGAAATATTCCATGATTTGTTTCCTTAATTCCATTATAACATGAGTTGTAACAGCAGCCCTTCCCAGCTTCACAAACAGTAGCTGAGGTACAAAGCCTCCTGCCTCTCATTTCGGCCTCTGTTTCAAAAGCCAGGACTCAGGAAATGTGCAGGAATCTTCATGCATTTAAGATGGGCATATGTTGGATTAGCAGAAAATAGGAGAAGTGATAAAAGGGCAAGAGAAAATGATTGTGAATTTAGTCAAGGTAAGCTGAGACTTCAGAACAGACAGAAAGAATGAAGTTCAAGGGAGGTGGTAATAAGAAAGAGAAGATGTTCAGTAAAAGCAGAAGGTTATGTCTATTGGGCTGCTCAGACTAGTCCACAGGAAGGTGCAAGATCTATATCTCTATAGTTTGGAAAGGATCTGGAATTTTATATTTTGGTTTCATGAAGATATTTCTAATGCTGTTTATACATCTTTGATTTTACATACTGCATCTTAACACATGCGGGGCCAGGCATCATTTGCTTTTTGCAGGGTGGTTATCCATGCAGAATATCACCCTTGGACAAATTGAGGATCAAACAAAGAAATGATAGGGTAATTTTTGCATATATCTATATCTATATTTTTATCTCTCTCTGTCTCGATAGAGGAATTCATTCTTTTATGAAAATGAAGTAGGATCTATTTTAATTTTTTTTGGAAGCTTACTAATGAACTGCAGAACAGATGTATCTTGGAGACTGTCATCAACCCCCTGAGTAGCAATGATTTGAAACAGTTTGTCAGATGTACTTGATCCTGATTAAAATAAGACAAATTATCAAGTTCCACCTCTCTTGATGGAGAACAGATAACTGTCATTCAGTGGGTCTTCCGTCATGGACTAATTCTTTCTTTTATTTTATTTCCAAATAGTTTTTTAATAAGTTTATTGATATTCAGCAGTAGGATAAATGCAACCCCCTATCTGACACCTTGATGCTCGTTCTCAGCCACAGGAAGGGCTCAGCCCCACGGGCACTGATGGTCCCCTTGGCCCCCAGCTGCTGCCCCAGAGTGCAGCTCCAGTTAAGCTCAGGTGTGAGGGCTCCTCCTCTTCCCAGGTGCTGCCTGTTCCCACCCTGCTCCTGGTATGTGAGCAGCCCTGCCCTGAACTGCTGCTGTGCCACGTGGGTGCTGCCAGAGTTGCTGCTCCTGGGGGTGTCCTGCTTTGGCTGGGGCACCAAGGGCTGCACCCACCAGTTACCCCCAGGGCGGCCTCAGGACGCCTGATGGATGTAGCCCTGTGGCCCAGAGTCTCACTGAGTATTTATTTATCTCCTAAGGAAACCTCCCTCCTTCTCTTCAGATAAAATGAAATTAAAAGCTTCAAGGCTATACATTTCTAAAGGCCTGTATAGGAAGAAAGGCAGAGTCTTACATGATTTGTTGTCCAGGTAACAGTATGAAACTTGTTTCTGGTTGATAACTGGAGCTATCAGTTGTTAATATTTGTGTTTTTTTTAAGGGTGGATTGTTTGGTTGAGAGTGGAACAAGGAGGTGTTGTGAAGAAAGGGGCAGGAGATGAGCCCTTAAGAGCAGTGGAGGTGTGTCCTCAGGGGATGAGGGCCAACCTAAACCTCCACCAGCTTACAAGGTCAGCCCCTGCTTGCCTATCACTCCCAGATAGCTGTGGCAGTACTTCTTTGGTTCCATCATTGAATCACTATTTGCTATGAAATGGAAAACTCTCTTTTTAAACATTTATGCTTCTGTATTTACCTCTTAGGTTTGTGTTTGTGCTAAAATATATTTGGAATAATTAGTTAAGGTGTAATTGAGAAGCTTAATCTAAAATAAGCATTGTGAAGTAACATTAATGAAATTTAGTGACTGAAGGGGGGAAATATTTCTTTGTCTGGAAATTTTGGAGCTGAAAAATGCTTAATGGCCTTTAAGGAGAGGGAGTAAAAAAGCTACTTATTTATTTTAGTACTAAGCAGTTACATTTATCGAACAGGTAAATTCAAGTTGACACTGCTACAGTTAATCTCTTACTCCATCTGTGTGTAACTACTTCACACTTGGGACAATATTTACCAACTTTTCAGAATGAGTCACATTTGAGCAACAGCAAATCTATTGCAAAGGTGAGTTGCAAAGCCTCCTACCACAGCCTCAGGAATCGGCAGCATTTTCTAGATCACAATGCGACAAATCAGCAGTTTAGGTATTTCAGAAAAAAAATCCCTGTGTGCTTTGATGAATTCTGTTCAGGAAGTGATGTAAGCTCTTTATTCCTGACTTGTATTTTAGCAAAAAAATCTGAACCTCTTTAGTGTGAAAACAGGACCAACCTTCCCCTGTCTATCTCCACAAAGTTCTCATTCAATTCTCTTTGGCTGTGCATGTGCACATTTGTATTTAAAGATGTATTCTCTCTGTTAATATTTGTGCCATTGGACTTCTCCTAAATTTAAAATCTGGCTATGTGGGTAGGTCCTGAGGGGTCCCAGAGATGGAGTATCAGCCTCCAGTGCCTCAATTCCAAACACAGGGAGGAGCAGTCCTGAGTTAAGCTCGGGCAGCACAGGTCTAAGAGGACAGGAGCTGCAGTGACTCTGCTTCTGTTTCAAAAAGCAAAGTAAGCACCTGTGACCCAGTGTACTGCTCTGACTCTGACTCCCTGTTTTACCTTAGAACTCTTTTTTCTACTCTTGTGAGTTTAGGTTTTCACTTCTAGGTCAATTAAACAGTTTTGGATTTGAAAGATTTGGGTTTTGTTTTATCCATAAATGAGTAACAATAACATCTAATCTTAATCCTAATCTTTCCTTGAAAGGACAAAGAGAAATAAATAGTAAGTTTTCATACGTTTGGAGCTGGGTTTTTTTTAGTGACATGTGAAGTAGACAAACATCATATGTTTCTATATGTAGAAAAATTAGGGGCAATTAGGTGTTTAATTACAAACACCATCCTATTTCCAAGTAACTGCATAATAAGATTTTGTTTGCCTTGTAGCCTTCTCTAATCTCAGGATGATTTTGCTTTTTAACTTAGACAGAAATGAGATTTTAACATACAGTTCCTCTTGGGTGGCATTTGTAATGCACTCTGATCTCCCTTCCCTGCATATGTCAATGCATATTTTATGGAGTTTTATCTTAAAACTAGAGCCACTGCTACTCTGAAGTGAACATCACACTCTTTTTAGCTACAGATAATTAAATCTATTAAAAACTTACTTTTTTCCCTGCACTAGTAATTGAGGGTTTTAATTATTTGTGTGATAGTTATAATATTATTGTATCATATTATTAAATCTGATATTATTAAACTCTGGCATTAAGATATTAAACAAAACCCAGCAACTTTCATAAGAAACCTGATCTTCAACAAGCAATCTCATTAGTAATAGAAAGCAGAATTGCTGTTTTCTCACTGACAGGCACCTCTCTTTAACAGACTTATTGGGGAAATTTAACTCTTCTGTAGCATCCAGGACTTGAATTGATTTTGAAGACTTTTTTTTCCGAAGCCTTTTCTATTGCTTTGAAAGGCTTGATAGTACTGGGAAGAAATGTGAGAGATGTAAAAGCCATATATCACACTTTTAGATTGAATTATGTCTGAGATTCTTAGAGTGGAAAAAGCAAATGAAAAAGGAATAGTTTTTTTCTTCCATATTTCTTTCTCTCCTCAGTCTTACAGCTCACATTAGCCAGGTCTCTTTAGTACAAATGTACTTTTAAGAAACTGATCTGTGACAGGGAGTTAGTCAGGTGATGGCAGTGCAAGACACACAGCTGAATTATAAAGCTGCATTTCAGGAGGGAAACTTTTAGTCCTATTTGGGGCACTTAGCAGGGTGTCAGTGTGAGCAGAACTGCAGGACTTGAGGGGATCCAGGAGAGCTGGCTAGTCAAGGACAGTTTCCTTGGAGGGTGAGGATGATCCATTGCAGCATGCAGGAGGTTGATGAACAAACAGGGCATTCCTGCACCAGCTGACATGTGAACAAGAAGGGCACAGGACGAGGAGGCAGTGACAGGCTGCTTGGAGGAGCTTGGAGGATATATTCCCTGAGTGTACAGCTGAGTTGAAACTATCAAGGGTTATGAAGACCACAAGAAAACTTTATTTCATATTTGTTGACAGACAAGCACAATTTGGGCCCCTCAGCTTGTGTGCAGGAGACCTAGAGCCAAAAGACATGCTCAGAGTGGCAGTTTCAACAAAATGTGGTAAAAATTTTTTAAAACATTGTTTTGTTGTTTTCAAAATTCATTTTGAATGAATTGTCAAGCTGATAAAGGAGTATTTAATGTCAGATTGTCTCAGCCCAGAATTTTTTAACTGACTCAAAACGTCCAGGTACATTCAAAGTGGCACTTTTGTTCTCTGAGTTGGTTTACTCTCCTTGTTGCTCACTTATTCAAACCATTCCCTGCCTCCTCTGAATTGGTGACAGTGTTTTAGCAGAACCACTTCCACCTGGGTGCACCAGCAGGTCACAAGGAAGGCTGTCATACTAAAATTCCAAGATTCTTTATTTTTTTTTCCCATGACACATTTAAGCCTGCATGTGTTGCAGCTGAGGATATACCTGCACAGATCCAGCTCCCATTACCTGTAATGCTATTCCAATGCCAGCAACAGCTCCTACAAAAACTACTTTGCTACCCCTACAATCTTTTTTTTTTAATCTCCCTGTGTGTTTCAAAACCCACAGAGTTCTGGAAAAGTGCTGTTCTTGAAGAAAGTTGCTGCATTGATAAATTTATGGTGATACCACCAAGTAGCACCATATTTTCAATCCCATTGTTGAACTGCAAACCAACAGCTTATCTGCATGTTACTGGAAAGTGTCTATTTTGAGCTGTGGTGCCCTCTAGATTAACAAATAATGTAAGAGCAGATTTCTTCACTTTTCTCTTTAGGGAATCTCACAGAAGAACAAGGACTTTTGCCTTCTATTTTCAGTGAAGTCAGGTCTCATTACATTCCTTTGGGTCATGCAAAGAACTGCTGTGTCAAACATTTTAAGACAACACTGGAAAATAATACAGTAGAATGACCTGACTAAAAATAATAGTTTTCAGTAAGTGCTTTCAACACTGACTAAAAAAGTAAATTAATCCTCTCTGCTCTCATTTGGTAACATGGGTGAGCTGCCCTGTTTAATTCATGCCTACAAAAAGGCAGCTTTTTTCTTTGATGAGCCAGGCTCTGGGGAGCTACAAAAGGCCGTAGGGTTTCACCTCAGCAGTGAAGATGTGTTCCAGTGGAGCTCGTGCTCAGCTTATGGACTTTAGAGAAAGTTTTTTTTCTAGTTGATCTCTCTACCTGGTATAAGTGATGCAAAAGGACTGCATTGGGTGTACTGTGCAGCATAATTTCAGTCAAATACTTTTTAGGTGCAACCCAAGCTTGAAAGTTTAGGGTACTGCTCTCTGTCCCAAAAGCATGGCTATTGCAGAGCTGGAGCACAGCTTGGTGTGAGTGGCCAGATCCTGTGTCCAGTTTGACACCTTTGTCTGTCTGTGTAACACTGCAGAACTGGATAAAGCATGTAAGGGGCAAGCTTTACATCATACAGCAGCTCCTCTGCCTTCCTACTGTAATTTAGAGCAGGCTTCAGGTTTTTTTTTAAATTATGAAAGTAGCTTTATGATGTTTGGCTGTCTAGGCTGGACGGGATTGAGTTATGGCATAGGCTCCCTTTCTCACTTGCTCAACAGGTGTAGTATGGATGCTCATGGCTGTGATTCTGATCCTGAAATAAGGTTTTTAATCAAGTTAGTGTGAAATTCAAAGTCTCAAATGTGTATTTGTATGCATAAGGTTAAGGAATAGAGTGATAATTTTGCATGGTGACATCTTCAAAATCATCTTTGAAGTAGAACAGGAGATATGCTGAGTCTCATAGCTTTGCATATGGTAGGGGTAAGAACAGTTTTTATCACTTTTTACCTAAAATGTTAAAGATAGATTAGAATTTAAATGTGTTAGCACAAAATCTGTAGGTTGTTTTGCTGTAAAAAAGGTTAAAGTCTATGGTTTTGAAAAAGGTTGATCTTCTTTAACAAGCAGTCTTCAAATGCAAGCACTGTGAGGTAGTAGGTAGGAGTTTAGTGTATAGGAAATAGTAAGGAAAAAGAAGTCCTCTTGAATTCCATCCACTTATTCACTCCTCACAGCTGTTGCTGTGATTTCCTACAGTCAAGTGACACTTAAAAAATACCCTTTGTCTTCATGATTGCTAACGAATTAGAAAATTCATGAAGAAAAATAGAGAAAAAATCTGCAGAAAGATAGAGATGTTTTCTGAGCCCTGAATCTGTCACTCTGTGTCCCAGTGAGATAGGGCCAGTCTGGAATGTTTAAAAGCTGCTTAGAGAGGGATATTTACTGGGCTGTGAGGCATTGGGACAGATTGTCCAGAGAAGCTGTGGATGCTCCATCCCTGAGAGTGTTCAAGGCCAGTCTGGATGGGGCTCTGAGCAAGCTGGGATAGTGGAAGGTTCCCTGCCCATGGCAGGGGGTTGGAATGAGATGAGCTTTAAGGTCACTTCCAACCCAAATGATTCTGTCATTCCATGGTATTCCTACTTCAATGCTACAGTCCTCTAATGGAAAGTATTGAGGGAGGAGAGTGAGAAGGACGAGCTGCGCCCCTCCTAGAGCAGGAGATGGGTTGTCTGTCCAGCAGTGGCTGTACAGTCCCTTCTCATTAGGAAGGGTACAGATCAGTCACATGGCATGGGACAGCCACAGATGACTGGAGATTGATTGTTAGAATTGAAAAAAAGGTGAATGTTTAATAGCTTTTTTGAGCTCTAGATACAATTCCTGCAGTAATGCTGGAGGAGATTAAATAGAGAATTTTACCAATGTTTGCAAATATGGGAACATATACTTGTTTTTATTGAATGCTGTTCTGTAACTCAGAAACTTCTTTTAAAGTCTGAAAAGACTTTTAAGTTTATTACTAGATATTTAGGTTTTTAAAAGAATACTTTTTGTTTTCCAAGGGAGTTGGATATCTGATAACTGCTGAAACAGAAGGAAGAAATTGCAGAGGTGTCTGCTCTGTTGGGAAGACTTCAAAAGGTAAGTAATTTTCTGTGTACTATTTAATTTTCCTAAACCTCTAGACAATATTGCTCTGAAAAATGTCATTGTGAAAATTCCTTGTGATGTAAGAACATTTCAATGTGTGCTGTCTTTTTATGAACTATAGTTGAACTTACTGAAGTAGTGCTATGGAGCTGATAAGAGATACATTCTGGAAAGCTGTCACATGAAAATTGGAGAAGAGGATGAGGAAAAAGAGTATGCTATTTAAGGAGTGGTGATCATGATTCATATTTGAATCAAGAAGTATTTGATGAAGATTAAAATTTAAGTTCTCATCATCTGGGAAAATAACTGAGTTGTTTTTGTGAATCTGGTCAAGTTCTAAAGTCCTGCTGGTGGTAGGAATGAGTAGGGGAACAAATTTTATCAGGTACCTGTGTCTTCTCCCTTTTTATGATCTCCTCATAACCACTGTATTTGAAGATGTTGTGGGAAACATTGTCATCTTTTGAGATGAAATCTCTGATTTCAACCGGAGTATGAACTTGTACATCTCCAGGCTCTAATCCCAACAGAATCTGTAGTCCCTTGCCCATATAATGAACAAACCACAGCCCTCCTTTCAAGTCCATGGAGCTTTCCTCTAAGTCCCGAACTCCACAAGCGAATTTCTTGTCTCCTTCAGTCCTCTCACCTGAGTTGAGCTCCTTGAAATACTTTTTAACCTCCTGTGACTCTGTGTGTTCCCACATGCTTTCGAGTTGTCTCAGCTACATTCTCCATGGAAATAAACCCTTTACATCATGCCCACTAAATTACTTTATAACACTCAAACAGGACTTTTAATGGCTTATTTTTACCGGTTTAGCTTTATTGATTTGGATTGTGCCATCAAGACAGACATGTAAATTTTGTACTGCCTCACATAATGCAGGAATTGCAGACAAGAACATGTTTTGTACCCCAGCTGGTAAATGTGTTTGCCATACCTTTGGCTGCTTTCAGTTGCTGCTCTAATGTGAAATTCTCTACAGATACTTTGAAATTTAGCAGCCTTTGCCTTGTGACTTTTACCATTAAAGGAAATTTTGAAGTGTAAGGGTGCAGGAATATTGGTTAAGCAATTGTTTTACAGTATAATAATCAATTTAAAAGTTTACCACAGAACTACTCTAGTGCATGACAGCCTGATGGGTAAGCTTTCAGAAGTTGCCATATGTTAATAGAAGGAACAAATCCCTATATTAACTTAAAATGTATTTTCTTTATGATGTGTTCAGTGCTACCTGATGATTTTTTCCACTCTCCCTTAGCACATTTTTCTAAGAATGAAAAACCAGAAAAGTTTCTGTTGTTACTACTTTGTCTTAACAACCAGCTCACAGAACCATGTGCCCTGAGTGGAGAGTCTTCAGTTCTCTCAGGTTATCCCTGCAGTTTGTCTAATTTGTTATTGGCACTGAATATCTGTCACCCCAGCCTTCTCCTGAGGTTACTTCCTCTTGTGGTCTGTGGTGTTCTACACCTACTGTCAATCTTCCCAGCAGACATTTTGCTAATGTAATTGTTTTTTGCTTCCTTTAGTTTCATAGTTTACATATAGGTAGAAGCATCTTAAATCTTCATTATGTGCATCCTTACACACTGGAAAAAGTTACAGTTCTTTAAAACATTGCATTCTTTGTTGCTAGGGAGACACCAGCATGAAATTGTACTCTTTGTGCTTCCAATTTCTTTGCTAATTATTGTTAAAAGAAGCTGTGAAGATACAAAGCTTTGTGAATTTGCTCCTATTAATTTAATTTTTATTTTAATGCAGTTTGATCTGTGTTATTTGGTTCAGAACATGTCATTAAGTTTCTTAGAGATTCACTGGTTACTGTGGAGCTCTGAGGTTAATTGAGAAATCATTAGTAGCATGTATTGTCTGGTAAAAATGAATTAAAATTGATTGGAATCCAAAAGAATTACACATTTTCTTTTTATCATATGAAAGGGGACAGTGTGGCTCCTCTAATAAAGGCATCTATCAAGTGACCATCTGGTCAGCCTGTAACATGGAGCATGCAGCAATATTTCTTTTCATTTTGAAAACAAGCCACATGTTGCATCTAACTAAAATTTATTTGAACCTCTGTCTTATGGAGCCAATTTAGATTTATGTCTGTTTGATGTCCATTTGAAGTCAGTTGGTCCTAATTTTCCTGGCAGTGTTTTTATATGTTCTATGAAGATTTTATATGTATCACTAGAAATAATATGAAGTCTTAATCACTGTAGAGCAGGTGGTAACATTTTTGGGGTTTTGTCCAACTTTGCTTTGGTAATACCATTTATTTTTTCTTTCATGGCCATTTTGTGAATGTTAATTACACTGAAAACAGTAAGAAAATGATGAAACTTCATCACAGCAAGAAAATATTTATCATATAGGAGTATCACAGGATGGATAGGGTTGGAAGGGACCACTGGAGGCAGTGCAGTCTAACTCCCTGCTCCAGGCAGGAGGCCCTGGAGTGGATTATTCAAAATTGTGCTTAGACAGCTTTTGAATATCTCCACAACCTCTCCATATAGTTGCACTCCATGAAAATGTAATTACAATTTGAAAAATTATAGAGGTTATCCCTTCTGGACACAATCAGAAGTGATTTTTTTAATTAGAATGGGCCGGTCTAGGTTTGAAAGAGAATTAATCAGAAAGTCAGCCTGGATATTGAATAATATCAGTTCTTAGGGTAGCATTAAAAAATGTGAAAATCCTTGTAATAGGGATGTAGGAAAGAGGGGGAGTGTGCTGTCTGTCAATCATGACCATGGAACTGGGTGCAGAAAAGTCATTGCTTGGACATAATTCTCTGCACAGAAGCCTGTTTGCTCCTTCTGCTCTATTTTTCTTGCCAGATTTAATAGCTGAAATTTTAACACAATTGTATTTAATATTCTCACAGAAACTAATGTGTCTTTTGTAGCAGCTAACTAGCCAGCAGCCTTCTAGCCAGAGAAAAATGGTTTTTAAACTTTGCATATGGCAAGAATAGAGAGAAACTGCTTTCTCCCACACAAAGTGAATATTTAAACTGGACAATATAGAAACTAGGAGATACTTTTATCTTCAATCATGCTGTGTTTATTGTAATAGACATTTTTTATTGTGTCACATTTTCTGGTCTTTGGTTAAAACATACCTAAATAGTATATGTGTCTACACATATATGCAAATCTAGTGTAAATATATATGGTTCAATTACTGTTTTTCCTTTCACTTTTATTAATGAAGAAGGGTTATTTTGCATTAAACCCACTAGATTAGATGGATGTTTGATTGGCTAATCTAAAGTCTGTGATTCTCCATGAAATGCGGGGGTTTTTTTCCTGTTAAAAATATTCTTTATGGGCAAATGTAAGCTATAGATAGCTCTTGCTTAACCAGGTATGGTTTGCATGAGAAATCATAAAAGAGCAGGGAATGGCTGCTTTAACTTGGAGTGGTGGAAATGATGCAAATGCTACCGTGGTGTGCAAGTTGCTGATTTAAAGCTGGGAGACAGCTTGATTTACTCTTGCCTGTGGGCTAGGAATAGCAGTAAGCTTATTTTGACTATAAATGGAAAAAAGATGACATAAAAGTCACACCATAAAACATTTTGCTTATATCCATTGGAACTTGTTTAGCTGCATAACTCTGGCAGTTTCTTTGAATATATTTTTCCGAGTGTATGCCATCTCTGCCTGCGTTCTGTGCCACTACATTTCATCTGCAGAGTTCTCTCATTTATCTTTTTCTTGTTCCCTTTACTAAACCAGAGCTCTCAATCTATCCTGACAGTGTGTGGATGTAAAAATTACAAGAAATGACCCACACTAGACAGGATTATCATGGCTCTTTCTGACTGAGTCATGAAGAAGGTTCTTATTTTGATTCACCTGCTAGACCCTGTGTCTATTCATTGATTTATGTGTAGCAGGGAATGTTAAGTTCCCCAAAATGAAGTGTCTGATCCTTAGGTTTAAGTAAGGAAAAAGAGGAATACATTTCCCTCTTTTTGTACTACTTCTCTCTAGAACTCTCAAATGCATATTACAATTCTGTGCTTTAGCAAACCTTGAGTAATTGCATTATACAGAACAATTTGTAAGATCCTGAGTGAGGGAAGATCTTGAGCCTGAACAGTCAGAAACAAAGCAGTTAAAGATTGGAATAAGATTAAATGATCTACATTAAAATTGCACTTAGCTAGTGATAAAAGATGGGAAATTAAGGCAGCCTTCATGTAGTGGGGCCAGCTCAACTAATCACAGAGGAGTTTTTCCTCTCTCCTTTTATTACAATTACAAAGGAGTAATTGTTAATACATTGGCAGGGACATAAATGAAAATAGTTTTTGACCTGAATTTTGTCTGTTTGCTATAGCCACAGTCAGTTTATTCACCAGCTTGTGCAGTGTTACCTAAACCAGATAAATAGTTCTGGTCAGTGTGGTCTGCCATTTTGTATGAAGGATCCTTTAGGATTCAGTCTTCTCCTGGTTTCTACAGCTAATATAAGAGCTTCAGAGTTTAATGTATGTCTCCATAACACATGGTGCAGAGAGCTCCAAACTAGCCAGAACTGGTGCCTGTCCCCAAGACCCGACCTAGTTAGAGCACACAGAATACTCCCCTGTGCCACACTGGTGTTTCTGGTAACATGGGAAGCTTTGTCAAGCACCTTCAATACAGAACCAAATGAAGCCATGTAGGCACGTTCCTATTCTCCCAGGCATAGGCTTTGCCATGTCTCCCCCCTGGGAGGTGGTGGTTTTCACTAAGAGCAATGAAAACCTCAATGGAGAATTTTCATCTTCAGGATTTATAGTCTTGGAAGCAGCTTGAGCCCACAGGACAACAGACTCAATGGAATGTGTGTTTTACATGAGTACCTTTGTTCAGAGGTGGCTTTCTTGGTTTGCTTTCTCACAGTGTATGGGCTGCACTTATGTAGTCTGAATTGTATTATTGCAAAAAATTGTTATCCAGTGTGCCACGTTGAATTGTCTTGTGCATTTCGTGACTAGGAAGATAGAGAATCATTTTCCCTGACCTGCTGGCCACAGGAACCTTCTGAGGTTCCTTCCATCCTGAGCTTTCCTATGACCTCTTGATCACAGGCTGTGTTTATTCAAAATTAAAGTGTATCAGTGTGTGAGTGTAAGCTCAAGCTGGCATGTCCATGGTGACTTTATGGTAGATATTGCAGGTACAAATAGTAGTACCTTTAGCTTTAACAGCACCTGGCAATAAGGCAGTCTTGAAAGTATCTGTTCCTCATGATGCCTTCAGTTAGGGCTAAAAATGTATTCCTTCTGTGTGCTACAGTTTAATTTTCATGTCCATGAGGAAGACACTTTGCAGGTTTTGAAAATACTATTTTAACTTCTTGTCAGTACTTGTGTGAAAAATGGTATGATGTGACTTGTTCCCGGCTATGATCAGCATAGACAAATGAATTTTAAAGCACCACTCCTTTTCCTAATGTAGTGTGGTATGCTGGAATAATAGTGGTCATGGTTCCTCAGTCAAAGTAATTTCTGTGATTATGAATTGATTTGAAGTTGACCTCACGTAATTAGTCTTTCAGGGGAATGACAATCCCTTCATGTGGATGGTACAGCAGGAGTGTGGATTTCATACTTTACTGCTGGTTCTGCTCTTTACTTGGACACACCTTTCAAAGCAGAAGGTGATGCAGGTGACAAAATGGCACAAAAATTTGACAGAGCACACTGTGCTGGTCTCAGCTGAGACAGGGTTAACAGACTCTTAGGGACTGAGCCTGTAAGTGCTTACAGTGAAGAGCAGCACTTACTGCTGGGAGCAGCCCAATTGATTTCTCTGAAGCAATAGAAATCAGTGTGGCTACTCCCAGCTGTAAGCACTACAGGCTGGATCCCAGGCTACCTCTAACCAAAGACACCCACGTAGAATTTAGCTAAACCTCAGTAATGAGTCTTAGTGTGCACTGTTTAGACTTTAATCTCCATTTTTGAAAGACCAATTTCATTTTTAAATTTATTTTGATAAAGCATGTGTGGTTTGACTATTTTTTTTTAGCCACCTGCATTTTGTCCCATGGGTTTTCCAAGACAAGCTGGAAGACATCATTGAAATGTCCTAAGCAAAGGGCAGGATTTATTAAAAATGCCAAAATCTTAGCATGAAGGATGATGTCCAACTTGCAAGGAAACTTTTATTTTAATTCTTTCTTTCCTGAAGCCCATCAAAGGCCTTGTTTCTGAAAAATAACTAAACACTATTTCACAACAGCTTTCCAACCAAATTAACCTCTGAGTGGAGACCAGGCTTGGAAATACCCAACCCCCAGAGGAGAGTTTTTTGCAAGTAATGGGCTCATGTAAAATTGGGTAAGCTGCAGTACTGATCAGTAATCTCAACCAATGCACCCAGATGTAATAGCACTCTAAATCTTTTCATTCATGCCTGTCCACAAAAAGCAGAGTGATTGTTTTACACGAGACAACTGATAGGTGCATGTGTTCAGGGCCATGTTATCACTGCCTCCTGTTCAGTCAGACACTTTGGCAGAAGCACAGTTCCAGCTATGCTTATCTCTTAAAACACCCCAAAATCTCACCAATTGCAATATGTTTCTCTAAAATCCAGATACCAAGATTCTTTAAAATTGGAGAGCACTTCATGAATTTGACTTCAGTGAATGAGATATGCAGTAATATATCAGATGTGAGAGAGGCCTGCAGTTTGCTAACAGCCAGCCCCAGACAGTCTGATTCCCTGTACCCCCCTCCTGGCACAGAGGGCACACAGGTTCATAACAGCCACTCTGGAAATGTAATAACTGCAGCTGTAATATGCTTTTACAGACCTGATTTTTCATTTTCATGCGAGAATGGGTGAAAACACTGGCTGGAGGTTTCCTGGAGACTTTACACTTAAGAATAAATATATGAGTTTGGACTGAAGCATGAGGTTATTGATTGTAGAGCTAAAGGTTAACTGTAGCAATGACATGCTTGAATTAATGACATGTTGAAGAAAGCCACCTCTAAATTAAGGACATTTCATATATTTCCCACAAGAAATTGTTCCCACAGGTCATCAGTGGTGGAATTTGTATTATCTTCTGATATTTCATGTTGAACAAATATACATTTATTTTGTTAAATGCAAACCACACAGCCTGTTGGTGTCATATTCCAACTGACAGATGTAACTTTACATAGTCACAAGTGGCAACTTATTAGCAACAATTGTGAATATTTTCAGATATTAGAACCAATAGCAGCATTTAATTTGGACTGTCCAAATAGTTTTTAAAATAAATAATTAAAAAATTGAAGACCACTATAAAAGTTGTCTTTTTAAAATTTTTATAAAACTTACATTCAACTTGTAGCTTAGGAAATTATTGTGTGTATTTGAGAGTTGTTAGATGCAAACATATTCTCAGTTTTAGGAGTCTGAAGGTAATTGCCCACTACTGACATCAGCTTTTTGCAGCTGGTGAGTTTTAGGTTTGTGAGTTGTGGTGAAAAGGGGTACTTTTAAACCTGGAGGTGTAGTGTTTCTCATGGCTATTGACCATGGGTAGCAGTCATACTACTCATGTTAATCCTGTTTCACAATGCCTTATTAAAAGATGATAAACAATACAAATTAAGCATGAGAGATTCTACCCTTGAATAATACGATCCATTATTATCTATGGTAGATTTGAAGCACCAGTTTTGCTTTTTACCTCAGGTAACTCATTTTCCTGCTTTTGCTGTGTGTGAATTGACAGATACTGTTAGCTTGAGGTCCAGCTCCAGGATGTTTGGGCCAAAGGCAAATCCTAAACCCAAAAGAGCTAAGGCCAAAGGTCATATTTTTAACCTTTGTGTCAGGGCCTCTTGACACACAAATTTGGGGGTTCTGGCTGGCTGGAGTGAGATCTGTTCCCCACAGCACAATGTCTGAAAATTAGCCCCTGTAATCTGGAGGGAAGAAATGGAACACACAGCCCCCCCAAACTGATAGACCAATCCCCACACCATAACTAATAGCAGAAGTGTTTATATTTAGTAAGTTCTGCAAGAAATATTTCCTATTGAAAGTAAAAAAAATGTTGAACAGCTAAAAAAGCAAAAGCAGAAATATTGTATATGGTGAACCTGTCACTTGGAATACATTCATTTATGCTTCATGTGCATGCATTTATTGAAGAGAAAATAATATGCTTGCCACACTTGTCATACAGAAAATAATGATCTATATTGTTCATTAAAATCAGTGTAGATTTCTAGAAGCAGAGCTTTTATTAAAAAAAAATTAAAAGACCCAAGTCCTCGTAAAATTTGCTTGAATTTTACAAGGCTACTCACAATTCCTACTTGCTCTACTAAAGCAGAGAGTTATAAAGAAATTTGGAAAGTTATGAAAATGCATTTATCAAGAAAGTTTCATGATGATACAGCTATGACCTGTCATGTAATCAAGAAAGAAAGAAAGAAAGAAACTAATCCAAAATGGCATGAATCTGAAATTTCCCAAAGGGACTGAAATGTTGAATGAAGGACTTCAAACAAAGGGTTTGTTTAAAATGGAACATTTCATTGCTGGCGGCTGTTTTAAGTGAGTTTGGCTGGTTACTCAGATTAAGCAGAAAGTACTGAAGAAAAGCTGTCATATAGAAAAGGTGACAAGAATAAGAAATATCTCTCTTGCATTGAATGATCAACTTTTACCAAGAAAACTACAAAGATGTCAGGAAGAGAGTTCTAAGCACACAGTAGCTTCATATGGCTGGTTTATGTCTTACAGCAACAACAACAAAAGTAGAGACTACTGAGATGAACAAAAATATTTGTATTTTTCTTTGTTTAGTGTTTTCTCAAGTACTTTCCATATTTCACAACACTATTGAATAAACTGAACAACAGACGACCGTTGTGGGAGGAATATAACTGATGTGTTATGTTGTAGCTTGATGCTAATGTAAAACAGAGGCAGGAAATATTCTTGAATATATTTTAGGTAAGGTTTGAGGTAGGAAGTGAAGATTTAATTAGATTTAGGGAATAAATGCTGTTGAAGTAGTTGCTGCAGTGACAGAATTTTAGAACACCTGAAACCTGTTAAATTCAGAGAGCTGGCTGCTACAGGGAAAAAAGTAAACACAGACCTCTGTGAAAATGTGGTTTCATCCATCATAAGGGCAATCTTGCACTGAGCTCCCTCCAAATTTGTGTGTGGTCACTTGATGATCACTGAAATAACACTGATACATCAAGCCAGTGTGCTCCTTCCTGATAAAAAATGCACCCAAATTGGAATCTTGTCACAAAATTACACTGAAAGTGTTGTCTTTTGATTACCAGCAGAGAATGTACATATTAGTTTTCTATGCTGAACAAATTTGGGCTTTTGAGGGGCTTCTAACAGAGAAAATAGGAAATCATCTTAAAAGTACAGGGCAGAAAGTACCATTCTAAATCAAAGATGATGATATGAAGCAGGGCACTGGTTTAAATCCTTTTGCTCAACCATATTTAAATCCATTTGCCTTGAGAAAACCCTCTCAGCAGACATTCAGAAGCACATTTTGTGCATGTTTGCTGGGCACTGTCTGCGTGTTTGCTGGGCAAACCAGCACACTTGATTTAATACAAGCTGTCCATAGATTTCCGAGTTCATTTATGCAGCAGTTACTGCTTCCAAAGGGCTATGCTGTTGGAACAAATTGTTTCCAACTCTCAGCTAAATCTGAATCCTTTGCAAAGCAAATCAGCTCTGTTTTGATGTTTTTGAGAGGTGTTAATAGTACAAAGTATTTGTACATTTTCTTATCAGTTACACCGACGTGATCTTCTTTCCTGGAAAATCAGCACAGTGAATGCCCAACAATAAAAATCTGGTGATATTTGTCAAGACAGATTGAATTAGCTGATTGTATATATAATTAATTAATTGCCACTACTTACAAAATTAAGATTAAAACCAAAGAAAAATCTGTAGCAACTTTGCTTTGTATTTTCTAATTTGAAAGACTGCATGTTTTTAACACATCCTGCGTATTAACTGTGTGATACAACAAGTAGAGCAGATAAGGTGTGCTGTATGTGTATTCATTTAATTATTTGTTTTCCTAATGTACACTTTCTGGTCTTGTAATTGATTAACATTTGGGTGTCTATTTTTGTTGGGCTCAATATCTAAGGTCTTTTTTGAATTGGAAGAAATCCATTCAATCCTGTTTCTAAGCTTCTAAAAATATTTTCTCTCTCCCACAGATCATCTTTTGTTTCTAAATTCTAGCAGCTATTTCATAGGCCATTTTAGACAGCAGATGTCATTTTTTTTACTCAATTCACTTCTAGAGGTTTTATGTGTGAAACTATGGCAAATACAATATTTTTCCCTGCTCTGCCAACTTTGGGCAAAAGTGAGTGCATCTGTCATGTCTCCCAGCCAGCCAGCACCAGCTTCTGACATTGTCATCCACACTGGTAATTTTCCTTTATTGCTTCTACTGCATTGCATTTCAGCTTTTGACTTCTGTACCTAGAAGCATGCTAGAGATCTGAAAGCTTTATATTGCTGTGGATGTTCTACCCAGGGCAAGAAGAGCCCTGTCTGCACCCTTATCTAGCAGCCCTTCTGTCTTGTTTGGCTGAGAATCTCCATGAGCAATTCTCTCTCATGGCCTCCAGGAACCCACATTATTCTGGCACAGAACACAAACTAAGGCTCCTAGAGATGGCATGTGAATCATACCTGCTTGATGCTAATTTATCTCACAGGTCACATTATTTCTCTCAGGGTTCTCATGCTGCTGGAAAGTATCCTTGATATTGGTTCCTTGTCTTAAAATGAAACTGGTTTGTGAAAGTTAGTTTTAGAAAACATATTTTCCAGTTCCAACAAGTTCAGGTCACTGGCAGTGCCACTCTTGAAATTATTCAGCTACACTCTTCTGTCAAAAGCTGGAAGTAAATAAGAACATCCTTTTAGGAACTGGCAGTACTGCAAACAAATTCATCTTCCAATCAAATATGGAGAATTATGCTCTGGGTTTGACCTTTACCTGCTGATTGGTACTGAACACTTCCTTCATGTTGGTAGAGCAATTTGTTAACAAATAAATGTTGACCAATTGCTAGACTGGGTTGACAGTCAGAAAAAATGATGATATGGTTTGGGTTGGAAAGGATGTTAAAAATCACCTTGTTCAAATACTCCTGCTGTGGGCAAGCACACCTTCCTCTATCCCAGGTTGCTCAGAGCTCCATCCAACCTGGCCTTGAACACAGCCAGGGATGGGGCAGCCACAGCTTCTCCGGGCACCCTGTACCAGGGTCTCACCACCCTCACAGGGAACAATTTCTTCCTTATATCCAATCTCAATTTACTCTCTTCCAGTAAAAATCCAGGATCCTGAGTCTGGTCCTAGAGGCCCTGTTAAAAATAAAATTAAAAAATTTATCTGTCTTAGAAGCACTCTTTATGTTTTGAAAAGCTGCAACCCCAGGTGTCACTGCCTTTCTTCAGAGGAGAGCTGTCCCATCCCATCCAGAGTTTTGTGGCCCTACTCTGGACCTGCTCTAACAGGTCTGTCCCTTCCTAGACAGGGGGCTGAGAACTGGCCACAGTACTCCAGCTGCAGTCTCACGAGAGGCAAGATACGTTTTCATTGCCTGGTTAGGATCTAACTCTGTCCTGCTGTGACTCTATAACTTCCAGTAGGATCGGGCAAGAGTTGGCAATATTTTTAGGAGAAATTAAAGAAATTGCTGTCCTACAGAGTTTATGAAAAACAAGAAGCCTTTTCAGGGCTGCTTAAAGGTGGAAAGGTGATTTCTGCAGGAGAAACATGATAATATGCCTGTCTCTTTGAGAAAGCATAAATCAGAGTAAGGGTCTGGACAAAGGATTTGATTTCAGATAAAACAGCTATGTGAGCAGCCTATGGCATCTTAGATGGGATTAAAGAGGCTTTTTTGAAATTGAGCAAAGAGTGTCTAAGAAATGCAGTATTTTATTTTTGTATATCTGCCTCTAAAGCAGTTAACTGTTGGGTTCTTCTTGCCTGGAGTATTGTAAAATTATTGCTTCTTTAACACTTATTGTGTCTTGTGATTTCTGCCTCCTGAAACCTTGTTGCTTCATTCCAAAGGGAATGGCAATTTACATACGGGGTAGAAGTCAACTTTCAGTGTATTCTGTATCCTGGCAAAGTGAGGAAGTAATTTTCCCACTAAAATCTCTGGTAAGATTAGGATATGAATTTGGGAGAGCTGTAGTAACAGGTATTCAGTTCTTTTTGCCATGTAACAGAATGTGAGCAGGAGCTCAAGGCCGTCAAGGTAACCACAGCGCTAACGTTTGTATGCACAGGTCACTTAATTCTGAAAGCAGCAGCAGGACTTTTGGCCTTGCTTAGCTGGGAGTTGTAACTTCAGCTACATCCCTTGGTAATTCTTTTCTAATACCTGCCATGTTGCACTGAAACAATTTTTTCAAGTATGCAGCAGACTTACAAATGTTGTTTTTCCTTCCTTGGCTGATTTCCTTGTATTTGTTTGGCTCCTGGCAGAGAAAATTCTCCTTCTGATTTCCTTCTTAAAATTAGTGTAAAGGTATCTTTCCTGGAGATTACCCAAGGGTTTAGCATTGTCTAGCTACTAGAGAAAAGGCTATGATGAAAATAATTAAACATACATAAATATGCTTGCAGCTTGGTTTAGACAGCTGAAACTTGTATAATTATTCTGATTTAGTCTGCCACAGGCAAAATGCTTTCCTTTCATCCTGTAGAGCAGATTTTCTGATTATGGCTTTAAAAAACTGATTTTTTGTGTGTGTGTGTGTAAAGCTGAACCTTCTGTTTCTGGTCTTAATTCTTTCTTAAATTTCTGGCACATCATTCTGCTGTCACTTCTGCCTTTGAGTGTTGCAAATCTCTATCTGGTTACCTCTACAAAATTCAAGCTGTTGATAATATTCTACATGTCAACCAAATATATGCTTATCAGTTTGCTACCAATACATGTAAATTTCTTCCAGAAATCCTCCAGTTTCTATCAAATTTGGTACACAGCTTTCAAAATTCTAGAGGATTCTTATGCAGCTTTCTCAATGGAACAATTTTTTCAGTTTAGATTGATCCATGTTTTAGGGGATGGTTTGTTCAAACTAATAATAAAAGGATTGGAAAACATGTTTGATATTATTAATTAGATAACTCACTATGCATTTTCATACATTAGAATTCAGCTTTGGGTAGCAGAAAAAAGAAATCACTGACTTGTGATCTAGTAAAAGTGTGTGTGATTGTAATTTAGAGACTGTTTAAACCAGAATAACCATTTTGGCAGAGTTTCATTATAAAAGAGGGTTTGGAGGGGATCTTGAAGGAAAAAAAGAACAATAAAATTATAGGGACTGAATACAAGTATTTTCTGCCTAGTGTGTGGGACAAATAGCCAATACCATATTTGTAATTAATATTCCAGTATAGCAATTGTAATTTAAATGGTGAATAACAATTGCAAGCCTCAATGTGAAGTTGGAAGCTACAGCCTTCTGACTGACACAGAGACCACAATCAGCTCTGGCTAGGTTTGTGTTCTTTGGTCTTATTGCTGACAATATATGATCATAAAACAATACATTTTAAAGCATTTCAAAAGAGAGATTTTAATCATTCAGCATTTCCATGTCTGTACCCTTAGTAGCAATGTTCGAAGGCAATGTTTGTGCTTGATGTTCCACTGTGCCAGATCCTTAGAAAACATTTGTGAGCTCAAAATTGTGTATGATACCTTCCTAAATTAGTGGGCAGCTGGGACATTACCTATGGAACCTGAAGAGAGGTAACCCACACTGTACTCAATGAAAGGATAATTGAGATTTAAATCCATTTGTGAAGTTGTTTCAGATATAAGCAGAATTCATGTGCAAACAGGAACTTAAGGCTTGAAAAATTAGTTGGAGATAGTTTCTTTCCCTATTTCACTCCCAGCTTTAGAACTTTTCCTTTCCTGGGATGCTAAAAAGATTCAAAACAATGTGAAAAGTTTCACTTCTTTCTTTCATTGATCAAGTCAGGTAAGGAAAATGCAGATCACTACAAGCAGCCTGTGGAGTTAAGATGTTACTGTGTCTGACACACAAACACAGGAAGAGCAGACCTTTCACCCCAACTAGATTTGAACTCAGATTTAAAATAGTCAAAGAATTACATGGAAAATCAAAAGTTGAGCCTTTCCAGGAGAAATCCATTTGCTTCTCCTCTGCTGTGGTCTAAGTAAAATGCTGCTGACCCATGTTCATACACACAAAGCTTTGCCCAACACAGAGAAAACAATATTACAGGATGGTGTTATCTTCATAGAGAATGATGACTTGGATTTATTGAAAAGAAATCCTTGAAAAGTCTTAAAATAATTCACAAAACTCTTGTGTAATCTGAACTGTAACTAAAACTTCTCAAATGTCTGGACAGATTTCTGTGGTGTGTATCACCTGTGGGTAGGGGTTTAGGTAAGTTGCACCAAATTTTCACTCTGACACTCTTGCCTTTATGGTACATTTTAATTGGATTGAGGTGCCAAGTAATTCAATGAGCATCCATAACCTCTGGGTTGCCTGCTGCCTACAGTAAAAATTGGCATCATCTGGAGCACCTGTTCTGGTTTAGAACTTAGAGAAAACACTACTTTTGAAAGAATCTGTAAACTGAGCAGAACACAACTGCATTGCAGAGGGTAAAAGGTCACTTTTCAAATGAGCAGCTTTCCCTCTCATATTTTACTCTGCTGAATCTTAAGTATTGCTGGGTAAAATTTTGAAAATAATTTGAGATTAACTGAAATTAACTAATATTCCTAGTGTAATGTAGGACTGTTTTCAAACAAACTGTACCCACGTGTGAAACCAGTTTTCCCAAATTATCTAGTTCATATTCAATAAACTGGAAGTCTTGTTTGGTGCTGAACTGTAAATGCCTGACAGTCAAGGGAGGACACTGCATATCATCTTACTCTGACTTTTGATGGAAATGTCAGACAGTGCTTTTGAAGCTGAGTTTAGGATCCAAATCTCATAAGCGGGTGTCTTTAGTGATCCAAAGTTGTCCTTTGTTTTATATAGCAATTTCACCTAACATTTACCCACCTGATGAGCAGATTTTCCTCCTCAGCATTTACTTTGCCAGCCTAAATAAGCAAAGGCCTCCAGCTCTTCTTATGAGATATCTATTTTTCTGACCTATTCCAGGGTCCAGTCTGAATTCATGGTCTTTGAGATGTGTGAGAGCTCAGATGAGGTCTCACCTATGCTTTTTAAAAAAATATTTTTATTTATTCATCTCTGTGTTGTTTGCTGGAAAGGCTGAAAAAGGGTAAGGATTACAATTCTTTTTTCTATGCTCCATTAATTTGGGACTCTTTTCTGTGTTGTGGCTAGTATGTTTTTGTCTTACTCTTCCTCAGCAATTCCTTCAAGTTGCTTACTGCAAGCATCCTGGTTATTGGTCCTCAAGGCTATGACCTTGCACTTTCATTTAGTTCCATTTCTAATGCTGCTTTCCTTGAAGTCATCTGAATTGTCTGCAATCATCTTTTGATCTTTCTCTTCATTAATCCCTCCGAAATCTGACTCATCAAAAAGTCTTCCACATATTTTTTTGTTACTGTAATGACTGAATAAAAATTTAAGAAATTGAGTAAAATTGGGAAAGTCCTCCTAGTAAATCCCATTGCTATGCCTCCTTTAGACAATTCCTTAATAAAGTCTTCTCCAGTATATTATTTATGCTGGTTTATAAAGCCAAAATAGACTGGGTTACATTTCTCTTTACACCTGTGCTGGGCATAAGTCTGCCCTGCCAAACTACTTCACTATCACCGGCAAATGATTTCACACTGATTTAATTATTCATTCAGCTCTATGGCTAATTACCCTTCAAATGTTTTGTTTTTACTTGTTATTGAGAGTCTGTTGGACCTAAAAATCCCATTCTTAAAATGTTACGGTTGTTTTTCAGCAATATGGTATAACTGTTGACTTTACAGATTTGGTAAAACTTGAGACCATTCTCAGTGTTTGACTGGGTATACAACATTGTTTTGCTGTAGTTTCCACTTTACTTTGTCATGGATGCTTGCTTTTTTTTTTTCTTCTTTTTCCCCTTTCCCCTCTCCTTTCCTTTTTTTGCTTTTTTGCCTTTTTTCCCCTCTACACTTGACCAATCTCTTCTGTTGAAACCAGAGACCCATAAGATTTGCTTCCAGGTCAAACTGAGATTATCTTTCATCTCTAGTCCACCATCTTTTCTTAGCAGCCAGCTGCAGATTTCCCAGTTTTCAATTTCTTTATTTCTTTATTTTTTTACAGGATATGACTCATCTAGATTTTTGCAGCTTTCAATTTATCCGTAATTCTGGACTTAAGGCAGAGTTTTTTCTTGTTGTTGACAAATATTCTGTTGAAGATTTTATTATTTTTGTTTATACTGTTCATTCACATAGGTCTCACTCTCCTATTTGCTTAGTGTTTCCAGGCCTTAAAGTATCCATTGCTCACATGGTTAAAAGAATACTTTGCTATATTTTTCTATATCCCTAGACAGAAAAAGCAATGATTTTTTGCTTACTACTTGTAGCTGTTTTCCCATAGGGTTGTTGTACAACTGACACTAAATCTTTTCTAAACCGTTGATGAGGTTTCTTCCTGTGCTTTAGTCTATCACACAATGCCAAAGGTAAAACTTCTCATTTAATCTTATTACTGTGCCAGGGGATTAATGTCGGGTGGCACTTGTGGTGACAGTGAAAAGATTAAAGAATAATTCCATTAAACTTGTCTCCTGCATTTGATATTTGAACCGTTAATAAGAGGGATTACCTTCTTTGTAGGCCAGGGAAAAATAAGCTCAGCATAATTATCTTCCAAACCAAAGGCCTTCTTGCTTCTAATACAGGAAAGATTATGTTTCAAAAAGTTGGCTGATTAAGACATCCACTGCGAGTTTATTCGTATTAGGCTAGTGGGAAAGATCAACATAATCTTTTATTTTCTGATGATGAACATTATAGGTTTTCTGAAAGTACATAAACACACTCTTTTCAAATTCCACATTTCCTTATAGTTTGGATTATTTTATTCCTCAGCTCAATTTATCAGAAGGGAGAAGTTAAAAAGATAAACGGACACAATAAGAGACAAAATTATTTACAAAAAGTTTCCTATTGAATTTTTTTCTTTAGTAATCTACCTACATTCTCATTTTTCCATTGCAAGGAAAAGTAGAGTTTTAAAGATCCTCCCGAAGCTCTCAGACATTACATGCAGGTTGACAGCAGGGAGAAATTTATTATCATTTTTGCATCCTGAAAATGAAGGAGAGGTGCATGGTTTGTGCATTGAAGTAGGCCCTAGTTTCAGTGTTTTCCTCATGTTCATGCTTCTAAAAGACAAGTAGAAAGATTCTCTCTTTTTTAAAAGATGTGACCAGCACAATAATGTTCTTTATGTGCCTAGTTTTCAAATACCTTGGCCCCAGTTTTGCTGCTTATCTCCATCAGACTTGTTTTTCTGGGTTTCTTTCAGTTGACTCCAGACTAATTCATTGAGTCCTAAAGCCCAAGTGAGTAAAGGAGTTCTCACATTTCTATATTCTTATAATTACTCATAATCTGTGTATTTAAAAATACATACTCTGTGCTACTGTAGTAATGATCAGTGATAGCAAATACTATTTTTGGAAATGTCTACATTTGTAAAAGTCTCTTCTGTGATAGAATTTTATAAATTATTAACAAAGGCTGAACTGCAATTCTAAATATTTAGTGGCATATTATATTATTTCCTGAATAAAATGCAAGCCATAACAGTTTTTCTATTCATCATCAGAATTTTATTGGGAACCCTCATTGCCTGAGGAAGACTGAAATTCATAACAGAGTCAGCACAAGGTTAGCTGCCAGCCTTCTTTCTTTTCTGGTGCAAAGAAAATGTTATTTCATCACTGCTTAGGAGAGAACAAAGAACTGGCACAGATATTAATTTTACATCTTTTATTTAATGCTTCTATTGAAGAATGAGTAAGGGAAAAATATGGGGTTTTCATGCAGTATAAGACAGGAAAACTTCCAGCAAATAACTTTTGACTATTGTTTTTTTTTTAATCCATCAGATTCTAGGCAGAGTTTCCAGATAAACATTTCAATTATATTTTATCTCTCTTTTACCAGAACATCTGTTTCTCAGTTCTCAGTAGGTGTTTTGTTTACTGTGCGTTCTGGCCCGATTGCCCAGGCAAGAGTCTGCTTCCCAAGGATTTACGTGACTGAAACTTAGAGGGATGTGATAGAGGGGACAAACACCACAAACCTCTTATTGCTGGAGACTGTTTGTTCCTGTTTTAAAACCAATAAAAGTAATTAATTTAATTTAATGTAATAAAATGTAAAAAAATAGCATTTGTGGCTATTTATGTAGCTGTCTGCCTGAAATATGCACTGAGTTTATTGGAAGGAATGTTTGGGGAAATACCAGAGAATAGGGGAGAAACCCCCACCACAAATTCAAACAAGGAAAGGTGGGGGAGATGTAAAAGAAGGCAATGGGAGCCATCCACATCTAGACCAGGGCAATGGATCTGTGAGAGAGGCTGAAAAAAACTGTATAGAGCAGGAAAATCTCTTGAATACAGGATAAGAAGGGCCAAAATGATTTGCTATCACTCTGTTGGAAAATATTTTACATTGGTAAATGCAACTGGAAATAGAGTTCTGAAATGTTTGCCTCTGTGAGGAGAAATATACCAGGTAGCTGCTATGTTCAAACCAACTTTGTAATTTGAGATTTCATGGGCTTTTTAAAACTAACAGCTGGTGCCTTTAGAAATTCAGTAAGGGGGAATGCATAATGGATAAATTACTGGCTAATTCTGACCAGGGGAAATGTGAGGGAAATCTGTTGCACTCTACCTTACTTTATGTTTGTGCTTATAGTAGGATGTGAAAGCAAGTGCAAGCACATATTGTATGGGTTTGGTTGAAAACAACCCATGTAAAAAGAAAATAAAGTAAAAAAAATGGTCCTTCTCAATTTTTCAAGTAAGTTGAAAAGCTTGTCTTTGAGAGAGGATGCTGGTGGTGTTTCTGGTAATTGTTCATATAAACCTTTTCAACTCTTACTTAAACTACTATCAACACTAGGAAAGCGTTCCAGAATTTTATACCTTCTTTAATTTTCTGTGTCAGTGTTTCTATGGCTGGTTTCTTATGCTTTGGTGGTAATGTGGCATTTACTTGTTCTAGCTCTTATTCCTTCCTTATGCTTACCATTCTTGCTCACTTATTTTTACAGAAAATATTATATTGTCACAACATTGTCTTGGTTTTACCAGGTTCTCCAAACCATGCTACTTTGATATAACTTGTGAAGTAGATAATGCACTCCTATGCTCATAGCAATTGCTTTTCTTGGTATGTATTCCAACTTGAATTCATATTTTTGAGCACAGAAAGCCCAGGAAACATTTCTGACATCCAGACTGTTTGAATGATATCTCACCTCTGACTTATACAAGAGTATTGATCTTCCTTACCTCTTCTAGAAATAGTTTGTCTAATAAGCTCAATATCCTTTTCTAAAGCAGACTTAGACTGATGATTCATAGTCACATAGACAAAGAAATATCAGTGATTTGCTGCATATGGGCACTGGCTTTTTTTTACAGGAATTTCCTCAGTCCTGAAATGCACGATAGTGTACTCTATATTAATGCTATTTTATTCCGTTTTCTATATACTAAATCAAGTTTTTCAATTCCACTTGATTTTTAGGATCCTCTGTATTGATAACACATTATCAAAACCATTTTTATTAGCATCCTTGTCTTTGGGGCATTATTAGTGTTAACATTTAACAAAATTAGCTTCACAATGACCCCTGAATAACCTGTTTAACAATAGTTCTTCAGGCTGAGCAGCTGACCTTTCAGTGCAATCTCTTTTCCCTTGCCCCTTTAACCAGAAATCTCGCTTTTGCTAGGCAGAATATGTGCTTAATTTAATGCATTGGGCTATGTGACTGATATCAAATTAAACCAAAACCCCTTCAGAATTTTACTAGAACTTAACATCTATTTTAAGTCTGTGTAAAAGAATAGCATCAATGAAAGAGAACTTGCTTCAGAAATTTGGTATTAATATTTGGTGTGATAAGAAGAGAAGGTAAGGTGAATTACAACAAAAGCGTGGAACTACAGGTGGGAGGGATCATGAGTTTGAATTTTGTCCTCAAACAGCTGAAACTCTGGATGATCCAGAGCTGAGAAACCTCCTCCACCTGCACACTTATGGCAGGATGGCCTGCTTCATGGATAAAGAAAAGGCTGTGGATGTGGTGTGTCTGGACTTTTAGAGAGCCTTGGATGCTGTTTCTCACAGCATTCCCCTGGAGAAGCTGGGAGCCTGTGCCTTGGACAGGGGCACTCTTTGCTGGCTATAAAGCTGGCCAGGCCCAGAGAGTGGTGGTGGAGCTAGACCCAGCTGGTGGCCAGGCACAAGTGGGGTTCCCCAGGGCTCAGTGCCAGCCCTGTTTGGGATCTTGATTGATGATCTGCAGGAGAGTCTTGAGTGCACCCTCAGAAAGTTTACAGGTGANGGATAAAGAAAAGGCTGTGGATGTGGTGTGTCTGGACTTTTAGAGAGCCTTGGATGCTGTTTCTCACAGCATTCCCCTGGAGAAGCTGGGAGCCTGTGCCTTGGACAGGGGCACTCTTTGCTGGCTATAAAGCTGGCCAGGCCCAGAGAGTGGTGGTGGAGCTAGACCCAGCTGGTGGCCAGGCACAAGTGGGGTTCCCCAGGGCTCAGTGCCAGCCCTGTTTGGGATCTTGATTGATGATCTGCAGGAGAGTCTTGAGTGCACCCTCAGAAAGTTTACAGGTGAGATTGTTGGTCTGCTGGAGGGCAGGAAGGCTCTGCAGAGGGATCTGGACAGGCTGGATCGATGAGCCAAGGCCACTTTTGAGTTTCAACAAGGCCGAGTGCTGGGTACTGCACCTGAGTCACAACAATCCCATGTAATGCTACATGCTGGACTGAGGGTGTGTCCAGGTGGCCAAAAAGGCCAAGGGCATCCTGGCCTGTGGCAGCAGGACCAGGGAAGGGATCATTGCCCTGTACTTGACACTGTGGAGGCCACATCTCAAACTTTGTGTTCAGTTCTGGGCTCCTCAGCACAAGAAAGGTTTTAAGACATTAGAGCATGTCCAGAGAAGGGCAATGTAGTTGTGGAGGGTCTGGAGTACAAGTCTGATGAGGAACAGATGGGCAAACTGGGGGTGTTTAGCCCAACCAACACAGAAATATAGAAACATTAGATGAATCGAGTTGCTCATGCATCACTGCCAGACCCTCCAAGTGAACTAATGAAAGCAGGATTCTACTTCGTATGAAATCATCACTACTAAAGGGAAAGCCATTATGAGGACATCCTGAGAACAGCTACTTCAAGACAGATACAATGAGATATACAGAGAACTGGGTTTTCCTATGTACTGGAAACCATGACCAAGATAAATGTGGCTTTCCTGCATATAAGACTGATCTAAATTTTTTGCCTTTCTATTCAGGGATTAGAAAAGAGTTTCTACCTTGAAGTTTACTTCTATTTCAAAATTAGGCAAATGTTCATACCATAAGAACTTTAATTTCAGGCAGACAGTTGAAAGAGTTACATGACTTATGTCAGCCAACACAGCTTCTTTTCCAAAGCCAGATCCTAGACAAAGATGAATATATTTTCTGCAACAGATTCAATAGAAAATATTACTTTGGGTTAACATAAATTCAGTGGTCTTACTTCATATAGGTTTCCTAATGACCTGCTTTTGGCCTGAGGGAAAAAATCTATACTGATTTATTCTCTGTGAAGACTGACATGTTATTAAAGCTCAGATGCAAATGCTGTCACCATCTTCCCAATAAAAGTCAAGTTTACAACTCTTAATTTAAAATATTTAATATGCCAATATTAAAACCCCGCCTATTTCTAAGTGATTTGGGGAATTTTTATATTTATTCTTTTATTACAAGCTGTTAAGGTGATCCAGTGAGCACAGTGAAGAAATTAAAGAACACACTAAAACTAAGCCTATGCAGAGAACAATTTATTTCTTGGTTTTGGTAAGAGAAAAATGAATTTTCAAACTAATCAAGACTATGCAATCTGGGACTAGAGAAATGAGAGAAGGGATTTTCTTAAGCAATATACTTAACAAAAGGTTAGAGATGAAGTAGTAGTAGAAGAAAGGAATTCCAGAGCTGAACAGCAATGACTTTTATGGTAGACCAACAAAAATTACTGTTAATTAAGAAGAGGAGTACTCCATGAAAACAACATTACTTTAATCTGTTTTCATATTCAGAGTTATAGTAGTGTATTATAAATTTTCATTACAGTTTTATTGCTTTGCCATTATTACCTGTACTTCAATTATCATTCCTTGCTGCTGTTTAGACATCCAACTTTGGGACTGCTGTGCTGCACAGCTACTGATGTTTTCCCATGTAAAAGAGCATTTTTTTCCTAATTAAAAATAAGGTTCTGATATTGCTGTAAAACTTAAAACATTTTTTTTAGGTACTGCCAACAGTGTCTATACCCCTAGGTCTTGTGCATTTTAAACTGAGAAAACATGAATGGCACAATGAATATTTCAGGAAGAGAAGTCCTTCAGATTTTCTTTCTTTAAAAGATGTGTGTTCTGTAGAAGAGGTGGCATTCGTGGTGTGCTCTTTGGTACTTTTCACTGTGGGAGTGAGAAACGACCCCTCTTGAGTGTTTAAATAAGCTTTAGTGGACTCTGCTGTGTGGTTAGTGCAGCATTTACCAAACATGAGGTGGCTGCAGCTGCCTGGCCCTTTAGATGAGTCCCTTGGAGATCAGCTCTCATTACCTGAGGCAGGAGGGGGGAACAGGGGGACTAAAGGGTGTGCTGAACTTCATTTTTATTATTACTGACTCTGGTCAAACAGGGGGCAGCTCAGCTAAAAAAAGACATCAAGGAGGCTAAAGCAGTGTTATTTCTGGTTAAAGGCAGGGGAAGCTGTGGGCCCAGGCTGCTGTGCAGGGAAAAGGGAAGGTGTTGAGGGGGTGGGCTGGCCTTTTGGCTCCTGCAGGTCTTCACCTTCCCTAAAATGCAGCCCCAAGGACCACATGCCTGATTTTCCATTTCCCCTTCTTTTTTCTTTAAAATGCAAGTTATGTTTTGAGAACTTCCCATGGAAAATGAAACAAAAAGCACAATATACTTCCCTTCCCATAACAAGTCTAACTTTTGTGTCTGAGTTGTGAGGATAATTCAGCATCTTCTGTTAGTACTGCTCCCATCTGTCCTTTTATGCTCTTTAGCAAACTTCCAATGGAAGCTGGGTGCTTACATTCTTCATAAAATGCTGAAATTTGTAATCATCAAAAAAATCATTGTAGCCTACTAAGAAGGGTTTAAGTAGCTTTAATTTAGTGTTTAAAGTAGGTTTCATTTGTCATAAATATTTGGAATTTACAAAAGTTAAGAAGTGTTAAAATATTTACTTGGTTGCATTTAATCCCTAATTTATATTTTAATTCATTAAGTCAGAATTCTTGTGTTAATCATTATGATTAAATAAAATGAATGCTCGGGAGAATCTCAGGGCAGGTTTCTGCAGCTTGGCTGCTTGGTTTGAAACATCCATGACAGAGTCAAAAGAGGCTTTAATGTATCTGCATGGTTAATTCTCTTGAGGAGACACCTGAGCCAGCTCCAGCACTATAGATGGTGCTCACCCTGCCCTGTGGAACCCAGGGAAAAGTCACCAGGCTTGCTTCCTGACAATTATATTAAGCTCACCATTGCTAATTTTCTCTCTTGAAAATGTTTAGCTCTATTCTAGTGCAGCTTAAATTAAATGAAAGAAGGATCCACTGGGGTTCTTTGCCTGTTTTTACTGCAAAGAGCAAAGAGGGCAATGCCATTTGTAGAGCTTTGATCTGGGTCCCTGTCTGTGATTGTGCAGGGTTGGACTGGACTCTAACATTATTTCACCTCTCAGCTGAGATAACATCTGTTACCATCTGATAACTCCAGCAGAGGAGAGGAGATGTGAAAGTCTGTCATACATGAGGACCATGGAAGGGTATATTTTATTCCTCTATAATTTTGAAGGTTTCCTTTGCACATGCACCCCTTCACTTTCCCCACTCCTGTTTTTGTCTATCAAGCTTGGGTTGGTTTTCCATATCCTGATTTCTTTTTCCTTTGTACTGAATGTATTTGTTGTAGTGATGATTCTCATGCTTAATCTTTGCTAGTTTTTTCTTTCAGGAAGCAGAAACCTATCCTGATCCTTAATCAATTATTTTAGTGTTATTCTAGTGATCATACAGAGATCTTGAGCTGATATACTGTTTTCTGCTGGAAGCTCAGCTGCAATACATTTTTCTGCTCCCCCACATCTTGAGCTGTGGTCATGATGGCTTTTACATCTGAAAGAATTTCCTAAACATAGTCAGGCCAGAAGCATCCCTGGGGAACCCCTTTCTGGCATATTAGATTGTCAGGGACAGAAGTGGGTACTTCCTCTTTGCTGGTGAAATATTTGCAAGCAAGATTTGCTGCTTGATTTGCTACTTTTTTTTTTTTTTTTTTTTTTAAGAGAATCTCTAAAATTTAGTCCCTAAATCTAATCCTGTGGGTTTTAAAAATTTGCAGTCAATGTAAGCTTGCTTGTCCTCTGTCTTGCAAGTCTATTTAAAGCCAAAGAAGGTCAATAATGTGGTTTGGGATGTGAGAATAGGTGTTTTAGTCTTAAAAAAGGCCAACTCTCTAATTCAAATAGTGCCTGGGGATCAACTTCTCGCAATACATGTTACTCCAAAGAGAATGTACACCATTAGTAGTTTTAGTGGTTGAATTAGCAGACTAACTATTGCATTTCCTATGCAAGAAACTCAATAATGTGCTGGAATGTACATCATGCTTTGAAAGCTAATTTGGTTCTACAGTAAAACAATTTGAAACGGATGTGTTTCACTTGCATCAGGTTTCTTTGTGCTACCATGTATACATTTTAAGATTCCTTTTTTATTTTCTTAGCCCAACCAATGTAAATTAATTTAGTTCCACTAAAGTTGCCACAACTGCATAGAATCTCACTCTTTAGAGATTCATTGCTGTCAGAGAGGCCCTGCAGGGGGACCTTGACAATTCAGAGAACAGACCTTGTGTCTAGAAATCGTGTGTTTTCTGCAGTGTGTCAAAGCAGAGGATGAACCTTTAATAGCATCATGTTTATTATAGGTGCTCTGGAAATTTTTTCTTTGTCAAGTTTCTGATTAATTTAGATATAGTGGGTCAAAAATTTTACTTGCAAACTTTCTAAGACAACACAGCAATAAGGATAGTAGTTTATGAATATTCAGATGTTAGTCCTATTATGTTGTTACTCTGACAAAAGGATTAGATATTGTTTAGCAAATTTTAAAGCATTTATAATTGGAATGTATTTATAAACATGCAGTTTTCTGACATCTGTTCAAAGGAACAATTAATTTTTATAGCAAAAATTGCACATAATTCAAGTGTAAAGCTCACAGAGAGTGGGTCCTTGTTTGCTGAAACTGATCAAGTCAGCTGTGAAAATGGTCTGAAACTAATCAGCTTCACTGTTTTGGGCATCCCTGAGAACATTATCTTTCAAAACCACTCCGTTTCTTCTGTTGTGTAGATTTAGCTGCTAAATCACAGTTCTTTCATGCATGGATACCTTGTCTGGTAAAGCAAATGAGATCTCAGACTGTAAACTTTATGCTATCACTCAACTCCTACATTTGTCTGGAGTAGCTTTTCCTCTCCTAAAACAACAGCTACTCATCCATGTTCAAGTGAAGGATGGTCCTCAGCTCTCTGAAGTGTATTGCCCAGGCAGTGCTGCCCTTCCCTGGGAATCTGGGCAGCACTTACAGACCACCCTGTCGTAGTTCGAGAGACAGTGGTATTTATTCGAAGTTCAGCTTGGCTTCAGTCACCACAATACATGGCTGAGTTTCCCAAACACCGTGGGCTTTTTTGTAACCTGGAGCCAAGTGTGTGCGACTGCTCTCATGTGCTGGCACATCACCTTCTAGTAATCCCTGTTTTTTTCCTGGTGTGAGAGAAAAGAGGGAAATAGTGGTCTAAACCTGAGTCTCTCCATGTCTGTGATGACACTGCATACTGAATTATTTTGATGACAAAGCTTCACTTGTATGGCCAAATGAGCTGTGAACTCTTTTGAAAATGTGACTACAGATTCTGATGTTCAGTGAATGTGTGACACTTCCAGCTGCTGCTGATCACTTCCAACTTAGCCAGTGCTGAATAAATGACTGGTGGCAAAAGACCTCTCAATGAATCCTTTGACTGTTGAGGAGGGCTAAATATTAGATTACTAAATTGTAGAATATTATGGTAAAGTAAAAGCATGCCTTTCATAAGTAAATGGCTGAATATAGGACAGTTATCCTGGCAGTTTTTCTATGACTGGGGGACATAGAGAAAAAGTTATAGCTGTGCACTGAAATGACTGGGACACTTCCAGTGCATTGGAAACCACAATTTGTTCATCTCAATATAATAATAAAAGCTGGAGCAATCACTGAAAAGCAGATTTATATGGGGGTGTGTTTGTTTTTTTAAGAAACGGAGGTACCAATCTCACATGTGAAGTCCCTCTATATCAGTTTGGTGGGTTACTTTTTATCCTGACTGTGTCAAAGGTCCTGAACAGAGGTAAACATAATGCTTAATTTTTATATTTTTAAAAGCTATTTTTGTTACCTAATCTGCATAATTTAGTCTATATAATAAGTCTTTTCAAATGATGCAGAGATCATCTATGTGTTTTGAAGGAGGACTGAGGTTTTACCCTCAAAATACTCAGACATTTAACACCTATTTTCCTGTCTACTCAGTGAGGTTTAAGCTCCTGTTTATTGCCTTTTCCCAGGTAACTTGCCCTGGAATGTCTTTAGCAGGGCAATGACATCTATAGCCAGTCATCCTGTCATCTTTCTACTTGCTTTTTCAACAAAACTCCCAGGTAATATTCCTACAAAACAATTAAGAAGTGGTTTCTGTATAAAGGACACAGGTCATCTGTGTAGAGTTGGAGTCCTGCTTGTACTTGCAATCCATAGACTAATAGTACCACTTTAAAAATTTTTAGGAAAAAATGACACAAAAAAACCCTGATTCCCTCTGAAACCTCAAACACATTAGGAAAGAGTTCAAGTGTATATAACCATTTGCTGTGCTGATGGGTATTCAGTTCTAATCATGACATTTTAGCTTATTTCTGTGCAGATCAAATGTGGCAGCTAATTTCTCTAGTACAACATTAGAAAAAAAATACCCAGCAAATCCATGCAAATCGGTTTTAAGTAAGCAATTTTGTGAAATTTTATGTACCAGTGTGGCTAAGGGTTTTTCACCTCTAAAGTTTGACTAGATTTGGTATAATTGTCCTTCACCTGTACCATGTAGGTGTGCAGTGAGGTTAGAAGACTTTTTCTTGCTCTAGAGTCTGATTTATTTCAATATAAAGTCTGCTACTGGAGCTACTACAGTGCAGTTCTGACCTGGCTGTGTCAAGTTATGGTTGGACTCAATGATCTTAAAGGTCCTTTCCAACCCAAATATTTTTATGATTCTATGCTAAAAAGTATTGAAATATATAGAATATTTTAATAGCAATTGCAATGGCAGAAGGCAAAACAGCCTAAATTTTTCATCTGTGCCTGCTTTTCTTTTCTCCCAAATGAAAAAGCAAGACTCTGTGGAGCTTTTCTTCTTGAAAAACAGTGACAGATTCTATAATACAGATAAAATGTTTACACAATATGACTTGCTTATCAAAAGCACAGGCATTTATGAAAAGTAAGAGTCTTAAGATCTGTGTTGCTCCTGGGTCTAAACCTTCTTAGTCATTTTCTTCAAGTTTTTCTCTTTTAGAAGCCTGCCCTGTGGCTATAAAGAGCTATTTTATTTCCTTGATTCTTAAGGAATATTCATCATGCCTTGCATATTTCTGTTTACTGCCACGCCAGGCATTTTTCTCTTTTAGAGGAAAGCCATATGTTTCTTGTTTATGTAGCTCCTATGTAAATATCAGAAAAATGGTTAAAATATTGCCTTCCATATTCTTACACCCTTGAATTAAGGTTTACATTAGCTCACTAAAAAATAAAGAGCTTAAGGCATCATTTTTTTCTATGGATCTTCCCAGTATTATTTAGTTTTATCATCTGTGGTGCAGGCTTAGCACAGTGGATATGCCTGACATCAGATTACTGATAAAACCTCCACATCAGGACATTCTTTATCATTATGGCAAGCAGAATTCTTAGTGATAGTCCCAGTGAGACAAGTATTGCTGAGTCACAGAAAAAGTTGCTAATTTATAAAGAAGTCAGGATCTAACCTTTGCTAGAAGGTGGCAATGACTGTTCAATCAGTTGAAGCCAGGACACTGGAGTGTCCCCTGATATGTGACTTTAGAAGACAGCAAGACTAACAAGAGCTGGTTTTGTGACAACGATGTACTTGCTGTCAACTCTTCAGACATTTATCACTGAGATGCCTTCAGCAAGAGATGCAAGTTCTCTATTGGAACTGATTATACCTTTAAAAATAATTAGCAGATAAAAGTTTCACTGGTTTTCAGTGAGAATGTTTATGTCCAACTCTTGAGAGGTTTTGCATCTCCTACTGACCTAAAGGGATACTGTAGAGGTTATTCCCTCCAGAGATATTCTTCTATTTCACAAGTGTACTACTGGTTTCTGATTTACATGAAAAAATAATTCTTGATGTCTTTGATCTGTACATCAACCTCCTGCTCTGCTAAACAAGAGTGTGCAGTCCAGCTTTTCTGATTTCTCAGAGTTTGTCTTTATTTCTGTGTTACTATGAAGTATTGTTCCTGAAATAAGAAATAGAATGGGAAATAAGACAGCAGCCCCTTATGCTGCTCAAAATGCTGAATTTTTAAAATTTGTGCCCCTCTGGGAGAGAACATAAACCCAAGATTGTAAGGGAAGAGCAGGAGGAAGAAAACATCTTTATCTATAATTTTACAATGTTCTGCTAACTTTAAATGCATTTTCATCTCTTGTACTACTTATTTCCTTGTCTGATTCTCTCTGCCTGTTATGGCAAAGAATATCAACATTTTCTGGCTACAGCTCTGATGAACAGGAGGCAAACTCCTGAGTTTTGGTATTTAGTTATTTTGGAATTAGTAGTACCAAGTATGAACAGAAGTAGTAGTAAAATTTACCAGCAATTATAAGAGGAAGGGAACCTTGTACATAAGGCACAATACAATAAATATTTAATTTTTTTGTAAATAAGTTAGATTGCATGCAATGCCTAATAGTAAGTAGTTTCTGGTCAAGATGGTAAGGCAAATTTTAAAATTGTCTGTTAAAAAAATAAAAAATCAGGCTTTTAAAAAACCCGATAAGTTATAAAAAAATTTGGTCAGGTAAAAATTCAGGAGTTTTCTTTAGGAATTGTTTTGTCATAGTGTCTGTGAGAAACCTAACCAAATTACATCTTGTGCTAAACCAAACTTTCACTTTATATATACACATCATCGATATCACTTCTGGAAATTTTTCTGTTGCAATAAACTTCAGGATGTCAACTTTGATATCAACTTTGAATTGCTAGAATTTCCTTAAGGGCAGAAATACTGAGGTTTTAAACAAGGTTTTCATATCCTTATGTGCACTTTTTTCATGTAATATGTGATGGAATAAAATTATATAAATTTGTGGGAAATTTTACCTTTGGAGAAGAATCCTTCTAAAAATAACATTTAAACATGAACATTTTGACCATTGCATTTATTTCTGCATCTCTGATTCAAATGGGAGGTTATGATGTTTTAGAAACACATTTGCAGCCACTTAATGACACACCTGACTTTTTAGACCTTCATTTTAGTCTTTGTCAAACTGTTTCATTCTAACATTTCACTTTTAAAATTCACTAATTCGAAAATTCACGAAAATACTTAGGAAAATTCAAATATCCCAGATGACTTTAAAATGCATTAAGAAAATGCTAAGCAGAAAATGTTGTGTGAATTGTCTAGAAAATTACACTACTGTGGTTGTAATAAGACAACTTAATATGCCTTTGGAAACAGTCAGTTCTGTTGCTGGAGAAAGAAGAAGAAAAAAACCCAGCAAATGTGAGCTGACTTTGAAGAAAAAAGTCTTTTGATAGACAATAGGTATAGGTGGGTATAGAGGATGATAAATGATTTCAGTCTGTCTCTTGGTAAATGCTTATCTCTAGCTCTACAGAAAAGTCTTGACTCGAACAAGCAGAAAAAGCTGAGTATTTGCAGCCTTGGGAAGGGACAGGAGCTGCTGAATGTTGATTTGCAATGCTTGTTAAGCACTCCTGATACCCTCGCCCTACAGCTAAAGCAAACTTCCACTGACATTAATGGTATTTGGTCAGCAACAGTCTACAAGATAAAAAGTGCCAAGTACAAGATGTTGCTTGCTGTTATTTAAAGCAGCTCCTGATGTTGGGCAAACCTGGGACTTTTCCAGGGCTCTTGTGCAAACAGCATAATTGAAGCCATTAACATCTCTCAGAGGTGGAAGTAGCTAATTTTTCAGAAAACGTCAAATTGTCATGAATGTATTTCATAACAAATGAGTTCTTTCTTAAAAATTGATCTACAGCTTACCAGAGAGCGAGATGAAATTTCAGGAATACATTGTAAAATGACAAAAGAAAGAAAGAAACCTTGGGTTTTCCCTCCATGGCAATCATTTGGATTTTTACAAATTTGTATCTCAGTGTTCAGTGTGTTTTGACTCTGTGTTATAGATAGAATTGGTGTCTTTTCTTGCAAGAAAATGTGGGAGTTGGTGCCATCCAGCTCAGGAACAGTTGTTTTACCCTTCTTGACTTGTTTTCCTTTTTTAATAAACAAATTTAATATTATCAGATGTCTTAAAATGTAATTGGCAATAGTTCAAGAATCCAGAATTTTTACCTTTTGCCATAAACTTGGTTAGATCAAAAACTGTCTTTTGGGATTAATAGAGTATGAAACAGCAGTGAAATATGAAGAGCAGAATGACTGTATCCTGTGCCAAACAACAATATTTGTTGTTGTTGTTGTGGTCTGATATGTAAACAATTGCAGCATTTTATTCTGTCAAGGTTTTTGAAAAGTGCAACATTTTGAAAATACTTGTTCTCCAACAAATGAAAACATTTAAGAATATTTGTTTATATAAGCCCTGGAGAAAATGTTTGTCCCAAAGCAGCCCTGCTCCTTCTTGTTCTCTTTGGTGAAAAGAGCTGTGATGCTCTCAAGATTTCTCTCTGGTAAAGTAAAATCATCTTTCAAAAGCCATAGATGTATAATTGAGATCCTTGGATAAGTAATTATGAATGTCCTCTTCGATAATAGAGTGATTGGCAAAATAGTCACTGCTATTTTAACTTGAAGTAAGCCAAGAAAACAGTAGCCAAGGAAGGTGCCCAAGGGACTTTCAGAATTGCTGGTGACATGGGATAGAACCTCAGAAAACCTAATTAAAAGCATTTTCTGGAAGCAAGAGTCTGCTACAAGCTCAGATTTTTAGCAAGAGTTTTGAAGCATTGCTAACATTTTCAGATTTCCCTTACCATACCTGTTCAGAATGACACTTGTGATTTGCATCCTTTTGTTTCAGTAGTGCTCAGAGCTGCACCCTGAGCAATTACCTTTGGTAGGTGTTTAAACTGCAAAGAGCTGCAGCCCCAGCCTTGCCCTGAGCAGGGAAGGGAGGGAGGGAGGTTGAGAAGGTGAACCCCAGCACATGAAGAGCACCTTCTTGAAGAAACTGATCTGAGTTAAAGCAGAAACCTCTGACATTTTGTACTTGTTTATGGAGGCCTACTTTGCTATGGAGTGCAACTAAACCTGACTTCCATTGCACATTGTTACATTCTCTTAGTCTCTCAAACAGTTATCTGGAAAATCACAGGGAAAGGCAGTGGTTGGGAAAGAGTACAGTGGTCAGTCAAAATCCTTTTCACTACTCCGTTCCATGATTAGGAACAGAGCATGAAGGAGAGAAATATAGGCAGTACAGGGCTGGTACTAAGCTCTGGGAGCAGTATCCTGCTGCTGGGGCAATCCCTTGGGACAAGGTTTGGAAGCCCACAAATTATTTTTAGAGGAATCAAAGCAGATTTCCAAAGACTTCTGCTTGGACTTTAGCTAAACATACACAAAATATTTTGACTTTGATAGAACAGCCTTTCCTGAAGGCAACAGTATTGATTCTGCACTTTGGTCACAATCAACCACTCCATGTAATGCTGCCGGCTGGAAAGCTGCCCAGTGGAAAGGGTCCTGGAGGTGTTGGTCAATGGCAGCTAAACAAAAGCCAGTAGGCAAGAAGGCCAAGGAGGGTGTACCTAGGTGGGGGTGAGCATCTTAGCCAAGTACAAAACATCAGGATGAGAGGAAATTACAACACCAAGTTGTGCCAGGAAGGTTTACTGGGGATATTAGGAAAAATTCCTTCTCTGACGGGGCTGCTGAGCACTGAAACGGGCTGACCAGGGAAGTAAGTGGTTTGCCACCCCTGGAGGTATTTAAAAACATGTAGANAAGAAAATGTGGGAGTTGGTGCCATCCAGCTCAGGAACAGTTGTTTTACCCTTCTTGACTTGTTTTCCTTTTTTAATAAACAAATTTAATATTATCAGATGTCTTAAAATGTAATTGGCAATAGTTCAAGAATCCAGAATTTTTACCTTTTGCCATAAACTTGGTTAGATCAAAAACTGTCTTTTGGGATTAATAGAGTATGAAACAGCAGTGAAATATGAAGAGCAGAATGACTGTATCCTGTGCCAAACAACAATATTTGTTGTTGTTGTTGTGGTCTGATATGTAAACAATTGCAGCATTTTATTCTGTCAAGGTTTTTGAAAAGTGCAACATTTTGAAAATACTTGTTCTCCAACAAATGAAAACATTTAAGAATATTTGTTTATATAAGCCCTGGAGAAAATGTTTGTCCCAAAGCAGCCCTGCTCCTTCTTGTTCTCTTTGGTGAAAAGAGCTGTGATGCTCTCAAGATTTCTCTCTGGTAAAGTAAAATCATCTTTCAAAAGCCATAGATGTATAATTGAGATCCTTGGATAAGTAATTATGAATGTCCTCTTCGATAATAGAGTGATTGGCAAAATAGTCACTGCTATTTTAACTTGAAGTAAGCCAAGAAAACAGTAGCCAAGGAAGGTGCCCAAGGGACTTTCAGAATTGCTGGTGACATGGGATAGAACCTCAGAAAACCTAATTAAAAGCATTTTCTGGAAGCAAGAGTCTGCTACAAGCTCAGATTTTTAGCAAGAGTTTTGAAGCATTGCTAACATTTTCAGATTTCCCTTACCATACCTGTTCAGAATGACACTTGTGATTTGCATCCTTTTGTTTCAGTAGTGCTCAGAGCTGCACCCTGAGCAATTACCTTTGGTAGGTGTTTAAACTGCAAAGAGCTGCAGCCCCAGCCTTGCCCTGAGCAGGGAAGGGAGGGAGGGAGGTTGAGAAGGTGAACCCCAGCACATGAAGAGCACCTTCTTGAAGAAACTGATCTGAGTTAAAGCAGAAACCTCTGACATTTTGTACTTGTTTATGGAGGCCTACTTTGCTATGGAGTGCAACTAAACCTGACTTCCATTGCACATTGTTACATTCTCTTAGTCTCTCAAACAGTTATCTGGAAAATCACAGGGAAAGGCAGTGGTTGGGAAAGAGTACAGTGGTCAGTCAAAATCCTTTTCACTACTCCGTTCCATGATTAGGAACAGAGCATGAAGGAGAGAAATATAGGCAGTACAGGGCTGGTACTAAGCTCTGGGAGCAGTATCCTGCTGCTGGGGCAATCCCTTGGGACAAGGTTTGGAAGCCCACAAATTATTTTTAGAGGAATCAAAGCAGATTTCCAAAGACTTCTGCTTGGACTTTAGCTAAACATACACAAAATATTTTGACTTTGATAGAACAGCCTTTCCTGAAGGCAACAGTATTGATTCTGCACTTTGGTCACAATCAACCACTCCATGTAATGCTGCGGGCTGGAAAGCTGCCCAGTGGAAAGGGTCCTGGAGGTGTTGGTCAATGGCAGCTAAACAAAAGCCAGTAGGCAAGAAGGCCAAGGAGGGTGTACCTAGGTGGGGGTGAGCATCTTAGCCAAGTACAAAACATCAGGATGAGAGGAAATTACAACACCAAGTTGTGCCAGGAAGGTTTACTGGGGATATTAGGAAAAATTCCTTCTCTGACGGGGCTGCTGAGCACTGAAACGGGCTGACCAGGGAAGTAAGTGGTTTGCCACCCCTGGAGGTATTTAAAAACATGTAGATATTGTGTTTAAAGACATGGTTTAGTAATGGATTTGGCAGTGCTAGGCTTATGCTTGGACTCCATGCTCAAGAAAGTCTTTTCTGACCTAAATTATTTCAATGATAATGACTGAGTTCTGAATTTCTGTTATGATTTGGTCAGATGAGATCATATTTTGGTTCTTTCCAGTCCGGTAGCTGCTTTCATGGAAGACTTTTGATTGTGTTAAAGAAACCTTCAACAAGCGTTTGGGGAAGAATTTTGCCAAACTTTAGTAGTATCTGGACACAGTAATTGCCATCCACAATGTCTGTTATTTTCTGATCACCAACTGGATTCTGTCTCTCCTACCTTCCTTCTGTACACAGATTGTTCCACTTCTTTTGGCCACTCTTTATTACCATTTCTTTCCCTCTCTACCCAAACACTTCTTTTTCATAACAGGCCAATATTTTCTGCTGCCTCTGCTTCTGCCTACTGGAGGGATTCCCAGAGCGCTGCTCTGACATGAGATATTCCATCAATGAGCCTCTGAACCTAAAATATTTAAGTGTTTACAGCACTGTCTTTCCAGGCATGGCACAAAGTATTTCTAGGCCAAAACTGAATATACACAACCATCCTTCATCTCACCTGGTACAAGACAGGCACTCCAAATCAACTACCACTTCCCCAGTGGCAAAATAAAATAAAAAAAAAATTGGTTCAACAAAGCAACTCTGTATATCCACAGGTTCTCAGACCTCAGAATGGTGCTTAGTCCATTGACACATCGTTCTGCCTTTAGTTTTTCACTCCCCATGCCAGATCCTTTATTCTTCAAAGATTTTCAAGGGAAGAAAAATCTTTTAAATAGAGAAGATGTGTATTTCCTCTCCCTTCATATTCATTTCTCCAGTCACAGACACTCTCCAGTTGTATTGTGCAGCTCTATCCCTGTATCTACTTAATGTAAACAAACCTGCCCATTTCAGAACACCTTTAGAGCTGCTCTCCTTAAAAGTAATTAAAGATCATCCTCTTTCCTTCTTCTGCTGTGTTCTGTTACCTCACTAATTTTCATGAGCACTTACTGGGGGGTCACAATTGCTTTAAGTGGTGGTTTTGAATTTGATGGTTTTCCCTTTCAGTGCCTCAGTGTGTTTTTGTGCTGTTTTTCTCATCTTTCATGCTGAAGTGCTGCAGGATGACATTGCTCTGTGAGTCAAGGTACATAAAAAACACGTTCTTTGATGTAAGGAAAATATTCAGTCCTATGCACTTGACTGGAATTATGGGACATGTCACTTATGAGCCTGAGAGATGCTGGTGCCAGAGCTGCCTGGACAGTTGTATATTCTCAGTTGTGAAACAAATATGGTTCTGTCTTAATAAGGTGGCTGCGATTTTTAGTACAATCATTCAGAAACCCCCTGAAACTTCTTAAGTAATTTAGGAATAGAAGTTTGGGTATGAAAAAGAGAAGGCAGTCACATTTTCTTGCTCTCCTGGGGATAATGTCAAGTAGATGGTGTTAAAACAGCTATCTGGTAATAAAAGTAAACATTATGAAAAAATAAAGTTCAAAGAATGCACTTCCTGCAGATTGAGGAAGTCTATGCTACTACTCTTAGAAATTCTGCTTGATGAAGACAAGGCTGTGCAGTGAGTAGTTACTCACTAGTTGTAATCAGTTTATTTTTTAGGTTTGAAATCCTTTATGGCTGAGGTTCTGTCCACTGTTGTATTGTAAACAATTCCCATTTCTCAATTCATAGGTGGCCCTGTTTTCTTTCAAAAATTAGGGTAAAGACTTTCTCCCAATATCAGAAGTACAGAGTTGGCTTTAAAGATGCTCAAGTGTTCAGTTGGTTTGACTGTGGGCCAAGTTTTTCAATATTCTTTTCTATCAGTAATAGTAGTTCTTAGCCATAAAGCACTAGTTTGGTTTAGTTTGGTTTATTTTTGTTTTGTTTTTGTTTTGTTTGTTTGTTTTGTTATACATGTTAATAAAAATTAGAAAAAAGTCTTTAATATTAGGTATTTTTAGTAAAAAGCCTATCTTTACACATATAAAGAAGTAAACCAGAAGCACTACTTCTGGTAAGTACATTGTTTTTGTAGATTTTGTCCTGAGCTGCTTGGTGTTAACTGAAGTAACCCACTGAGGTTATATAAATTATCTATCACACCCTAATTTAAGCTGGTTCTGCCCTGTGGGCTTCACATATCTACAGCCTCCTGCAGTTTATTCCACTCCTTCTAACCCCAGAAGATGTTGTTGTGTCAGTTTAACTCTGCCTCCAAAATATGATTGAGCTTGAAACCCAGAACAAATTCAGGCATTCAGCTTTGAAAGTCTTTATTAAAGGAAGCAAAACCACTGCAAATTATTTCAGATTTATTCTGGAAGTTAAACTATATAGACTTGTTTATCTGAAGAATGTTACTCTTCTGTAAAGGCCAAAATGCTTCTATAAATTGGGAAGATTTTCACCCTAAACTCTTCTTCTTCCCTCAAAAAGTTCTCTCCAGTTTTGTATGTTCCTAATTCTCAGGACAGGAGTTGAGGAAAATTGCATCAAAACCAGGAGTAATCTTCTTATTTTTTTCCAAATAGACATTGATTGTGACTTCTGATGGCTTCAATTAAAATTTTTTTACTGCTGTTCCAAAACAGCCCATTTTGCAGGGCAAGACCTCAGAGCTGGTTTCCAAATTCTGCACTTGGATATGAACTAGACAGGCAGTGGGTAGGCAGCTAAGGAGAACTCTATTTTTGGTATTAAATAAGTTGTCAACACAAAAATACAGTCATATGGGCTACTGGATTGTGCTGAGTGCCACAGCTGCCGGGTTTGTTTGACAGTCTTACTCATCTGCAGCAGAATAGGTGTCACCTTAATCAGATGACTGCAGGTTTCTGTCTGCCACAAAGGTGAAGCCTGCAGGCTTTCCTCCTTCATCAGGTTTAAAGCCTAGAGACAAAGAAAACCCCAAAGAGAAAAATCCAAGAAAGCTCTGTTTTCCAGCAGAGAAAACTTGCTGCTGTGCCAGAAGAGAAATGATTTTCACTTCGACAGACTACAGCATTCAAGAGTGGAGAAAGGGAAGACATCAAAGTTGCATGTAGCTGGCTGTTTCACATGCTGCTTTCTCAGTATTTCTCCCTGAAATTATTCCTTTGTGCTGCTGGTTTAGACAGAAGATCTGTAAAAGAAGCAAGTTTTGAGGGCTTCATATTGTCAAATGTATTTTTCAGGTTACTGACTGGAGGAAAAAATTTTTGGCTAACTACCTATTAGTTCCTTATCCTTTTGGAATGCTATTTTTTTAATGCATGCTGCACTGCCCCCCTCTGAGAACCCCATTTAACTTTGCAAAAGGCAAAATAAATTTATCTCTTTATCTCTTAGTTGTTTTATACTAACGTAGAACCAATTCTTTTATCTACTGGACAAGTGGGAGAAAGAGGTGCCTTCTTTAAAAATTGAAGGCATTTGGGGAAAGGCTTGTGCTGCCCTGGCAGCAGTTTTCAGCAGCAGGATCAGGACAGCACCTCTGCAGCTGGAAGCTTGCTGAGGGCTGGTGAAGGCAGCATGGGTTACCCTCTGCCTTTCCTGCTTTGTCCCAAAACCTGAGGTTTAGTCCCAGCTGCATCCAAGCTGTAGCAAGAGCGAGTGGATGGAACAAAGGCTGTCTGCTGAACAAGGGCTGGAGGTGGGAGCAGAATGCAGCAGGGTTCACCTTTCCTATTAAAGCAAAAAGGTTTCTGGGTCTCACGTGAAGAAGAGACTCAAGACTCTTCAGCTAAGGTGAAAATAGGACTTGTAACTTCTGTGAGAGTGAGGGAAAGGTGCCTTGCAGGCAGTTTTTAGCATGTAGGTCATGAACCATCTGTGTTTTAAATAACTAATTCACCAAGCTTTGTCACCATCTCTCCTTCCGTTCCTGACTCTCCTACACTGCTTAGATTGCTTTTGTCATGCTTTATTTTTCTTGTCTAACTCTAGGAACAACAGGGGGAAAAAAATGCCCTTCTGTGTCCAAAACTTGGGGATTCCTCTCTGTTGAATACAAAGGACAGCTGACAGTGTTGTAAGCATTTAATTGCCCCAGTAAAAGAATGCTACTGGACATTTTACTGGAGAAATATCAAGAACAGGAGCATTCACATGTTCACACTTCCTGCCTAGCACTAGACATACTTTATAAAGCTTTTGCATTTTTGAGACTCCTTTGGTCCCTTTATTCCATTGACCATCAATGTGAGTAAAGGAAAACTTCCAGTTATTACCTGGTTGATTTAAGCTGGCAGCCTGGCCAGTAAGGCTCTGTTTGGTGTCTTGATGCTAAACATGACATTCTGTCATAGGTAATGCTGAAGTTCTTCAGTTTGCTTTGACTTCTACAGAAAACAGAGACCTTAAGAGAAAAAAAAAAAAACCAAACCAAACCACATAACTTTCTGGATTAGCTTCATTCTGAACTAAATTTAATTACAGGGTAGTCTTCATTTCTAGATATTAATGGAATATATGCTCAATATATGGTATATCCTGTTTTCACTGTAGTGAAAGAGTTGAGACAAAATAAACAATGTTTTTTTCAGTCAGAGAGTCTGGCTAACAGAAATACAGGTAAGTGCAGCTAAAATGCAGAAAAAATACCATGTCTGTAGGAGAAAGTTTTATAGAGGTAAAGAAATTTATATCAAACTTGTGAGACTGATTGAAAAGGGAGGTAGGTTATCAGTTACTATCTAGTTAATAAATAGTTATGTTATATTAACATACTTCTTATAAGAAATACTTTTGAAATTGAAGGCTAATATCTAATACCGATATTAGCTAAGCAATAGTAAAGTTACAATACTTAACATGAAACATAAAATAAATTCTGAACTACTTTTATTTGTGCTTTTCACTTAAGCAGCTACTAAAGAGGTATGGAAGTAACTCATTTGCTGACCCAACACAAAGTTAGTAGAATTTTCATACAGTATTAATAGAGGCAAATTTAGTAATAGGACTCTGCTTTTTCATGTGCAGTATATTTCCCTCTGTAAAGTGACATGACTGCTCAAAATTCTGAAGTATGGCTCTCAGGAGGAAAGCTGCTCTCACTGGAGGACAAATGTATATTGAAAAGTGACAGATGTCAGCTGGTAATAATTATGGCAGTTTAAATATTTATGAATTTGTATGTTATTGTAAAAATTTATTTCTTCATATGAAAGATTGTGATGCTAGGAATTACATTCCAGACTTGTTTTTTAATTGCTTAAGGATGTGTGTTATAATGTATGGTTTTGGATTTAGAGAAGTTGTGGGTTTGCTGTCTTGAATAATTTCAAGGATTACAGAACTATAGGAGGTTAAAATCTTATTTGAGGTTCAGGAACATACATCAAATATTTCCTCTAAGAAAGGTACACTCATATTTTTTTTGTTCTTAGTCTTTTACAACTTTCTTTGCAATAATTTTGCTTTTCCACTTTAATATTGTAATTTGTAGTTTTGCAGTGAGCTCCAGCCACAGTTATTCTTCCATGATTTGGCTCTTTAACGTTTTTTGTCTTATATTCACTGCTCTGAGTGCGTGGGGAAGCAGCAGCCCTATATAAAACATTCTGAAAGCCAGCTAGAGAGGGCTGAGACTAAGGCCGTGTGGAACAACCCAGGGAAGGGTTCTCCTTGTGTTCCTCTGTTCACATCCAGTAGCGCCTTTGGAAAAGCAGGACAAACTCTGGTATGCAAAAGACAGCGTAGCCTTCAGCCAAAGGCCAGGAGGCTGCTGCCTGCTCCTGCTTATCCTTGCCGAGGTACAGTGGGTGATAAATAATTCAGTGTTGTTCCAGCAGCATCTCCAGGGGCACCAGCCCTGCCAAGTGCTGACTGGGGCAGCCTCGGAGACAATCCCGGCAGCGGAGGGGAGGTGCCACCGCCGGTCAGGGGCTGCAAGGTGAATGTCCTCACCTGCTTGGGGTGGACACTGCTACTGAGGGGTTTCACAGCTTCAGATGTGCAATTCCAAAGAGAGGATGCAGATTTAAACGTTTTTATTTTCAAAAAATTTGTTTATTTGGGTTTTTGTTGTTGTTGATTTGAATGGCTGGTGTTATATGTTGCTAATTAAGCTAAATCCCCCCTTAAGAAGAACTGGGGTGTATCTGTTGAAATTTGGTTGAGACTGGCACTAATAAATCATTTGCCACCAGAGACAGAAAATTAAGTTCAAACCCAGTGTTTATATTTCTTCTCACAAGTAAATCTCAAAACCTTGATTCAGAACATTAGAGTTTTTTTACTGTCTCCTTCAATTCTGATGTTGCCTCATTAATTTTAGGCAGCTGAAATAACTCTATGATCCTGTGTCTTCAGAGCAATAAATTAAAGACAAATCTTAGTAATATTCTCAAAATAGAAGACTAAACTGATTTTATTATTTTAATTTAATTTTTTTTATATTTGAAAGAGAGGAGGTAACAGAAAATGAAGCTGTATAGATAGTTTTTGAATGGGATACAGCTGTGGGTTTCTGGATTTTGCACAGTAATAGACTGCTGCTTATATTTTTGTCATGGGGGCAGAGATGAATGAGTGAGCTTAGAAGTTTTTCCTCTTTGGAAAGGGAGTTTTTCTCCATATCACATGTAATAACAAATTTTCTCATAGCTAATATGAGAATAAGGAAATTAACACTCTGTGTGACCATTACAGAGATTTTATCAAAATAAAGGAGCTTATCAAAGTTAGTTTTAAATATTGTAGTTGAGTTGGGGTTTTCTCAAGGTATTCATATGTCTCTTAAGCTAAACAACTCCACCCTCAGAGATGCATTTTTTTACTTCCTTCCCCAGTGTGCTACCCAAATAAAATGAATATCAAGTACTGGTGCCTGTATGTATTTATACCCACACAAATAAAGGTTATTGTACTGCAGCACCTTAACAGTCAAACATGAGCTCAAAACTTTTGGAGCTTGGTACTTCGTGAACAAACATTGTGAGGCTGCCCCAGTAGAGTTTTAAACTAAAATCTTGCAAGCTAAACCTGGAGAAAACAACTGCATTGATTTGCTGCAGGTAAAAGTCATGGCCAGAATTAGAACACAGTGTGTTACAGGAACACCTGAAATTAGATTTCCTGCCTGCAAGCTCATTGTGCTTTAGTGGACCACAGTGCTCTTGAGCAACTGTTTTATTTTTCCAGTTATCCCTCAAGGGAAAAAAAAAACAACACGGGAAATTTTATTTATGAATAAGGCAGTTATTCCAAAGTACTGCCATAAATTGTCACCTTAATCTTATTTCATGTTTAACATTGTTATATTCTCTACCAGCTGCTTCTTTTTTTGTTCACTTTCTGACAAAAACAGAGGTGTGGGGTAAAGACAAGCAAATGTGGGTAAAATAATTAGTAATCCAAAGAATTAATCTAGTGAATATAAGAGGAAAATGTAAATCTAAGTCAGAATTTTGCAGGTAAATAATTTTGTGATATATTTCATGTCACAGCCTTAGGCTTCAGCAGTAAACCCTATTCTTTTAATTCTTGGGAATTTTTTTCTTTCCCCTCTGGCTCCCAAACTAATTTTCCACTGAACAGAAGTTGTTCAGCCTTGCTCAGATGATAGAAATCAGAACTAAGATGGGGAGAAATTCTTCCAAGTTTTGTAATTCTGGATTGTAAACACTTAAAAATAATTAGCATCCCAAAATAAAGTTGATATTTTGTCAAGCCTAAAGTACCTTGCCCTAACCTCTAGGACAACACTGGTGAATACATTTTCTTTTTACTCCAAAGCCTATCTTTGGACATTTGCCTTCTATATTTCGTGTGTCCTTTGTAAACAGTTGCCTGTAAAGCAGTTATCTTCTCTCCTAGGAGACTTTTGAAATATAAATAAATTGAATCCACATGTACCTCTAGTCCCCACCATCACCTCTCTATTATGCTGAGCCATGGACAAATTTTGCTTGCAGTGGAGTCTTTAATGAAGTATATATAACCTATTCCTGTTAGTGAAGGGTAAAGGGCAGAGTTATGTCACACTTCTGTCCTGCCTTCATCTTCCAGGGAAAAGCAGAAGTCAGAGCTGTGTACAGTTCATAACAGTTGGACTGCTATGATGAGAGTAATTCAGAAATTATTAAATAGAATCTTTGTAGTGGCCAATTCATGTCTGCAATTCCAAACAAGGAAATATTCTGGTCTACCTAAAAATCTTAAGTGGAGGTACTGTGCTAATTGCATAGCATTTAATTCTTGCACTGAAGAAAATTTTCCTGTTTGTGTGAACATCTTTATTTCTTGTAATTTAATATTTTAGATGTGTCTATTGAAGATACTCATACTAAATCCACCCTGAAGCATTTTGGGTTTTTTTAAAATTCTGACCCTTACCACACCTCCGAAATACAATGAATTAGGAAATTCATCTTTTCCTCTATCAAACCCTTTTTTTTTACACTAGAATAAATTCTGTAATAAAATCTGAGTACCAGGAGAATCCTCCTGTAGAACGAATTTAAAGTCTATTTCAAGCTGAAATCTGAGCAGGTTTTTTTTATGTATTCATTCGGGTTTTGATTTAAGACGTGATCTTGCATATATTTATGTGCTGCAGTCCATTAGCTTCCCTCCTTCATTGTCACTGATAATTTGATAGCAGAAAAGCCTCAGCAGTGGCACACTAAAGGATATAAATGCCTGTTGTGTTGGCATCATAGCAGTCCTTAGGCCACACACAAGTGTTCCCTCTGCCCTCAGCTGCCAAGACCTCATTTTCTGCCTGTTCATGGAGGTGTTAAATTTGTTCCTCCTTAAACATACAGAAAAATGGGACTGTGACACATTTATGTGGCAGGGAATGAACAGGTCAGAGAAGCTCAAGAGCTGATGGAGTACGAATAGAGACAGTCAGGGAGGCAGCTCTGAATTTGTCTTGGGGAGGTAAAGAAGAGTATGTCACTAAAAAACCCCATTCTGTACCTGGAAATGTTTAGCATGAAAAATAGTCCTAAAAGTGAAGAACTCAAAGGATGGGCACCTCTGGAGCCTTTTTCTGAGATACTGATAATATTCTGAGGTGTTGTGAGGGGTACTATTCCAGTTTTTTTTGCTTCTTAATTAAGGAAGAGCATTTTGCTAACAACAGCTTAAATGAACAGTTAACCATATAACTTTTTAGCAGAATGCAGAAAACTGCTTGCAATGATCAGCAGTCTTTTTAATTAGTACATATTTAAAAGTTTATATCAAAACCTCTTGGTTTTTTTTAGTATGGTTACATTTTACATATTACAGTGGGGTTCCAATTTTGTTGGGATTTTTTCATTGGAATTACAGCTGCACTGATGGAATCCTGCCAGTCCAGTAAAGCTGTGTAAAACCTATGTCCTTAAACATATGGAAAATCCAATCCACAGTATATTTTCTGTTTTGATACTAAATCATGGCTGTAGTTGAAAGTTATTTCTCTTATTCCTCTCCCCTCCACCCCTGGGACAGAAATAAGAAAATGGAGAAAAAATCCCCAAAAACAGGCAATCATGACTGAGATTTAGTATCAGCCCTTCTGCTTCTGGAATAATAATCCAATGTCTTTAGCTTTATTTCAGTGCTATACCAGTCTAAAATTAATTTCCAAGTGTTCCATTGTATGGTAAAGCAAATTAGACCTAATGACAAGAATTTTAATCCATCAGCCTACGAAGGCACAACAGACAAATATCCCAATCCCCCAACATTCATGACACTTGTATTTATTACTTTAAACCAATTTTAGCTGAAGGGAAAATATAAATGATGCTTACTGATAAATGTTACTGTACTACAGTAAGGCACAGAATGATCAATTCTAATATTTATATCTATTAACAGAATATGTAGCTCTAAATACTTTAGCATATGCTGTTTTATTAGGGTGACAACATGAGTGCATATATACAGTTATCAGGAATTTGTTTAGGACAAATATAACTGATCAAAGATTTGGTAATGCTCCATGACTATCTTCTTCTTTAGTAAGTTTTCTCTTATTTTTAATGTGTGCTTTCTTTTTTTTTTTCCTTTAATTTTTTGTTTGTTTATTGGTGTGCACAGCCTTTCCTAATTTCTAGATTATAGAGTAAAAATTCTTCTGGCACCTCACAACATCTTATTCAGTAAAATTATTTCATGGTGTATGACAACAACTTCCATAAATAAGTTGATAGATAGGAAAATGAAGCACAAGCTATCTGATCCAACACAGCAATTACAAGGATAATGGTTGTCTTGATGTGCAGTAGCAGAATACTGAATCATTTAATAAAATAAAATTCATAATTTGTTATATTCAAATTGCTATAAATACATTAAACTTATGTTATAACAGATTTTTTTTGTGATATCTTGGTAAGAAGGATTGCTGCTGCCTGTATATGTTTGTAAGCAGAATTCCTTTCCTTCTGATTTGATCCTGATTTTCTTTTGATACATTTTACTGTTAAATAGTGACCATAATTTTTATGCTAAAAAAGCTGGTGTTTCTTGAGATGCAATGGGCACAACCTGTGACGTTGCTCCCCAACCCAATCTCCCCCAAAGGACCTGCAGTAAGAGGAGTCACTTTGGGCCTTTTCTATAGAAAGAAAGGGAATTGTTTGTTCAGAAACACTAATAGAAATTTTTTCCTGCTGTTGCTTAAATATTGTTAAAAGTATTTAACAAAAAAGTGACAGTTGTTTTCCTGTTTGAAGTTTGCTTTGCTTAGGCCAAGCTACCTCCAGCCGTTGTTTTAGCAGGAGTACTGAATAAATGCCTGTCTTCACTGTCACTCCCAGCAGTTTAAATAGTGGCATGTTTGTTTTCCTTCACCATGAACTGCTTGGAGAGCTCCCTTAATGTGGCACCTTGAGCACAGCTTAAAATCCCATCATTAAGGCAGTTCCTGGAGTGAAGGCTGTGCACAAGCTTTTCTCTGGCAGGGTTTGTTTAGCTGCTTGTTGTGCTCTCCTGAGCTTTGTGATGTAAGCACACACAAGGCAGGTGTGCCTGTGTGTTTGAGATACAGCTCTGCCTCGAGAATGTGGGGAAATCAGATCCTCCCAGGCTGCCCTGTGTGCAGCCACCCCAGGGAGAGACCACTGGGCTCCTCTGTGCAAGCCAGGCAGCCTCTGGGTTTGTGACTGGGGTTTGCACACTCCCTTCCCCTCTCAGCAATCCTTCACAGCCTTTAGCGCTGCTCAGACACCTGATGGGCACCTTGAGGGATCAGGAACCGCAGATCCCAGGGCAGATCCTGAGAAGTGACTTGTTCCTGTAGGCAGAATCCACTGCACTGCTTATGGTTTAAATCAAACTTGTTTAAAAACTGAAATGGGAAACTTGACTCAATCCACTGAGGGGTTTGATTGAACTCATCCCAATTGGCATCAGTTATTTAAAGTTATGTTTGTGTTGCCACTGTCATCTTCAACATTATATGAAGGAAGAAGATGAAATTCTCTATGTATGAATTTGGTTCTTGTGCTCATATCTTACATTTTAGGAGGTGTGTATCCAATATAACCATAATAATATACAATATAACTGGATTATTTTATAATCCATTACAAATTTCTTATTTTGGATACACTTCTCTGGCAGCATCAATATTGTGGACCTCCTCCTGGGGTGTATTTTTCTGATGATTGTGGATAGCAGTTGATAAAAGAGGAGAATGAGGGAGACTTCCTTTTGTGCATATTTAAAATTTTTTCATAAAGGATAATTTCCATAGAAACTTACCTAGTTTTAAGAAAAAGGCACTGGGAAAGAAATGACCACATTGGTATGCCTGAACATCCTCTATCAATATCTTTCTCACCTGTATATGACCTCTCAGAATCCATGTTCTTTGAAGCAGAAATTTGGATCCCAGTTTTTAGTGACACCAAATTATTTCAGCCAGCAGCTGGGTGTGGGAAAGCCACTACTTGGAGAATTGACAGCTCTGACAGAGCAGCACCCTGTTGCTACTTTGCCTGTGAAACAGGCAGAATTATGAGGTCCAGACATAATAACCAGAACTTTGCTACAATCAGCTGATTTCTCTCTGTGGCTGTGATTGCTGGCAGCATGCAGGCCTCAGACAGCCCTGGGGGGGTGTTATGATATGGCCAAAGAGGCTCAGAGAGGTTCTGGCTCATCAGGCAAGAATCCAAGAATTAAAACATTATGTGTAGCTTTGTACTTGCTATTTGTGAACTATTATCTCTGTGTGTAACCAAAGTATGAGGATGTAAAACCTCATGTGCCTTTTTAATCTATTGAATAGGCACCATATATCTGTGAGCAGAAAATGAATGCATGACACGTACAGGATTCAGAGGAACCTGATGTTTTGCTTGTCATTTTTTTAATCCCTTGTATCAATCACTTCAGTCTGTCCAAGTAAAGGCTTTTCTTCAACTGAGTCTGTTGAATGTAATTTCCATTTTCATTGTGGGTTCTCAGTTATGACACTTTTCTCATACGTTTACCCCATGGGTTTTTTCAGTATGTATGAGGAGATGGCATTTTCTCTCATAGAAAGTTTTATGCCAAGTCTTTGTAAAGACTCATATTTTTAATGTGAAAAATAGCTCTGGATGAAAATCTGTTGTTGATTTATTCCAATGTTTTGTTTTTGGCTCCTATCTCTGACTAGAGCAATAGGCTTGTTCAGTGCAATTTTATTCTATTTTTTAAAACATACAGACAATTAGTACTGGTAATCTCTAATTTTAATTTTGCTTTGTAATTTTGGGTTGATTATGACCAACATATAAAATATATTTTGACTCAATTAAGCTTTTAGTTCAAAATTTATTTTTTTTTAAACCCATGAAAGGAAATCATAATAACAGAATTTTAAACTCAGTAGGGAGTTTAATTATTTTAGTCTTTTTCAGTAATTTATTCACCAGTTGGAATCTTTTCTGTAAAGAATCTTAATTGAAACACTGCCTAGTTTCCTAGCTGGAATTCAGAAAATGAAATACATACCAGGGAAGAGCAGGAACAACAAAAAAGATTGATCTTTGGAAAATACTTTCCAAATAACGTGATCAAAGGACAAGTATTGGAATTTGATTCTTCTGTCAACCTTAGTTTCATTTGTGGTAGGACACAGAAGAAGGAGAGGGCAAACGGAGCTTCCCAGATTTGCTGAATATATTTAAGCAGCTTCTTTCACTTGTTTTGTTCCAGAGGTGTCATCTGCAAGCTTCAGGGGGTGCCATCTTGTAGCCATGCCTTTCTCCAGTTTACAGAGGAAGAGACAAAGATATGGGAGCAATCTGAGCTCTGTGGTCCTGCTCTCCTTACCACCACCCAAGTGGAGCAGGAGCCACTAAATTGCCCTCCCCTCTAAATCCAATCTTCCTGCCAGCTTGTTACCTGTTTGGCTGCCCACTCAGGTGGACCATGGCAGCCTGACTTAAACACAGGGGTGCTCAGGCAATAGCACGGAAAACCTTGCTAAATTTGGGATAAATGATGTTCACTGCTCTCTGCAGCTACAAAAATTCAGTCGTTTCATCATAAAAGGAAACCAGATTGGTCAGGCATAACTTACCCTTTACAGGTCCATTCCAGTTCCCAGTCATCACACTGGCCGTGGGCCCAGAGATCTGGCTCCAGCTGGTTGGAAGTGCTCCAACAGACCCAGGTGTTTCTGCACTAAAAATGTAACCAGGTCACTTTGACTTGCTGATTTGGGCTTATAAAAGCTGGACCCCCTTTCTAGGTAAACTTGGAAACCTTGCCTAGGAATGGTTTTCCAGGTCTTTCCTCAGTGCCAGCTATTGCAGACTCTGAATGATGGTACAGTATTTAGGCAATTGATAAAGTATCATTCTAAATCACTGTCCTTTCTCTTGTGTACTAATGATTATGAGTATTACCTTGCTTATTTTTGCTTGGTGCTGAACCTGAGCACATGGTAAGCTTATTGTTTTATTACATGTCTTGTTTTACTTTTGTGTTGCCTAATGTTCATAGTAAGAGAAGCATGTGTTATTAAAACAAAAATGGGGAATGTGGGTCCTCGGGAATATTTGGATAGTGCAATATTTACACTAAAACTTTTGAAAGCAGATCATCAATTTTGATCCCAGGCAAAGCAATACTACTCTGAGGATTTGTGTGCGCAAACCCAATTTTTAAAGGCCTTACATAAGAGTCTACAATTGTGTGTGCCCTGGCAAGGCCTGGCTGATTTAGTGACCTAGGAGAGAAGGTACACATGTGTTTTATTGCCAGCAGGTCTGAAGGGGTTACCTGCTCCTCTGGTCAAACATTGATCTCCTCTGAGGAAACAAGGCCCAGTGAGAGGAAAAGTGACCTAATCACCACACAGCCCTCGTGGCCAAGGCAGGAGCAGGGGTAGGGCTGCCAGAACATGGCTGTGTCTGGAGGCTCACAGAGGCAGCCTGCCAACAGAGGCCTTGTGTCCCACTGCACCCTCCATCGTGTTCTTGTGTTCCTGCTGACCTTCCCTGTTCCATGCTGCCAGAAAGACATTCAGTAATGTCAAAGTCAGCATTTCCAGCTAATGGACTCCCTCCTGCCTTAACAGCACGGCCCTGAGCTCCAGCCATGTGAGCTTTGGAACAGCAGCCATTTACTTCCACTTCCACTGGACACCATCTTTTTGTTTTCCTATGCTGTGGGTCTCTTTGTCAGTGGCATGGTTGGTTTTGATGGGTTTTTAATTGATTGTGATCTGTATTCCTTGTATCTTATCCTGAGTCCAGCAGTAACAGTCTTAAGGAGATGATGGATTTACAGGTTCAGACTGTTTTGGCTTTGGGGTACACAAACCCTTTGTACAAAAAACAAAGAAAAGGGGAGATGTTGTATGTAGGTAAAACCTTACAAAATGAAGGCCTTGTAAAAGCATGGCTCACTCCTGTTGCTTCAGCTCTCAGACAGCTGGGCTGAGGGCCTCACACAGGAAAGTAGCCGTGCCCTTGAGCAGATCAGGAATCACACACATGTCCTGTGTCTAGCAGAGCCGAGGGAGGGAGGGTGTGAGCATCCCAGAGGAGGAAGCTGGCCAGCCTTTCAGCAAGGGTGTGTGTAAGGTGACAACAGCCACTGAGAACCATGGTAGTTAATGTTATAACCAACAGCTGCATGACACAACTGTATGAAGAACCAAGAATATATAAGCTGCTGCTGGGAATAGGGGGGTGAACTGTAGCCATGAAATCAAGTTAGTTCTTGCCACTTATCACGTGTCCTGTCCATTCAACACCCTGTACCCCAAAAATCACCACTAGTCTGAATCCCTATATCTCTTGCAGAGAAGCTACAAGCTTACACTCCATTTCAAGTGACAAATAACTTTATTTCAGCTTGTCTTAGGCCAGTGAGCCTTAAGATCTGCTTTTAAAAAAAATCTTCCTGAGTTTTCAGTGCCATATGGTGAAGTAATGTTTTTTGACCCGATCTTACCAAAAATCAGCCCAAATATGTCAGTGGTAGTGAAGAAGAAATTCAGGAAGAGAATGCTAGGGCTTAAATGCTTCTGATTTTTAATGTCTTGAACTTCTGTGCAAGAATTTAAGTCACTTGTGCAAAATTAATTAAAACTGTTATTTCTGATACATCTTAAAGAATAAATCTCTGTTATAGCAGAGTAAGGAATATTTGGGTAGCTGGTGTGGGGCACAAGATACTGTGGTCTGAAATAATTCAAAGTAAAAACATTTCAAGGTATGTCATGATAATGCTTTTGTAAGGATTGTGTGTTGGAACTCAGGGTTCTGTTTCCAAAACATGTCTCAGGCGTGAATGATCAAATTGCAGTAAAATTATGTTTAATTAATACAACCCAGTATACAAATATTATTCATCTAGAATGCTGCTTGGGCAGCAAATTCAATGCTTGTCCTTCATATTCTTCTCATGTTTGAATAAGGGAGAAATCTAGAAACACATTTGCTATAGGTCACAATCTGATCTCAGTTATTTTGGTGTTAAACTGGAATAAATCTTGTTTGTACAAATGGAATTACTGAAATTCTATATTGCTGTGAAATGAATTTTACCCCGTCTCTAAACAATTCGTGCTAAAGATTGAAAAGTATTAAATAAAATAAGTAGGTCACACAAGTGAGATGATACTGCCCCTTATCTTTAAACAATATGCTAATTTGTCTCTAGTGCAATGAAAAGAAACGAATACTGTATGTGCTCCCATGTGAGCTGTCAGAAAGATAAAACTGAATATTCTCTAAATCAGCTTTTCCATGGACAACTGCTTCATAATCATTAGTGTGTATTTTCTTATTAATATCTAGGCTACCTCATTATGAGATCCTAGACTGCAGCTTTTCATAATTTACAACTACTGTAATTTTCAGCAGGATTGTATGCATGACCTATCATAGAATGAACACTTGATATATCTCTCTGTGTCTTCACAAAGTGCTATTTTGAGATAAGGGCTAAGAATAAATGCATACATCTGTTGAGGAAGTTGCATTTCCGCACAGAGTGCTGATCCTTGCCAACTGCTCTGCTGTGTGTGAGAAGGCTGGTCACTGGAGGTGTCTGAAAATTTGGAATTAAGACAGTTTGGCAGATGAGGGCAGACACAGGAGCCTTCTACAGCAATATCTGAAAGTTGGCATCACAGTATAAATAAGTTAAAAATTCCCTAACTCCCCAGGGGTGTGAATGAGAGATGGAGGTGGAGTAGAGATGACTGTAGCCAGGCTTGCTGACTGAGGCTGGGGAACCAGTATATAGGTGACTGTTGCAAAGACAGGGACTGATGCAAAGACTAATATAGAAATGTATAAAATATAGTGTAGACTGTGCTGGTCTGAGTGATTGACAGCAGTAACACTGTGTATGGGAGATTCAGCTCATCGTTCAGTGCTAGGTGGGGTCTGACATAGAAATTTCTGGGATGGGATTGACTGTTAAAATTTTCATTACTTTCAAAATGCCAAGTGATTGCTCTTATTCCACAAATTTCTATCATCCATTTTCCAAAGTAATAAGAATTGCTATTTGTTTGCCTTAATAATTCCATTATTATCTATAACTGTCAAGGAAAACAGGAGGTGGGGTGGGGGTAAATGAAAACCAGCCGAGCAGTAACAGGAAATACTGCTTATTAAGAAACACTTTCTCTAATGGCATCTCTGGAGACATCTTGATGAAGTTTTTGTGGTGAAAGAACTCTTCTGTAAGAGAAATAAAACAAAATTATGCTATTGCTCAAATCAGCAGCATATCCCACTTGTGTGTAACTGGGCTTGTTTATTGGCTCCCACTTATTGTGTAACTGGGTAAAGCAGTGTAAAGTGTCTAAGAAATGGTGAAACGTTTTTGCATGATGTTGGCTAACATAAAATGTATGATAGAAAAAACTAGATGATCCTAACCAGGTTTTTGGAAAAAAAAATTAGTCTCTGGAGTTTCAAGTGAGTCAAGCCACTAGTCTGGAGAAAAGCATGCCAAATTTGAAACTAAACTGAAATCTTCCAGCTCTCTGTTATTCCCATTAGCCAATATGCACTTTCTAGGCTAAACTGTTGAAATCATGATGGAAGTATTTTATAGAATATTAAACTTGTAAAAGGATTTAAAAACCCCCAGGTTTCATGTAGATGATTATTTCAAACACATTCCTCAAATTTCTTGATACAACCTGCTTAAAGGTTTCTCGGTGTCTTTTCTTGGTTAAGTGCCATCATGCTGTGTTAAACAGCTTGTTTTAAAGCACAACTATCCTTAAATAAACATATCGAGCTTCATGTGATGAGTCAAATACACTCATGAGACAGAATGTTCTGAGTAACAGCTGAAGAAGGCATGAGGATAGTTAATACAAAAATCTTAATTGTTCGAATTCTGCAAAACATGAAATAAAGAAGCTGTGACACTGGTTTGAGAAGTAGTTCTGTTTTCAGCACAGCCTCAATGTAAATGTTCTTCAGGTTATGGGATGGGACATTCCTTTGGAGCAAGCACTTTCATTTAGGACACAAAACTCACTGTTTCATTCTGAAAGTGACTTGGAGCTCTCAGTTCTATTATTTTTACAGCATTTTGTTCTTTAATGATTTTTCTTCACTGTATGGATATGTTTATGAAATTACATTACAAATCTGCAGCCTTAGTACCCCACTTATATGCACTTTTCCATTGATTTGGCCTCTCCTGGCTCGTCCTGTTTTAGTATTTACTTTACACAAAAGTGCATCTATAATTTTTTCTCTTTTTTCTTTTGTGGTGGCTACAATTCTCTCATATGCTGCAGTGGTGTTTGCCTGTTCCCACAAGTCAGGGATCAGCTTCTTGGCTGTAGTCAGGTGTGTGCATACAGCTTGTGAACCAAACACCAAGGACAATTCTCTCAGTTTAAGAGAGAGCTACAGCAATGATGGATGTTGTTATAGGTGTGCTCTACCATATAACAGTTTTGTCAGTGTTACAGAGAGAGCTATGGAGAAACAGAATTACATCAAGGACAACAGCTATACTGTTCCTAGCAAGCTCTTCCACCTTCCATATCATCCTAAGCAACTTCAGAAACATTGCTATCTCTTGAAAAACTGTAATTTTGTCCCTGTATAAACATTTAGTAGTAGGACTGACAGGCTATTTTTAAAGATACCATCATGATTTTAATTATGTGTATTGTATCTTAGGATAGTCAGACACTACAGCCTCTGAGTTTCAATCTATTTACGAACTCTGATTTTCTGTGACATATTTCTCCTGCAGGATTTGTCTGTTGAAGTAATTTCTTTTCCTAATCATTAAAGGTATTGTACTTTCACAGAAAGAAATTGTAGAATGTGTCAGAAAGAAAATAAAGAGACAAATTGTTACAGAAATGTCTACCAAGTAAACCAAGCTCAAATGCATTGAATCAGCAGTAATATTAAACACAAACCCAAAATACTTATGAGACATGGAACTAATTTAGCTGTTGGGTTTGACCTTAATTAAGTGGAATCTGCCTAATTACCTATGTTTTTCCATGAAGTGTGTATTTCCTTAGGAGTGCACAAGGTAAATAATGTTCATTACTGTTAGTGTTCAGCTACATCAGCACTGGCAGATGCTTTTCCAGCACTAGGAGGCATTTCCTGCACCAGGAGGCTGTTCCATACAGACATGAGCACCCTGTGCTTGCCACGCTGAAAGATGCATTTAAAAGGTGGTTTCCAAAGGTGCTGGAGATGAAAGTGTTCATGAACTGTGTGGTTCCTCAGTCAGGATGTACAGAGCTAGCAGGAGCTGAAAGAGGGAAACAGCCTCTGCATTAAGGTAACTGAAGGCTGGAAAATGTGGGTGTACACAGATTGGATTTTTCCTCCCAATTCTGCTCCTTCTAGGGAAATGAAGGTAGTGTGGAAGGGTGTGTGAAATGAATGTGCTGGGTGAAGAGTGGATTTCTCCTTTGGGTGGGGACTGACTGCTATGATACCTATTTGGAAAGGCTGATGCCTCCAGATTAGACTGAAACTGCAAGCAGGCTCTGTTCAGTTATCCCCGTGAGGGTAGGTGAACCAATCCCAATTATCTGACAGGCAATCCAATCACCTGCTTCTTCAGCCAGGAGCCCTTTCTTATTCTGAGTAGTCCCTCTGGCTTCAGAGAACTTATTGATGCTGTGATACAGTAGAAAAGTTTGGTTTCTTTTTCATGAAATTTACATCACAAGGTTTGGAAACAGCAGAACTATAGAATTTAATGTAAAATACAGATAATTAGTGTAAAATATCTGCTTTGTCCAGTGGCATCTGAGAGTTTTGGAACTGTTACTTTCACTCAAATTTTCCTCTTCATAGGTAGTTTGTATGATGGTAAATGTAGTGAGCATAAAGACTTCATATGTGATTATTATAGTTTGAGTCATGAAATTTACTCCTGCTACATTTTCAAGGCATTTTACAATGTAATATTGTCTAGCTTTTACAGGAGCTAGCAAAAAAAAAGTGAGTTCTCACAAAACCAGTAGGCACTGCTTTCTCTGATCCATGTTTTTTGAGAATCAAATTTTGTGGCTTTTTATTTAAAGGAAAGGACATGTATTTCCCACATGAGTTTTGTTTTAACTTAAAAGTTTTGTCACCATATCTGCACAGCAAAGGTAATCATCCACTCTACAAATCAGCAACATCATAAACATAAACATCATAAACATCTTGCAGTGAAAGAGCAGTGAGGTTGTGCTGTTGAGAAGTTGGAGTTGCAATTTGCACTTGCAGGACCATTTGAACTATAAAATGGATTCACTGCTCTCTTTGCATTACCCAAATGTGGTTGCAGAGCACCACACACATTTCCTGGTGGATTTTTAAAGCTCCCAGTGATGATGGCCCAGGATTCCTTTGGGGCCATTCAAACCTTTTAACCTGCCTTTCTCTTTCATTGATGTTGATTAAAACTTAACTGTCACTCAACAGCTTTTAAAGTTGTTATTACAGTCTAAATGCCTGTAACTCAGAGTTTAAAACCCACAAAAATCAGGTGGGAGGGAAGAAATACGACTTGACCAAGCAAACATGAAAGACTTTCCTGGAAAACACAACACCAGCACAAATCCATGCAGCTTTACTGAAGCTATTATCAGACCATCAAGCTGTGTCCCTCTCTTTTTTTTCTGATGATCTCCCTGTATGCAGATTCTGTTCTGCAAAACTCCAGAACTTAAACATGAAGGATACTTGTTTGGAAGCAGCAATTAAGTATGACTGTTAATATTTAGAATTTTGTTCAAGGAACATAAAATTGGGGTTGTTTTTTGTGTACTTACCCATCTAGTTAGTGCACATGCAGTGCATGTGTGAACAGAAAAATGCTGGCTTTTATTTGCCATTTCTCCATCTCACTGAATTTCCTAGCAGTGGTACAGCTCAGTGTTTTCAGGATCTGTAGAGATTTGTGAGAATACCTGAATTGCTTGCAGCCACTGAAAATTTGATTTGGACTCAAGACCAAGAGTTAAGCTGATACTTAGTTCTCAAAGCAGATATAAAAACATTTGGAAATCATACATGGAGATGGTTTCCTTGGCTGCAGCCAAGAGGAATATATTACTTAAAAAAAATAGAAAATTAGTAAAAGTTAAAGAAAATCTAGTAAAATTAAAATTAAATAATGTGCAGAGATGACTGCTCTCAATTAAATCTTAATGCAGCCTAGAATATTAACTGATGGCAGAAAAGCTACTGAAAGAGCTTAGAAACAGCCCAAACCCCCACAAAGCTTGGGGTTAGAGGCTTAAAATGACCCTGAAACTTGAGGAGGTTGGATCAAAACCTCAGTTTGGTGAAGTACTGGAGACAGAATAATTGAAAGAAAAAGTGGTGGTGAGCAGTATACGCAACATGAGTGAGGTTTTGAAATGTTATGAGACACAGATTCCTATGGTATTGATGGAAACAGTAAATTTGGAATCTTATTACAAAAATTGAGGCTTTTTTCCTCAAAGACATGAAAAATATAGTTGTATTCAAAGTTGAAAACAACTTTTAGGAAGGCAATACCATTTTAAAATAAACTCTTCAAATTTTTTGGAAGTATTTCCTGCACCTCAGTGTCCCCCTGTAGGCAGATCTGTATTGCAGAAACCATCAAATTCATTAAGCAAAACCACATCTAGTGAATTTACATGAAAATGTAAATAATTTTTTATTTTCCTGCATGATAATCTGATTCTTAAATGAGCAATTATTTGTTCTTTGCCCTTATCATTTAGCACAGCTAGGAAACTGGATTATTGATGAGGAAAGATAAGATAATGTAATTGCCCTTAAAACACAATGAAATCCTTTAGGACATATTCAGCAAGTGAGATTACATAATGAGTGATTTTGAGAATGGAATTTGAGGCTTTCTGCATTAAATTTACCATGTAGCAGCACTTCTTGCACAGTAGAGCATATTATCATCAAAAACTCTTAGATGGATTGCATTGAACAATTTTATTAGTAGTGTGATATATTGTGAGTGGCCTACGGTCAGTTCTTTGTAATGAGCAGTGGTGATTAGAATCTATTTTGCATAATTTTCCATTAGTCCTTAATGGTTTGCCTTTATATACTTTTACAATCAAAAAATTAAACTCATTTGGCTGAACAAATGTCCTGTTAGTTTTTTACAGACCTACAAAGGCTTGTGGAGAGACTTACACAATAGGTGTCCAAGTGCTAATTGCTAACAAATCTTCAACAACAGGAGATCCTCAGCTCTTCATGTAAGTTTTTTAATAATAAAATGTTGCTGAGGGAAGCAAATACTTGAGGTTCAGGGTGTTCATGTAAAGATGACAGAGTTAACTCAGATTTTGAGAGTATATCTTAACTGGTATGGTAGCAGAGTACTTGCTGTGGAAGAAAGCTCACCAGCTAATCTAAGTCTGTTTTACTGGTCATATAAAAACCACCTTATACTGTTAAACTATACTAATGATCTTCTCACAACCTCCTTAGAAATCAAATGCAACCAGCTATTCTATAAACCCTGTCAGATCAATGACAGCCTTAGCAAGGTTGGAGCAACCCCATCTCAGCAGCATCTACAGAGAGCAAAGCAGGAAAAGTCATTTTCCAAGGCAGCACATCTCCTCTCGGTGTCCCAGGGTGCGCTGTGCACAGTGTGCTACATGCAGCTTGAGTGAGGGAATCAAAAACAATTGACTGGTAAGAACCACACTCCCTCATTGATCCATATGAACTGAACTGAGTCCCTTAAGCCATGTAAATCAGTGGGATGAGTTGGAAAGAGAAATGGGAGAGGCACTCCAGCCCCATGAGAAATTTAAGGGCTTGTTTGTCACCGTTCTTCTTCTTGCTGAGCTCTCATTTCACGTTTTTGGTTTATAATGATTCTTTTAAAGTTTTTGTACATTCATTATTGATGGCATTTTTATCTCACTGTCAGCTACCTGTAATTCCCACTAAATTATCCTTTGTTCTCTGCTGACTGCCACGTTCTACTGCTGATTTGTGGACACAAGGTACACCTTGATAATTTGTAATTCACAGGAGTTTATGATATTTGGTTTAGTCTTATTTTCTTTATTGCCTGCAAGTTGTTAAAATGATGGAACTGATTTTTTTCTACCGTTTTAAGCATGCATTTTAATTTCCCCAAATGCTTAAATTAAAAAAAAAAATAGGGTTTATAGAATGTTCTGCAGAAAATTAAGATTCCCTCATATACAGAACTCAAGTACATTTGGTTTTTCAAAGGCAAAAAAATTAAATGAGAATTTTTTATGGAAGTAAAGTGACTTATCAAGCCTGTTGATTTGATACAAATAAAAAACAGGTTTGGATATTTCTTTAATGGGGGGTTGGAAAATCTCAACAACCATTCTGTCTTGACAGAGAATCTCAGAAGAATAGTTTTGCTACAAATTAAAGAAAACCTCAATTTACCTTGCAAAGCGCTCTAGCTCATTATGTTTTGGGATTCAGCCTAACATTTTCACAAATTTAAATGATTAATTTTATCAAAGGGAAATAAAAAGGTTAATTGTAATGTGCATCCCAGTTTCTTCTTTTATAACCCGTTTATTACAGGGTTACAGCTATGTCAGAAGTGAATCTTGAATGTCTTGATATTAGTCTTTGAAAAACTGCAATCATTGATTAGTCCTACTGCTCATTACAAAAATGAAGAGTTTTTAATCTGAAGAATTGCAAAGAGGCTTCCTAGCAGTTCTGAAATGAATCTTAAAGCTTTCATTGTGGGAATAAGCAGCATTGCTTTTGATGCATCTCATTAATACCAAAAAGCCTCATTCCAGTTATTAAAATACCCTTGCGTGCTCTGTACTGATAATTTTTTAGTTTTTCCAGTTTGTTGCTTGCATTACTCCCCAGTGACATTATATGTGTAGATTGTTCTCCAAGTATGTACAACTGAATAATAATATTAAAAACAAATAACTTCCTTTGAGTGCACTGCAGAAACAAGAAAGGAAAACAGTTTTAAACCTTTAATATAATGAAAAATTATAGTGGGGCTTTCATGTTGTTTTGCTTATGTTTCAGTTATTACTTTCATTAAAGTCTTAATTTCCAGACATATTGCTTTGATAAAATTGTATCTGTGGTTAGTATCTGTGTTCACACTGAAAATTATAGACCTTTTCTGTAATTTATTGCCATCTATTTTCTGTTTTAATTACTTTCCCTAATGCATACAAATAATGGAGCAAAATTGAATTAAAACACTTCATCTATATAATCAATGAAAAAAAGTGTGAGAACAGAGATTATAATTTTCAAACTGAAACACTACAGTACAAAAAGAGCTGGTGAGACCTTTGTTTTTTTCATAATAGTGCTCTGTTTTTCCAGTGATACAATGAGTGCAAGTATTAAAATATATTTGATGGATAGAATACTCTACTGTTAGAGATTTTACTGTACCTTCAGAGAAGAATCTAATTAATCAATTACAATTGTTCTGTAAGACAATTGAGGATTATTACCCTAAGTGATGCAGATGAGATCCCTGAAAAGAGAGGAGGTTGGATCCAAACCTCAGTTTGGTGAAGTACTGGAGACAGAATAATTGAAACAAAAGGTGGGGGTGGCCAATATATGCAGCATGAGTGAGATGGAAAGAGTTCAGATCATCCCAAATAGACCTCAGTAAAAGATTTCCTTGTACTGTGTGGTGTTACTTAAAAAGAATAAAGCAGTGGACATATTTATGAAGATATAATAATACAGTATGTGGGGAAAAATATAATTGATTGTTTTGGTCAGTGGTTAAAAGCATGATTGATGTTGATAATTTTTTGCCATAAACCTCCTGTTACAATATTTGCCCTGAGAAATGAAACAGCCTTCCTGCAGGTACCTTCAGGACATGTTGAGTTGCAGGGACCATCGGCATTGGGCTATTTCTGTGCCTATCTTTATGTGAATGTAATTATGGCATTGGCCCAACACCACACTGGAGTGGCTCCAGCTGGCTGATGTTTAGAGCAGAGTGTGCCTTATAGAAATCCTACAATCCCTCAATTTCTTCTTAATGAAGATTAAGACTGTATCAGATACAGGGAAGTGCAGCTGTAGGAGTGAAATAGAGAAGAAACTTGGTGTTCATAAAAGTTGAGTCGATAAAATTTAATCTGGTAAATTTGTTGCAAACCAGGTATTATGTAATTTTTTACCACTTGTGCTCCCAGTGAAGAACTGTAATAATTATAGTGCATTCAAGCTTAGCACTTACCATAGTTTCCCTTTTTAAAACCTCACTTTAGTTTCATGATCACACCTGTTCTTTTTTTTCGCAGAAAGTAGGGCTGGCTTTCTCTGGTATAGGCTTTAATGAGCTGAAAAAAGGACTAATTCTGGGTGGTAAAGAAAGTGAATTGATCCTTACTGGTTTTGTGGCTTAAAGATGAAGATTTCATTTCACTCACAAAAGTGAGGGAGATGGATGTCCATGCTGCGTGACTTTGGATAGCAGCAGCTAATTTAAACTGAAATAGCCAGATTTAATCTGCTTGTAATGTACTAAGTGTGTTGTCAGAGTGTTTGTGAGAGGAGTGCATTGGGAAATGTCTTGAAATCAGGGCTGAATACGCCAATGCCACTGAAAATTCCAATTCTCTCTGTTATGCTGGTGTTGAGTCGTGTTGCTCTTTCTAACTGAGATGATACCAGACATGTCCTGCTGAGGTTCCCTGCAGCATCCAGGCACTGTCTGCTCATAGCAGCTTCACTCGTGGCATGAGTGGTAGAAGCTGATCTCTCTCTGAGCATGTTTAATCTAAATTCTCCATCTCCTTTTCTTTAGCAACATTCACTTATCCTGTAGTTGTGGTTATGGTGGTGTAGCAAATGCAGGAACTAATTTGGTTCGGAATAACATTCACACCATTTTATGTCATGTTGAAAGACTCAGTGTATGATAAATCACCCTATATTAAAAACTTCTCCCCTTATCAAAAAGAGAAAAATTCAGTGCAAGCTGTATGGAAGAGTGCTCTCAAATAAATGATTTCAAGGGGGCTGTTATTCAAGAGAAATTAAATATTTTAGTGCTGTGTCTTTGAGATGAATAGAAATTGTTTCGTGTGTTGGCTGCTTCATAGAGAAAAGACTCAGATTTCCAAAGGATTCCAAGAGATCAGGACTCTATCTTCCATTTCTAGGTTTTATACTTCTTTTGAAAACTAGGTCAAAGTGCTTACTGCTATTTACTGTCATTTAAAAGGGATTTGCTTCAATATTCATCCAATGAGCTTTGGAGAAATTTCATCCTGCTCCTTGCAGCAGGGATTCAGATTTAGGACTTGCCATCCATGTATCACTCACTGTAAAAATTGAGCATGGTGGTAGCAATGATTCCATCCAACATGTAGAGCACTACAAAAGGGAGTCTTAGCCCAGCTGTGGGGTTTGTTGAGCCACTGCTTTCGGGGATAGTTTGCAGGGGAACAACAGATGGAATATTGAGCAATATCCTGTTAAAGCAATGCAGTTTCTCCAGTTGGTCCACAATACTTGGTTGAGAAAAAGAACAAAGCTGTTTTTATACTGTTCTCACCTAGATTTGCTGTCCTTCCTTTAGAAGTCCAGGAGAGCCGCTGGAAGGAAATGTTTAGATTTCCCTTATTGTATCTGAGATCATGGGATGGAGGGCGTAACCTAAGCCAGAACCAGAAGATAGTGTCAAATGGTGCAGAGAAACCTCTAATTATTGTCCCAAATGGAGCTAAAGAGATAATTAATTAAATTCTTATATTGTTTGCTGTTCAGGTTAAGCTTTTGAACATGTGGATGTTGAAACAACATCTAACAATTATTGAGAATGAGCCATTTGCTAAACATGAGGCCCTAAGGAGTCAGGTATCTTTGGAAATCTCTACATTTTAACACTGACAATCTGCAAACAGATTTTTTGTCATCTGGGGTGATCTTATAATGTTCATTCTTGCAGATTCAATGTTAAATCTGAGTACAGGCATTATTCATGACCAGGTCAAACATTTTGAAAGTTTTATGCCATCACGTAGGGTCAAGTTTTATTTCTCTGTATTATACAACCTTTTATTAAATTTTCTGGCTGCTAAACACAATTTTCCATTTTGTACAACAAGAAATCATAATGGTTTTAATTTTGCATCAACCAGTTGATCTTTACATGATGTTTTTTATTGTAAACAACTGGCTATAGCATTAAACAATTTGTTTCAGTTATATTAGCAACATTCTGATTGGATATTTTCAAATTTTTTTGCTATATATAAAATAGAGTTGACTTTGTTTAGTAGTTATTTAGTAGAAACAAAAAAATCAATAGAATTCCTAATTTTTTGATGTTTAAGAGTTTGGCAAAAAGAAAGGAACACTTGAGTGTAAAAGTATGAAACCACCTGGTTGCTCAGCACTTTGTGCATCTGTTGCATTTATTTAATGTAATGAAAATTATATTGTATAGTGCTGGTAATCTAAACTGATTGATTAGAATCTCATTGATTCTGCAGTAAGAAAACGCAGTCAGCTGAGGAAAGTGATCTTATGAATATAAAAGGATACTTAAAGGGAGAATGTAAAGAAGATGGACTAGGGCCAGTGTTTTTGGTGTCCAGTAACAGTTTTTGTTCCCCTAATACAGCAAAGTCAAGGAGACATGAAGTGAGTTAAGGAGTTCAGCAGAGAGCCACTAAAATTTTCAGGGCAGGAGCTGCAAGCACGTGGTGAGGAATTGAGGGAAGAGCTTGTCCTATCTGGAGAAGAGATGTGTTTCCCTAAGGGCAGACCCTCAGTTTCTGCAGCTTTACCAGCAATGCAGCCTAACAGGGTTTAGTTTGCTCTATCAAATTTTCAGATATCTCAGTATAGTTCAAGAGTTAAATTTAGTGCTCTCTAATTGTATTTCTTTTGAAGCAGCAGCTGAGAAATGAAGGTTTTGGCAGAGCCAACCATTACCTTCTCTTTGAGCCTTATTTTTAAAAGGTGCTTGAATGTTCTGTTGAAGAGAAGAATGAAAGTAATCAGCACTGAGTTTCAAACAGAACCTTTTGTGTAGCTTGTTTAAGCACCACTTATTCCCTGACGTCTTGTTTGTTTACAAAATAGCTTGGATGAAAATGGCATTCTAAATGTAAGGGTTTATTATGCATACAAGGGTAGAATTGTTCTTCTCTAAGGGTGGTTCTGATGCACAGGTCAACATTTTCCCCTGGAGACTATTTTTTAGGGTAAATGATCTCCATGTGTGTCCCAGGTTTTAGCTTTGTGGACTGCTGCCCACAGAGACCTTGAGAGACAGAGGAACACAAGGCCAACAGATGGACTGGAAAAGGATAAGATGTATCTTCTGACTATTGCATTAATCAATCATCTTCACAGATGTATTTTTTTCTATTTGAAAGGCACTTCTAGAAGTAATTAATAACTTTAGAGTATTCTTAAAAGTTAGTATGATTTTGATAAAATTTCTCTAGTATCTTATTTTTTAAAAGTACATATTCTTCTCTCTATGTAGTGACAGAATGATGTACTTAGTAAACATGAATAATTAGCTGAGCCCTTCAAACTTTTGAGAGATGAAATCTTGATTTCATTACCTTCTGTTTTGTATAGGTCAAATGGACTTTTGCATAGAACAAGGGAATAAGTTTAAAGGCATAGGAAATTAAAATTTTATGAGTGTCTGCCCACCAGGGTTGATGAATCAGACTGACTTCAAAGAGGAATGAGGTTTTCATGTCATCTGCTTTTGAGTTTTTCTAATGTTTAAAGGGGAGGGAGCTTTCATGTATCTTCCTCTCTCATATGCTACATCTGATCCAAAGCCGATCAAAGCCTCTTAGTTAATTTCAGTAGGTCTTCGGTAGATGTTAAAATCAGTTTTACTAATTGCCAGAAGGGAAAGGATTTTGAGCCACCTGAAAAGTGTAACTTCCATCCAAGTCTTATGGAGATCAACAGTGAGCTAAGCAGTTGTGTCTCAGTTCCACCAGTATCCAGCAGAGTGGCTGACTTGTGAAGGAGCATAGCTGCAGAATGACGAAATGAGTTACATGCTGGTGTTACCTGTGTTGTCTGAGGCCACTTTCCATCAGAATCTGTACCTGTACAACTGAAGAGTGTCTTTTTGGCAAAACAAATTTCAAATTTTACATCTTTTAACAATGTGTTAAACTATTTCTCCTGTACTAAGTATGCCATTTGGTTTCTTTGCTGAGTCCACACACCACATGATTTTTAGGTTAACCCAAGACAAATGACTATATGAACTACAGAAAGTAGAGAGGGCAAGATATAGAGCTCAGGTTTTTAAAAGCTTGTCATTGTGATAAGAATGAAGTCTTTCAAGTGAAAAGCCAATTGAGAGTGCCTTCAGCAAAAGTGACCCCTCCAGCCTGTCTCTTCTTGTTGTAAGGTTAGTCTTTATTTTGCCCAGGGGATAGACATGATGTGTATTTTGCAACAGCTGCTTCTATGAACAACACAAGGCATTACAAGAAGAGGAAAAAATTTTCTTGGTAGTGATGGATTAGAAAGGTTGATCTAGGAAAAAAAACTTATTAAAAATATTTTGATGGATACTGGTATTAAAGGAAGAAGAATACATCCATATACTGTGTTTTCAGCCACTTGGAAGGGCACCTTCTGCTACCACCGATTTTCCAGCATAAATCATTAGTGTCCTTTAACTGTGACTAACAGGAAATCATGTTTATTCAGGACCTCTGTGGCCTCTGTCCAAAGGGATAATAAATGTATTGTCTGTGAGACTAATTTGTATCATATATACATATATGTCCAGAGAACTGGAAGCATAAGGGTGACTTTTGCATAGATTCAAGAATATGCTTTTGATGGCACTGTGATTCTCTGGTGCTGTCAAGCTGAAATGAAGTCAAGCCTGATGTCTGGATGACTCTCTGGGCTGTTAACGCTTCCCTGAGGTACTGCAACCTGTTCTGGTTTGGAATTTGGAGCAATTCACAGATGGCTCTACTAGTTTCATGTTAATAATTTCCAGATCCAGATCTGAATACAGAGATTCAAAAAGATTAGAGATTGTTGTGATTTGAAACAGGCGAATGGAAGTGCTTCTGAATGACACCTACAGAGTATTTTTCATGGTTTTGAATTATTTGTGTCTGTTTCATTGGATACTAAATTTGTTCTCTCATAAAAGATAAGTGTAGTTCCTTCCACTTGAAAATATCACACTGTCACACCTTTAAAAAAATTATTTGTAAATGTGCAGTATATCAGAATGTTTCAGAGCCCAGGTGAAATATCATAGAATACAAAAGAAAGTGTGCAGTAGGGATATAGAAATGAAAAATAATATATTTAGGGAAATTATTTTTCTTGTTTGGGGTTTGGCTTTTTCATTTGGTTGTTTTTAAAGGAAGAACTGTTACTATTATTCACAGAGTTAATATGGAAATCTGTGGGGTAATAAGTCCAAGTAACCTGAGGGTTTTTTTGCTTTTAGAACAATAAAATTTGTTGTGTTAAGAAAAAATGAGTCAGAAATTACCAAAGCAATACTGATGTCAACACAGTGTTCATAAAATCAGGTTCTTTTGCTACTGTTCACCTTAGAAAAAGACTGCAGATGGAGAAGTTTGGGCATTTGTAACAGTTCGCAATATGTGGTTTGGATTCTCTTGCTTGATTGCAAATTCTGTGATTTTAACACATTATCTCCAAAACAAAAGTTTTGGTATAATCCTGGTTTATAATACTGAACAACCCCAAAACCCTCTTATCTATCCAGCTTTTAGAACTGCTGTACATGGCACTCACTGTTGAGCACCAGCAACTGCTGGCCTTGCTTCACCCCTGTGGAAGCTGGTAGGAAAGCCCCAGAGATGCCTGAGAAATTCAGGTTTGACCCTCTCAGAAACCTCCTTTTTTCCACAGGAAATTATTGTTAAACGTTAACTATACCATTTCAGTGGTTGATTTTCTAGGACCAAAAATTGAAATAGGTATTTTTATCATGAATTGTCAAAATTTGAATTAGGCTGGGAACATTTACAAGCAATGTTATTGATGCTAATAACAATGCAGCTGCTCAGTACCTGAAAAACCTGGCTTATGGTATGTAGTGCCTAAATTTTATTTCCTGACTCAGAAATAGGACATTATGGGATCATATTCCATGAAACTTTATCAGGTTATAAAAGAATCAGGGTCAGTCCCAGAGCCCTCAAAGTAATTTGTCTGGCTTGTGAACTCCTGTTTTTCACATGAGGAATTGTCCACTCGTGGCTGGTGTGCCGGTTTGGACACAAATCCAGGAGGAAACAACCCGAAAGGGCGTCTCTCTCTCTCCTGTCTGCCAGGCAAGCACCTCCCCCATGGGTTTGGGAAAAGAATTTCTCAAATGAAAGTGAAAAACCCCATTTATTTAACAAAGAGAGTTCCCCCTCCCCCAGGCACAGGTCAGAAAAGGACACTGAACCCCCTCCTGTCCCAGAGGTGGAGGCTGGTGGGTTTCCCACAGGTCTCTCCCTCAGCTTCCAGCCCCAAGGGCTGAGCAGAGCCGAGCCCCGCCGGGTCTGGGGCAGAGTCCCACCGAGTGTCCCAGAGATGGTGAGCTGGTCTGGGATGGAGAAGCACCCAAAAACAGTCCAAAAAGGAACAGAAGCCTCTGAGGCAGATCTCAGTCCCTCTCCAGTCAAAAGCCGAAAGGTTGAGAGTAAACCCCCCCTCCTCCTCTACTAGCAGAGGAATAAAGTCTCAAGCCAGACAAAAATGTGTAACCATTTCAGCTGCAAGGTCAAGGGAGCCGCTCTGAAGAGTCCTCCTGGCTGCAGTTTAAAGGTACAAAAAAACTTCAAGCAGGCGATGGGGAATACAGGATTGGCACAGGATCACCCCAAGACAGCTGGAAGTCTGAGTATTGCAGAGTAACCGAGGACGGTCTCTGGAAATGGTTACTGGGGGTGCCACCTATGAGACCCTGGAAAATCCTTCTCACCTCTCCATGACACCGCCCCAAAACTGAACCCAGGAGACCTTTCAAAAATCACTGCAGTTATGGTGATAATTCTTGCGCATTTTAGTGAGACTGAAATTGTGTCTCACATCTTAAAATAGTGACAGGCTTATCCATTCACAAAGATTCATGAAAAAAAGACATTGAAAGAAATTTTCTAGTGGAAAAATTTTGCTTCCTTTTCAGGCCAAATAGGAATGTTTTGCCTCTGATGTTTTCTTGCATGTTGTACAAACATCATTTGATTATATTGTCTGAGCAGACAGACCAAAGCAATGCTAGACAATTGCTAGCCTTAAGAAATATAATCCATTTAAAATCTTTCTTTAGGCTAATGTTGCTACTCTCACATGCAGAATTCCTAATCTACGTAGTTGTAATTAGACAGAATATTGTTTTGGTGAGAATGAGACAGGCCCAGAAGACTCAGTGTTTGCACATAGAATACCTGCTACATGAGCCACTCAGGGTTACACAGTCATTTGGTGGAACAGTAAGATTAAAGGAAAGTGCATTCTGAGTGACATTTTGAAAGTACCATATGGTTTTTCACACATGCACCCCAAGCTTAGTTCTGCTAAACCCACTTTTTGTCCCTCAGTACCTGGTGACAGTGGTTTCCTGTTTTAAAAATTAATCAAGAGGTCAACAACTGCAAGGAATGCTTTTGTGTCTTCTGCTTAAAGGAAAGTAAATCAATTAAGAGAACTTAGAGTTTTGTTACAGTTGTGCTGTGGGACTGCTCTGAGTATTGCAGCCAGTGCAGAAATGATCAGCTGTGTCTACTGCTCCAGCAGTGCTCCTGTGCTTGTCCTTAGCCTGATATTCTCCCTATGTTAATTAGCTGCAGTGGCAGCTTAGCCTTAGTCTAAGGTTCATGTTCAGACTGGGTGATCTTCAAGGTCCTTTCCAACCTAAATGATTTTATGATTCTGAGAGCCCAGCTGATGTCCCTTTCCTGAACATTGCCTTAACACACATGTAAGTCTTCTGTGGTGTCTTGATGTCACTTAGGTAATTTCATCACATACCAGAGCAAGAATGAGAGTCTTCCCTTAGGAAAGGTGACAATTTGGATTTGTGTCAACCTGTGATAAAATTTGACAGCTTTTTTTCCAGTGGTCTCTTTTTTGCTCATAAGTAATATACTTTTAAATGATGCAAAGAAAACTTGAGGATAACTGGAAACTATTGGAGCTGTGAAGGAGCTGACCCCCACCCAGCATGGAGCTGAGGCTGTCAAAGCAACACTTGCTTCAGATTCAGTAAATGCTGATGGCTTTGAAATACACAATCAAAGTCAGTCTTGCCCAGCTTTTTCTGTCTTAGACTGAAATGATACAAGAACACTTTGGATAAAAAACCATTTAGAAAGAGCACTTTATATGTTTCTCATTGAATAGGTGTCTAGTTATCTACATCAAAACAGTTGATAGACAGCAGCTTTAGAAGAAACTCAATCTTTTTTATTCACTTTTCTCTAATTATATATGAACTGAATTAAGATGTATCAACCACATGACATTATTACTTGATCATCAGAAAGTTTTATCTTTGTCATAATTAGTTTTAAAATCTGTGCTCCTTGTTCTAAAGGGATATTTTAAGTGCCAAAGCTACTTCTCTGAAACTATCAGGATCACTCCTTCACATCTGTGAACTTGTCCTCTTGAGATTTTTCTTAATAATTTTTCCTCTTTCATAAGGCAGTCAAATGCATAAGTATCTGATTCTGTGTATTTCATCAATACATCATCTCCCAAGTGATTGCTGGCTTTCAGAATAGATGGAAAAGTACTAAAAACTAAATACTCTGAGAGAGACAGGCACTGTTCATTCTTTGCTTCCCCCAAACACCTTAGTGGATTTTTTGTGAACACTTTTTCTTTGCTTTTCGTGTGAACTGAATCATTTGAATTTTACCATGTTTAATATTAATCTGTTTTAGAGCATCTTGTTAGCACTGTTGTAGCTACAGAAAAGTAATTTTTTAATTTTTGAGTTTGGTGCCTGGTGTCTTCTGGAAAATTTACCTTGCTGATGGGATTTCTTTCTGTAAAGCTTCAGGACAGAAGTGAAATTTGTTTTATATGTTTCTTCTTATTTACTGTGCTGTCCTCAGTTTTGGATATAACAGACCTGACCTTGACTTTGTACTCTGAAAATCAGGGAACCTTATTTAAAACTAGTCATGATCTTTGTTCTCTGGCTATTGGAATCTTTCAGATGCATGGAGTTCATTTTGGAGCAATTTAATTCAGAAGGACTTTTCTGAAGGTATGATAGAATTGCACCTTTTTTTATTGTGTTGTACTTCGAATGTGAACCCTTCTAGCTCCAGGTTTACAGCAGGGAGATAGGAATGGTATTACAGCCTGTGGTACCAGACCCCCCTGTAATGGAGTCAGCAGATGGGTAGGGAAGGGGTCCCAGCATGAGGTGGGGGAGGAATTTAACAGGAAAGGAGAAGGAGAAGAAACAAAAGAGTAAAGAGACTTGGTGGAGAACTACACTGAAGGTGATAATAAAAATGGCAATTGGTTTTATGCTGGATGCCTCCAACTCCCTCTTTACCCACAAAATCACAGAATCACAGAATCAGCTGGGTTGGAAAAGGCCTTGGAGATCAAGTCCAATCTACAACCTACCACCACCTTAGCAACTAAACCATGGCACTGAGTGTCACAGGCAGTGTTTTTTAAACACTTCCAGGTACTCTCCACTACCTCCCTGGGAAGCCCATTCCAATGCCCAAAAACTCTTTCTGTAAAGAATTTTTCCTGATGTCCAGACTAACCTTTCCCTGTGCAGCTGGAGGCTGCTGCTGCTCACCTGGGAGAAGAGACCACCAGATGTGCCCAACCATTTGGGCAGTTGCAGAACCTGCTGCCCATCACTGGCCCTGCCCTGTGTGCCTTGCTGGGGGCCTGCAGGATCACCCCTTTTTCTGAGTGCACAACCCTCCTGCTTTGTTGTGACCCTGGCTCCTGCCTCACTTTCCCTTACAAACCCGCCTGCCTCTGCTGCTCCTTGAGATTGTCTTCCTTTTTGTAGGTGGCTGTATCTAAGGTGCAAAAACCAGCAAACCAAAACCCTGTTGGAGACAATTGAAATGCATGTACTGTAAAGTGTATTTTTCTTTCTCTGTTTAGTTATTACCTTTTGTTGGGATGCAGAGGATTCTAAATTTCAGTTATCTCGGTTTATTGCCTTCTTGCTTTATTTGGCTTCCCCTGCTTTTTTTTTAAGGTAGATGCTGTCTCTGTGCTGTCTCTTCACTGCCAGCCTGGAAAGCTTTAGAGCAGACTGAAAAAACAGACTGAGATTTTAAAGGTCTATTAATGGTTTATCCCTCGATTATTTTTTGGTACTACTAATGTAACAGCAGAGGATTGTAATTGGCAATCAAGAGAATATTAAACCAGATCAGACATGGGTTAGATTTCATTTGTATGCCAGTGGTTTATGCTCCCTATGTTATGGAAGCAGCACAGAGTTTGGAGTGAAAAAGGACTGCATAATTTTGTAGTATCAGATGAGCATAGTAATCTTATATTCATCTGTTAAACAACATCCTTTTAAAATCTTGTTTGAATTTCAGATTCTGTGTTAGTGAGAAAAGCAGCATCTAATATGGAAAAAAGAAAAGGTAGTTGAAGACAGCTTCCTCTGCAAAGAAACTGGGGCACTCTAATATGCATGCACTAGTTTTCCTACATGAGAGATGTATAAAGGATTTTCCACTTTCTGAACTGTCAGTTAGATCCACACTGAAACATTTTGGCAGTCGCTTCCTGTATGGTTTGTCATATGTCTCCTTGATGATTTCTCACTCTGTGGAGGAAGGGGGTGAGTGAGGAGGAACTAACAAATGATAATCTAAAAAAAATTCTCAGTGTATGTAATTTAGAAATGTCACATACACCTTAGAAAGAGTATGAAATCTTTTAAGTAAGGTTCCTGCAAGGCAGTGTGGGTGGCAGTGGAGACTCTGCCACTGCTATATAAGTGTACTTGCAAGGCAGGATATGTATTGATTATAATCATTCTCATAAAAAAAAAAGAAAAGAAAAAGAAAATTAGCTTTTGAGACTGAATATGATTAAAAGGAATGCCAGTCTGTTGATGCTGCTGAGTGATACCCCTGAAGGATAAAATAAACAGTGGAAAGCTCCTAGGAAAGGACATCACTGAAGTGGCTTCAGATGGTAAAACTGTTCCTCCCCTCTGAAACCTTGTCAAGGACACCAGATGTATTTGCAGAGTGGTTCCTGTCAGTGTTACTGTGTGCTCCTAATAATGTTAGTTACTGATGCACTTTCTGAAAGATCATCTAAGATTGACTGATTTGTAGAGAAAACTAAAGTTCCCTAGAGGATCTCATCTTTATTTCCATTTTTTATGGACTTATCAAGTGATGGTCACAGGATGGGTGAGAACTGCTCAGAACTTGTGGCTTCTACTTTGTGTTAATAGATACAATTCTAATACATTAGTTAGGCTATTTTTGTTTATATTTCTGCAGAGAAATTGCAATGAGTATGAAGCTAACACAGCAAGTAACTAGTTCATATGCATCAAAATTTTTCATTTTTGTTGAGAAAATAAATGCAGCAGCAAAACAGAAAGGCTTCTCTGTCTGCAACAAAGTCTTTAAACATCATATAAATATCTTTCCAAAATGAAGAATATCTAAATTTCATATTTAGAGCCTCCAATCTGCTAATTTTAAACTGCTTTCCATAAACACGTAAAATGAGGGTGCTTTTACCCCTAAGAGATATCACAACTTCAGAGCTCAAATTAATTGGGCAGCCATAGACAGGAGTAGAAGCAGAAACTTCTGATCTCCAGTCTTACACTATCTCCAGACCTGCCATGCTATTGACTAAAAACAGGGTCGCATTTTCTGCACTGCCTGAGCTTGTGCTGGTTTACAGTCAAAAGTCTGTGTAACTCCTAAGGGGCTTTGTCCAGCCTCCCTGTATCTGTTCTTATAGTGCAGCAATATTCAGCCTCACTGAGCTCCAAGGAGGTTGTGCAACAGAGGAAACCACCACATTTTTAATGAAATCAAGTTATTTCTGTAAAATAGCATTGACTTTCCAGTCTACTGAGAAATGTGTTTTGCAGTAACTTCATTTTTACTGAAACAATATCTCATTTTCCTACCAATGCCTGTATTCAACTGTGGCCTTGAAGCCATTTTTTGGAAGCATTATTATACTATTGAACAAAATTATATTGGGCTTAGACTGAAATGCTGGAAGACTGAGACCTATAAAAAGTTGCAAAACCCAGTATGAAAGTTTTAGAACAAAGTGAGGAAAGGGCAGCTTCAGTCCTGCTTTTGCCTAACTGGTGGTTAGTCAAAAGCATAAATCTCAGCTGCAGTTGTAGAATGTCACTGGCTTAACAAATACATCCCTTTGTCATGCATCCTGTCAAGATAATAAAGATTTAAGCTCCAAGAATGCTCGCTCTGTGTATGAGAAACAAATTTAATAGAGCCATGATTTCCATTCTTTCAAGACATTCAGCCTGAAGTTCAGTATGGATCTTTAGGGATTATATTATTTCACGTGTAGTTTTACTCAGCACCTCTGAGACCAACTGCTGTGAAATCAAGTATCTGTATGAAGAAATCTATCTCCTAATAACATTCCTCTTGCCTCTGTTAACTTTACAGTTCCTTCATTGAAGAGGGACCTTCATCTGCTGTGAAGCCACACTATGGACTCACACAGCCCTCCCCTGCCTGAGTTGTGTTATTTTAGCAATGCCGTGGTATCCTCAAAGGCACATTAAAATATATTGCCTGTTAGGCTGCATTCTCCAGGAAGGCTCAGATGGGAAGGGGACAGAGAGGCCTTGCAAATCCCTACCACAATTTGAGGGAATTGCAATACTTTAAGGTGAATGTTTGTGCAACCAAAAGTAAAGGATGGTAGAAAGCTTACATCAAATTTCTCCTGGGGGCTTTAATGCATATGTATCTGAAATGTAAACATAATGAAATGCAGATATTTGTTCTCCAGCAACAGATTATTTGTGTAAAAACAAGGAAACCAACTCAAGATGACAGTCAGTTGTAGAAAAAGAACAGATGCTCTCCAAGAAATATCTAGTGTGATCTGAAGGGGGGAATTTTACTTTCTCATTTGGCATTTTTGGTGGTCTTACTGGAATGCTGATTGAGTTATTAGCAAATTGAGATGATCTGGTGTTATTGTTTTGGGAGGTTTTTGTTAGAATAGCAGATACCAGTGGTCACAAGAATTGAAAGGAGAATTATTCTTTAAATAGATACGTTTATTTGGTCTGAAAACACTTGTAATTTTTCTAAAAGAAGTGTTTTCTTCTACCACCAATCAAAAGTAACTTTGTTCACATTTTACAAATTGGGCATATTTCACTGACTTATCTGGTGTGAATCTAAAGATCTTTTGAAGTGGATTTTAGGGGATTCTACACTTTCTGATTCTCAGCAGAATGTTTGGAAACTAATTAATGTGTCAGTAATTTTTTTGTCTTAAATGGACAATGTGGACTTGCCCCAATTTTGAGAGAAATTTTGGACTAAACATGTTGGTAATGAAAACTTCATTCTGACTTAATTTCCTCTTCAAATGTCACAATTTCTCACATGATTTCCCACAAAAATAGGTTTTGTGATTTGTAGCCTGCCATCTTAATTGTGCATTTTATCTTTGTCTTCTCAGCATTACCCTTCTGGTGAATATATGTTTCATTAGCAGAGAGAACAAATAAAAATAATGCTTTAGAAGAAAACCAAATATCCTAATCTTCTGTTCTCTCAGGTAGAATTGAGGTATTTTGTAGCTTACAAATTGAGGGCTTGCGTCCTGTGTCTGAAATTCTTGGGATTGTCATATTGCAAGGGCAAGCAGAACTGAAATTTATAAATGTGGCAAACTCAAATGACAGGTTTTTGTGTGATTGTTCCAATATTAGACAGAGAATCACAGAATGTTCTGTGCTAGAAGGAGCTCACAAGGACCATCAAGTCCAGCTCTTCAGTGAATGGCCCACACAGAGATCGAATCCATGACCTTGCTGTTGCCAACACCCTGCTCTAAAAAACCCACACTGAAAACACTGTTTTGCCAAGATTTTCAATATGGTTCTGATTCTTAGGAACCTAAACAAAAAATTGCACTTGGAAAAACTGCAGAAGAAAGTTGTTTCAACTGACAAAATTCATGTTCAAGGTTTTCTTGGGGTTTTTAATAGAAATAGCACCATTTCAAACTTAACAGATTTTTGCAGTGATCCTTGGCTAATTGTGTGAATGTCCAGAAGCAGCAGATTAATAGGGACTGCTATAATATAATAGTAATATAAACTCTCACAGAAGTAACTTTTTAAACATAAGAAGTGGGAGGAAATCTCATTATCAATGTTAAGGCTTTTTTAAGCCAACTTGTTCCCATTTTTTAGTATTTTGTCTCCTCCATGTGTGCTTCATTGTTGCAGCAGTGTTAATTAGAAATGAATCAACCATAGTGGGCAGGCAGTGGATGCCTGGATTAATGGTATTACCTTTAAAAACAGAAATAGGGAGATGTTGTGCAGGATTCTGTGAGATCTTTGTGAGGGACACACCCCCAGAGTACTCAGTGTTATTTTAAAGTGATCCTCAATGAGTTAGTGTTTAGTAAAGCCTTTTTTAGGGTGAGGTATTTGTTCCCTCACCTCTCCTTCCGTCAGTGATAATTACAAAGAGAATTTTAATGCTGGTAATTTTCATTCATAATTACTTTTATCCTAGTGAATTTGATCCAATGCCTAGGGTGTAACCTGTGTGAAAGTCAGTTTAATTTCCTGCCTGCCATGTGTTACTCATGGGGGGGTTACCTTTGCTTCAGATTGCTAAATATGAGATGCCCTTGGATTCAGCAGAGATGACCCCTGTTATTTTTCCCAGACTGGAAACTCTAATTGTATACATGTTCTGGATGCAGACCTGGACACTGATGTTAATAAGATGACACTGGATATTTAACATTCTAGGATGTTTGCTGTTGTTTTCAGGCAGCTAAAGAAGATGACTTGGACTGCTTGAGTTTAGGACTGAAGCACTTCCTTGTAGTCAGACAAGTGTGTTCATAGAGCAGTTCAAACCAGAGAGCTGGCAGGCAGCTAATAGAAACACCAGCTTTCACATTCCTGGTTTTAACTGGTTTATCCCAACCAAAAAAGTTTGAATAACTTTCATGTTACTACATTAGAAAGGAATTGTTCATTTTTTGTATTAAAATGAACTGTATTTAATAATGTCTTTTCATTTATATGTTTAATTCTTCCAAACCAAGAATATTTCGATGTAATGAGGCCTTGGAGAGTTGTGAAGGTTTTCCTTTTGTTGGCAGGTGATATTTCAAGGGGAATTTCATTTCTGATGAACCAGGAGACGAATGTTTTGTATTAACTCGAACACATGTGGCAATTAATTGGTACCAGTTGAGGTTCCTGTGCCTTATGGCTGCCCAGCTGCTCTATACAGGGTGAGGTTAGGAAACAGAATTTTGTCTTCTAGGGTTTGAGCAGGCACATCTGCCCGAGCAAGCTGCTGAGTGAAACGAGAAGGGAATCTGTTTTAATGGAAACATTTAAAGACACATTAAGTCCTGCTGTTGTGACTATAGCTATCAGGTGTTCCCTTTGGAAAGCTGTTTTACCTTCATATTTATTTCTGTGGAGTGGGTAGAGTGTGGACTTTTTCTTAAGTAGCCTGCACTTTAATGGCTCTGTGGTAACAGTTATGGAGTAAAGAAAAAAAAAAAGAAAAAAGCAGTGCAAACACAAAATCCCACCAAAAAACCCACCATAAACAAAATGACTGACAAAACCCACCCAGGATAATATTCATGTTCCATAAGCAATGTGGTATTGCAGATGTGCCTGGTATTTGACACCTGGACACCTGTTTTCACAGTCACAATAGTTTATATTTCCAGAATTGACTATTTGAAATTTTTTTTGATTTTTTTTTTGAGTTTTTATTTGGGATTATTTTCAGGAATTGACTTGTGCCATTCTTCTGTGATGGCAAAAAGGAAGGCAGGGAGAGACGTCCCTGTGCTTCTTAAACTGCATTTAAATTTTGGATATGCAGAAGGGCTAAAAAGGTTTTTACTGAACAAGCAATTTCTGTTGATAACTGCCAGCACAATAGTCATCAGGAGAATGAGCACCTGCTCTGATATTCTTGAGAAAGGTCGAAATTTTAGTGTTAATGATGCACAGTTGTACAGTTCCTTTTTGGTAACAATTTTATAGCTCAGTGTCCTTGACAGCTTTTAAAATTTTAGTTTGAGTGCAAGAGCCTTTCGTCTTGAAACAGTGTTAATGCTGTACCAAGGAGACATTTATTTTTTTGATTACATAATTTCTTACTGCACTAGTCCATGATATTAATCCAATTTAGCTGTGTGCTTTGTCAGGATTTTCATTCTCTCTTCTGCTTTTTAGATAAAGCTGATAAAAACCCCCAGTAGTTAAAAACCCCCATGTATTTATGATCACCTCACAGGTTTTGCCTAAGGAAAATAAAGAATATTTTTAGCAGAGTTAAATGAATTTAGGCAAGTGTTTATCCTGTCTCCAAAAGGATTGTCAGAAAGATTTAAACCAGGAAGAGTACTTAGGATACTGATAATATTTGAGCTTTACTACAGAGTCATTTTTCAACAACATATTTGGCTCTTTCTGTGTGTTTGTCTTCAAGTAATTGCAAGAATCATCCCAGAAAAAGAAGCATTGAGTATATAAACTAGAAACATGATCATAATTAAAGGCCAGATCCTATTATCATATTGTCCATTATGAGTAGACTTGATCAGGATTAATTTGGGATCCCTCCTAATGTTCTCATATGTTCTCTGTTGATTCCTCCAGTCCCCTGTACCATATATTTGTGTATGGTGATTTTTCAGCACTTGGGTTTTGAATGTCTTGACTGTGGTAAGGAAATGCTGCTGGGGCACAGGTGAGCAGAGCTCTCCTGCACTCACAAAGTCTGAGTGTTGGATACCAGCCCTGGTGGGACCACAGCCTGAAATGCAGAGCTGTTGGCTTTCCAGAAACAATCCCAGCCCTAAATGCAGAGCTGTTTGACTTTCCAGAAACAATTCCATAAGGACTCTGTGTGTGTGTGTGCATCATGCATAAGTGCAACTTATGAGATGGGGGGTGGGCTACATTTATAACAGTGTAGAAAGATGAGAGCTTTTAGAACTTCAGCTGATTTTTGTTTTAATTGATGAAAACTATGCTTCTCTTTAGATAGTTTTGGGGCTCTTTTTCCAGTACAGCTTCTTTCAGGGATGTTTTGTGCATGCTCAGGGTATGGGGTTTCTAATTACTATTTTAGGTTCCTGTTTTCTCCTTCAAAAAAAATTTTTGTTTGTTGTGACTTCTAATGTATATCAAAGTGCTTTAATGCTCTACAGTCTTGCTTTCACTTCTGTTTTGATGTTCTGCAAGTTCTACAAAATAGTTGTAGAATAAATGAATAAATTTGATAATAATTTGTTTCTGCACTTTAAAATAGAAACATGAATAGGATAAGAATTTTTAAGTATTCTAAGAATATTAACCAAGTTCTCATTTTCTTTGAGAATATGCCCCTTTACCCTGAAGTGTTTTCTTACTAATAAAAACCTAACCAGAACCTCACTTCTGACCTCATTTGGAAACCCTTCATGAGAATAAACCAAATAAAGACAAACTGCTTTGTGATTTTCAGGAGATTCTCCTGAAATCACCATGGCTGAACACAATTCAAGTTATATGAGGGGCTGGATACAGAAGCAATCCAAATACATACCTTAAATGTAGCTCCTGACAGCAGCTCAGCAACCAAGAAAAAAATTGTTAACTTGGTAATGGTAGATTATTAATAATTTGCTCAAGCTTTTAAGTTTAACTATTTAATTAGCAATTAAAGGAACAGAAGCTATTTTTCAGCACATATAAGCTTATGTTGATTAGTGAATGTTTTCTCACTGAAGAGTGGGAACAGACATTTACTTTTAAGATACTCAGCTCCCTTGCAGTTTCTGATGTACTAATTACTGTGTTTAGTACATCCTATTTAAGAACCTTTTATCATTTTCTAATAGTCATCATTTGAATGTTACATTTGGGTTTTAATTATGTTGTGTAGTTTGATTTATCCAAGCTGCACACTTCCTGCCATATAATAAAAGAAATACAATATATTAGCATATTTTTAATTTGCTTCTCTTTCATGTGCTGTTCCTCAGCATATTCATAACTTCCAAAGAGAGAAAGGTAGGCAATACAAGTTTTCTCTTTGATTTTTAAACTTGTTGATGTTGTTGTCACCTGGAAAAAACTGATTTGCCTTTTCAAGATTGGATGAATCTCATTCAAGTAGAAATTGAAATGTAGAGGATTCCTTTAAGGAAAATAGTATGAAAGTTTCAGATCGGGCATTGCTTGACATGCTAAGCATAATTTCACAAAAGCTTTGCATTTAAATTTTGTTAAACAAATCCAACACAACCCACACCCAGGCACAATGATCACCTTCAAAGATTTGTACTTTTTGCAGCTGTCAAGACTCCCACCCTGTGACACACATGGGAGAGCATTTGTGACTCTGTTTCTTTCACCTGTCCCAACACCAGCGTTTATCTTCATTGCAGTCCTTCCCTGTAGCAAGAACAAGGAAAATCTTAATTTCTGCTACATGAGGCTTTGTACAGAGTTTGGAAAAAGTTTGTACTGTATGGAAACCTGCCCCCAAAAAAGACAGGCTGAGGGAGTTGGGGTTGTTCACCCCAGAGAAGAAAAGGTGAGAACTGAAACACCTTCCAGTACTGAAAGGAGCTACATGAGGGTTGAAAAGGGTCTTTTGAAAAGGGCTTGGAGCAGAAGGAGAAGGGGAATGGTTTTCCCTTGACAAAAGGGAGGTTTGGAGCAGATATTGTGAATAAATTCTTCCCTGTGAGGGTGGGGAGGCCCTGGCACAGGGTGCCCAGAGAAGCTGTGGATTCCCCATCCCTGGAAATGTCCAAGGCCAGGCTGGATGGGGCTCTGAGCAACCTGGATATTGGAAGTTGCCCTTGTCCATGGCAGGGGGTTTGGGGATAGACGAGCTTTAAGGTCCCTTCCAACCCAAACCATCCCCTCACTCTCTGAAAATGAGATGTGGAATCCCACACCTTCACCTTGATAACATATATATGCATATGTATATAAAAAATAGTTTTGTCTGGAAAAGTTTTTTTAGAAGTTGCCATTTTTTAATGGTGACTGTATTTGGGAGATGTCTTCTGAGACTTTCCTGAAGTTTCATGAATATTACCAGGCTAATTTATACAATTTATTAGCTACATTGCCCATGGTGATTTCATTAATGGAATTGTTTTGTACATTAGTAAGAATAAAGTGATTTGAAATATTTCACAAGTACCATGTGAATTGATTTTGCATGAAGGCAAAAATTTGAGCTCATTTGCCTTGAATAAAGCAAGGAGTAAAGGTACTTAAAATTTTGAAGTTTATATAAATCAAATATATAAGCATGAAGTGTCATCTGATTTGTTACTTATATGCAGGACTTAATATCTGACATGATTTTACATTTTAACAAAAAAACCCAATTATTTTAAATTTTTTTTTTCACTTTTCAGACTGCCAGAATTTGGATAAATACTTTCACTTAAAAAGTTCTGTTAAGTATGATACTGCATGCTCTTGACACCTACAAGTTTAGCCCACCTAAACTGGATTTCAGGAACAGAAAATAATTCTTTCCACATTATTTATTATTTGACTGTGATTTCAGCTTGTTCTGTGAAAAACAAAAGTATGAAACAGTGAGCCATAGATATCTTCCTTCCAGTTATCCATTCCTTCAAGGACCATGATTCTAAAATTAATTGTTTGTTGAAGGTATGGGCTGTGAATTTCGGCACAGCCTTAGTCAAATGTCCTTCTTGGGGCCATGGTGATGGTCTCTGATGTGTGGTACACACATTGTAAGACGATACTTCTCCATCTGCCATTAGTTTAATCCCTGCCTGAGAACTCAAGTAAGTTTCAGCTAAAACTTGCTGACTTCTTAAAAGTGGAGTACCTTCAGACCCACTTTGAGATGTGAGGCTCTAATCTGTTTGAAAAGACTATTCTGCTTTTCTGCAGTCCCTTGAGAAGGCCAAATAGACTTGCAGACCAAACCAAAACACCTTTCTGTATCTACAAATCTGTTTGCTCAGGAGGGCTGTGTCTTCTGGCTGAGCTAGAACTGTTTACCCAACAGCTCAGCATTCACAGATTTCCCTTTATGATATAAACTGGTGGCTGATCAGAATTCAAACAGATCATCATCTCTGTGAGTAAACTGCTGAGGGATGATAAAAGATGAGGAAAGGTCTTTTTCTCCACAAATCTCTCACCTGACGTGGAATAATGTTGTTTGCTCTCTAGATGAATACAAATGGAGTTGTGTTTGGTGTAACAAAGCATCCCACAGGCACTGAGGGATAATCACAATGTGCAGAATGGAATTACCCAGTTTTACCAGCACACTGCACTTAGGCAGCTGCTGGGCTCACTGCTCTGTGGGGCTGGTTGATAGAAAACAACTGAGAAAGGCTGATAGAACAGGAGGCTGTCTCAAGTACAGACACCTGGAAGTGTTTGTGTTACAAGAGGAAAATCACATGATAGATAAATGAGAGGTCACTGTTATGTAAATTGCATCATTTGAGGTTTAATTTTTAATAAAGGATGCTATACTTTGCTTAGAAATAGGTATTTTTGCCTGTTTCATTCTCTTGAAATTAAAATGTGCTGACTCTTGTAAAGTAAGGCAGCTCCTGGGAAATTTTAGAAGTCATTGATGGCTTTTCCGAGTCCATGATTCACTTCAACTCTTTACTATACTGACAATGTACAAAAGGAAGGAGTAAAACAAACAGAAAAGAAGTTGTGTAACAAAGGAGAAGATTATAGACAGAATACACTGAGATCTGTATTACAAAGAGATCCTTTTCCAGTGATGGGGAATATCAGGGCTCTTAAATGGTTAAATGTTTATTATCTGTAAAAACTTCTAAAGATTCAATGGATTTTGATGCATAAGTACAAAGTGCACAGGAAAGTATTTACCTATGGAAAGAAAATAGTAATTTTAAGCTCAAGCTCCTTTCTGAACTGTGCTACCCCAAAATGATTTCCCACTGTTTCCCTTCACTAGACACTTGCAGTTCCATTTTATCTTGTTCTTGGGAGCAGTAATTTAAAGAAGGTACTACAGACAGAGTCCTCCTTGCTTCTTGCCCATGTTCTCTCCTAGGAGGTGTTTTAATCACTTGTGGGTATGCAAGAAAGCAGTTCCTGTATCTATATTTAAACATCCAGTTGGTATCTAGGAGATTGTAGTCAGAGGTCAGACAGGCAGTGAGGGGACAGAGGATACCCTGAATAACCCTCTGGAGGATGTGAGGTTAAGAGAACTTGCCTTCTAGGAGTTCTGTTCCGCTGTGGTGAGAGAGGGAGCCACAGGAGACTGGGACTGCCACAGCTTGGAAGGCCTGGATACTGCTCTGGGCACTGATTATCCCACTAAGCTCAAACTGGAGGTAATAGCAGAGTAAACATTTCTAATTTAGCTGGTAAACCGGTTATACAGCCAAGAAATTTATGTAGTATTAGAGTATTATATCCCTGTGTTAAAATTCTGGAGGTTTAGTCACTGGTTCTCTTATTTTTTTATCTCCTTATTTTAGAACCTCCTCTTTTTAAAATTAATTTATTATTTTTGAACCACTTAAAAATTGTAAAACAATTAATACTATCTAAGATTGTCTTGTAATATGAATCCAGATAATGAGTAATCATTGAGAATCTTATTCCTGATAGTTTTCATAAGGAATAAGTAGTAGAAGGTAATACTCTGTTTAGTACAAGCATTTTTAAACTTGAAAAGAGAAATTAATTTTTGGGATGTTACAGTTTACCAAAATAAACATCTCTTGGTTATTTCTTTGGGGGTGTACAAGAAGGAAAAGACTGATTCTATACATGCCAATATTCTAATATTATCAAGTGTTTTGGATTTTTTTCTTCATTTTTAAGTTGATAAGGAACTGATAAGGTACCATATGGTAAGATAGTTTTGATCTCTCTGTATACATACACATATCTTCATAAATTGTGATATAAAGACAGGAGAAAATAATCCTCTCATGTATTACTCCCGAGTATGCCAACACAACCATTACACATATTAGTTTCACCAGTAGTGGTGTGGGTTGGATAAACAGTAGCAGCTTTTAAATTATGCAAGTAGCTTATGAATCAGAGAGATGTTTTGTCATATGAATCACTCTCTTAGATAATTAGGCTGGGACAGATCTTGGGATTTTAAAAGTCTTAATGGATTTTGGAAACTTAAGGCCCTCAGGAAAAAAAGTTCACTGGCTGCATATCAGCTTTTATCTATTTATGTCAGATTCTTGAGTTTATTAGGGAGACACCATGTAAACTGCTGAACTTCATTATAATTGTTTGAGTGAGCAGTCCAGAACCACCTGGTTCAGCTGATTTTACAGAATGTCATGCTTCAAAACCTATTCTGAAATTCAGCTTTTGTTTGAAAAAGAAATCTGGTTGCATATTATTTTACAAGTGACTATTTGTTCAGCTGTTAGGATCTGCTGTGACAGAATACTTTATCTTCAAGTGGTAAGGAACTTAATGAAATATCCACTTACTTAATTGTTTTCATCTGCTTTCCATTGACCCCAGACTCATCTTTGGTTATCCCAGGGGACCAATGTTCACTGTCATACTCAAATATCACTGCCAGTGATATCTGCACAATTTTNCTCTCTTTTTTTCTTACTGGCGGCACAAGGAGACAAAACATGGGATTCTTAGTCACTGTTAACCTCTTTTTCCGGTTCATTTAGGGAGAGGAGTCTCTTTTGCTATGCCATGGGGTCTTTTATTATGAGACAGTTCTTTGTGAATTTTTTCAACACGATTCTAATTTTCACGAACGCAGTCCCACCCAGTAAAACCTGCTGCATGTGAGATTATCCCATGAGCAAAGCTGTCTTCCCACAGCTGCATTTTTCGTGGGTCACTAGTTCATGGGGTACAGTCTTTTAAGGATGAGCTGTTGTAAAATAAAAGCAAGGGTTCTCTTCCTCTATCTCTTAAAAGCAAGGTTCTCTCTGTCTCTGTTCAAGCCTCTCACCAGAGCACAGCTTCTCAGCATCCACACGCTCCAGCACGAGCACCTTTATCTCACGGGCTGTGGGTGAATTCTGCATCCCCCCATGCACAGCATGAATTACAGGGAAGCAGTTTGTTTATAGTCCTCACTACTGCTTGCAGAAGAATCTCAGCTCCAACACTCGGAGCATCTCCTCCTGTCCCTCCCTCCTTTGCACCGACCTTGGTGTTGCCATGTTGTTCTCCTCACATGTCTTTGCCTTTTCCTCCATTTTTATGTATACAATATTCTGAGAAACATCACAGTGTAGCAATTACCATTTCACCTGGACATATTTCTGATGATGATGGAACCCCAGAAATGTCATTTCTGGTGTCAGGAAAGGCCACCTTCAGTACTGTAGCAGAGATAAAGTAAAATGTGGTGAAAAGCTCCCCTCCTGGAGTGTGGCCACAACTCTTCCTCTTTCTCTTTACTCCCATGGACAAAGGAAGGATACATGAAACACTTCTCTTAGGACAGAGGACACCAGAAACAGGCAGGAGCTGCTCAGGGGGAAAGGCTGCCTTTGGAGAGAGCAGGCTTTAGATCATCTTCCACCTAAACAGGCATCACCAAAACATGCATTTCTGCTAACTCCAGAATGCTGGGTGAAGATACACAGCTCACAAATTTGTTTTAAAGTTGTGGTTTAAGTTCTCAGTATTCCACTACTTCAAAACACAGACAAAACAGAGATAAAAACAAAGTTCAGTTCTCTAAGACAAATGAGTCAATAACCAAAAATCACTGTCCATCCACATAGAGCATATAGATTTTAGTTGCCTCAACTAAAATGGCAAGACAATAAAATAAGGATGTTCTGTTGTATACATATCAGAAAATCTTCCTTTCAAATCATGTTAATAAAGGATTATTGTAGCATCAGTTTTGCATAATGTTTTATGTATGAGTTTATAAAGAATAACAATAAACCTCTTAATCAGATAAGGCATTTCTGGTTTTTGAAGGAAAATACTGCCATAAGAAACTATCCCAGTGTTAAATCAGCAGCCCACACCTGAAATCATTGCCATCCTCACTGTGTCAACTCATCAATAGTTATAATGCTGTTGGGAATAAAACATTTCCAGTACTGCTAATATCACCACTTCAATAGCTCATTTAGAGGCAAAAAGCCTTATTGTTTTATCACTGCTTGAGTAAGCTCTTCACATCTGAGAATTTATTCCTTTAATTACAAAGAGTCTTCCATGTTATTTCAGGACTATTGAAAAACTATTTCTCTACAAAGGTGCAGAGATACTTTAATATTTATGGGTATATCACAAAAAAATTAAGATTTTTAATGGTATAAGTTGGAAAAACACAGATTATCAGACTCATTTTTCAGTTTCTTGCAATTCAACTGCTGTCACTGGCCCAATTTCAGAAAGTCCCTCAAACAAGGAGTCCAATCTAAAAGGTTGCCATCTGGAAAGTAAAACAAGGTAATTATTCAAAAGAATAAGAGTGCTTACAGGGCCTCCCTTTTAGATAGCAAAGAGGCATGCTGTTTCCATATTTTCAGGCAAAAATACGTCAGTGAAAGCAATACTTTTGCAAAGATGTATCTGACATAATGAAAAAGGTGTAGGAATAAACCCTGCACTTACAAAACAAACCCCAAACTGCCACCCACACTAAATATACTACTGAAAACAAAAGGGGTGGGAAAAGAAAGAGAACTAGAGGTGTTGAGCAAAAAAAAGGCAGCAAGAAAAAACAATCATTGCCTGTTTCAAAAGTCTAGGCATTGTTACATCACTGCTTATCCATATTCCCATTAATCCATAAATTCATAGGAAGATAGGACTAGCAGAGAGAATTTCAAGAGCAATGACAGACAGGATTCACTGAAGTATTTGTTAAAAGCCACTTAAAAGAAGAGCAACATAAGTAAAATATCAATATACTTTTTAAATGGGAGAAAACAGAAATAAATGTGGAACCTTGGAAACTACCTGGGAAATGCAAGAAGCTTGTCCCTTCTTGCTCTCTGGAAAGAGAATCTCTTGAGCTGTAGAAGCTACAGCCATACATCACAGCAGTGTGGGGTTTTTTCCTTAAACCCTTAGGAAGGATGTGAAGAACTTTTAACTGTGTGCCTCTAAGTTCCATCTGATTTCTAAGCCATATCACATACTATTAAAAACATCTAATGGGCTGAATTTAAAAGAGAAAAATAAATAGCAGTTTGGAAATACTGAGCGTGGCATATCCAAAGGAAGTAATTAAACCTCAACATTATTTATCATATCTTGAATCATTTCCTCCATTGCTGGGTTCCTTATGGAATAACTCAATCAAATCTAGTTCCTCACAGTATTTCACAGACTGGCATCTTCCCACACAGAGAACACTGTTCCAAATTGTTTTACCAGCAAAAGTTGGCAAGAGATTTTGCATTCATTTGCATGTGTCTAGTACTTCTTGCATGACTGATGACACACTGAAGAGTTTTATTTTTGCAATGAAGTTAGTCTCTG
>VZRX01013551.1:0-15796 GCA_013398075.1 Notiomystis cincta | reverse complement strand
CCCCCCAGGATGCCCTCAGCCCCTGGGTTACCCTCAGCCCCCCTGGATACCCTCTGTCTCTGGGGTGCCCTCAGCCCCCCTGGACGCCCTCAGCCCCCGGGCAGTGCCAGGCAGCTGCTCACCTCTGTGCCCACAGATCGCGTCCCTGCTCAAGGACCACGAGCGCATCCAGGCCAGCCAGGGCAGCGCGCCCAGCGATGACGACAGTGACATCAAGAAGATCAAGAAGGTGGGTGGTGCCGAGGGCTGGCACGCAGGGGGTCCCAGCAGGCACAGCAGACGCTTCAGCTGGGGCTGAAGGAGGTGTCTGAGCAGGTGCTTCTGTCAGCAGGGTTTTCAGGAGGAAAACGTGCTGTGCCTGGGTGGGAGCCCGTCTGTTGGCAGGGCACTCCCAGCAGCACGAGCTGGCCAGTGCTGGCTCCTGCACCTCCAGCCCCTCTGACTTCTGTTGCTGTGGCTGCCACGGCTTTTATTTTGGCAAAGGGAAAGCCGTCCCTGCGGCAGCATTCCCACAGGGAGCACAGACCGGCCGGGCACGCCCTGTCCTGGGGTCGGAGTGCAGGGCACAGGGAGGGATGTGCTGTTACAGTTACACAAGGAAGGGACCTTAAACCTCATCCCATCCCACCCCTGCCACGGCAGGGACACTTCCCACTGTCCCGGGGTGCTCCAAGCCCCGTCCAGCCTGGCCTGGGACACGTCAGGGATGGGGCAGGCACAGCTGCTCCGGGCACCCTGTGCCAGGTATTGAGTGGGTTGTTGGATTCCGAGGCCGGAGGGTTGCGAGCGGCAGCAGGGAGAGGCAGCAGGCAGAGCCTCGGTGCCGAGCCCGGCGCCGAGCGAGGCTCCCCGCCTGCCCTGACCGCCAGCCCCGGCTCCCCCAGGTGCAGAGCTTCCTGCGGGGCTGGCTGTGCCGGAGGAAGTGGAAGACCATCATCCAGGACTACATCAGGTCCCCCCACGCCGACAGCATGCGCAAGAGGAACCAGGTGGTGTTCAGCATGCTGGAGGCCGAGGCCGAGTATGTGCAGCAGCTCCACATCCTCGTCAACAACTTCCTGCGGCCGCTGCGGATGGCTGCCAGCTCCAAGAAGCCGCCCATCACACACGATGATGTCAGCAGCATTTTCCTCAACAGGTGAGCTCTGTCCTGCCCTCCGGGAGCCCTGCGGCATCGCGGCAGCTCCCGACACCTGCTGGGTGCTGGGTGCTCAGTGCCAGGGCTCCCTGGGGCTCTGCAGCTCCCTCATTCCCTGTGCCTCCGGGAGCCAGCCCTCTGCACTGCCTCGAGCAGCTGCTCCCCGGCCAGCCCGAGGGCTGCCCCGCTCCCCCTGGGCTGGGGATCTCGTCTAATTCCTCGTTAATTACCTCATGTTCATCTGTCTGTCCTTGCTTTGGCTTAGTCCTCTCTTGGTTCCTCTTCCAGCGAAACAATCATGTTTTTGCACCAAATTTTCTACCAAGGCCTGAAGGCGCGGATCTCCAGCTGGCCCACGCTGGTGCTGGGTGAGTGCTGCCTCCTCCTCCTGCTGCTGCTGCTCCTTCTCCTGCAACTCCACAGCATTTGCCAAGCAGCAGCCAAACACTGCACACCATGTCCTCCCTTGCTCACGTCAGCCACAGAGTAAAAAACCCCAGAGTGACAGTGACCAAATTGTGCTGGGAGGCAGCAGGTGGGAGTGGGCTGTGCACAGGGAGGCTGTGTCCCATCAGACCCTCTTTAAACCAAACTGGGCAGCGCTGGGGGGCACAAGGAGCTGGGGGCACAGGAGCAGGAGCCCTGGGGGTGAGGGGGACTGGGGGCTGTGCTGGCCCCAGTGTGGGCTGCAGCAGCCCAGCCACGTGCCCTGCTCTGCCTGCAGCCGACCTGTTCGACATCCTGCTGCCCATGCTCAACATCTACCAGGAGTTCGTGCGGAACCACCAGTACAGCCTGCAGATCCTGGCCCACTGCAAGCAGAACCGCGACTTCGACAAGCTGCTCAAGCACTACGAGGCCAAGCCTGACTGTGAGGAGAGGACCCTGGAGACCTTCCTCACCTACCCCATGTTCCAGGTGACCACTGGAGCCAGAGTGGCCCCAGGGTGCTGAGGGAGGCGGGATAGACAGTGCCCAGCCCATCCCCACAGCTGGCAGCCTACAGTGGGAAGGCACAGCCCGGGCTCAGGTGGGCTGGGCTGGACTCTGGTGGTCCCACACGGCTCCTGGGACCCTCTTGGGCCATTGCTGTGAGAGTACTCTGGGTGCTGCTGGCTCCCAGTTCCCTCACACCTGGGACTGGGACAGGGACCAGCCGGGTCCTGGGCACAGCCCCACCTTGTTCCCCCTCTTCATTCAGCTTTGGCACAGGAGCTTTGAAGCTTAAACCGCTCAGGTCAGGGTGTCCCTGGCCAGGGTGTCCCCAGCCAGGGCAGGAGCAGCCCAGGGTGGCCCCTGCTGTCCCCAGTGCCCCCCACTGACCTCTGCTCTGCTCCCTCGTGCTGCAGATCCCCAGGTACATCCTGACCCTGCACGAGCTGCTGGCTCACACGCCCCACGAACACGTGGAGAGGAACAGCCTGGATTATGCCAAGTCCAAGCTGGAAGAGCTGTCCAGGTGAGCTGCTGATCCACCCCTGGGGTGTGGGACAGGTCCTGGCTGCTTCTGGCCAGGAGAAGTGTTTCCCAGGGCTCCTGGATGATGAAATGAGGGCTCTGGAGGACTGGGATGGCTCTTGAGTGTCTGGTTCTGCCCCCTGTTCAGGGCTGGCAGGACTGGTGGGGCTGTCCCATGGGAAGGCACCCTGTGCCTCCGAGATCTCCACATGAGCACTCAGGAATCAGCCTTAATTCCCTGGTTTTTATCCTCTTCCTCCCCAGCCCACAGACTGCAGTGTTCTGGGTGCTGGTGTCAAACCCACCAGCACTCTTTAAGTTCTGTAAAGAGTTTCCATCCCTTTTCCCACTCCTCCAGGAGCAGGGATATCAGAGGGGACTGGTGATGGGGGGATCTGTCCGCTGTAAATCTGAATTTTGTGATTTCCAAGCATTTCAATATTTATCAGCCTGGAGGCACAGTCTGGGCAGATGTACAGATCACCTCTGGAGCTCCTGGCTCTGTCTGGGTGGATACTGCTGAAATTCCCTTGATATTCCTTCAGTTTGGGTTGTACCTGGTGCAGCCCCACCATACATCCAAAGGGCTTGGGAAAACTCGTGCAGGTCCCACCCCAGCTCCAATTTTCTCCTCTCCTCCCTTCAGGATAATGCACGATGAAGTGAGTGAGACCGAAAATATTCGGAAAAACCTGGCAATAGAGAGGATGATCATCGAGGGCTGTGAGATCCTGCTGGACACCAGCCAGACCTTCGTCAGACAAGGTCTGTGTCAGCACCGCGGCCCCCACTCGGCGGGGAACGTGAGCCCCACGCCCCTGCCCCTGTCCCTGTGCTCTGGAGGCCTGTGAAATTTAAAAATACACCTCAGCTCCGGGTTTTCACTGACCCCGTTCGGGCAGTCCCGGCCCTTTCAGGCAGTTCTGAGGTGCGTGGTGCCTGTTACCGATGCCCCAGCCAGGGAAGCAGCAGGACCGCGCTCAGCTCCTGGTCCCGCTGCAGCGCCCTGGGGTGGGGGTACGGGGGGCTGGGGCCATGGCTGGTGCCCCCCGGCTGCTGGGTGACCCTGACCGGGGGCGATCCCAGCCCTGGCAGGGGGGGACACGCTCGGGGGCCGCGCTCGGGGCTGTCGCGCGGGGCCGGCGCTGACAGCGCCTGTCCCGCAGGGTCCCTCATCCAGGTGCCGATGTCGGAGAAGGGGAAGATCACGCGGGGCCGGCTGGGCTCGCTGTCGCTCAGGAAGGAGGGCGAGCGGCAGTGCTTCCTCTTCTCCAAGCACCTCATCATCTGCACCCGCGGCTCCGGGGGCAAACTGCACCTCACCAAGGTCAGGGCGCCGGGGACCCCCCAAGCGGGGCGGCTGCTGCTGCTCCCTGCCCACGGGGAGGGGCCAGAGGCTGGCCCAGCCGTGGGCCGAGCTGGCCGGGCTGGGCTCGTGGTGGCACAGGGGTCCAGGGACCGCCTTACCCTCCCCTGGCACAGCCCCGGGGCGCTGGGCTGGGAGCATGCGGCCACATGGGTTTATTTCACGTGGTCCTTGTCGGAGCGGAGTCACGGGGGAGATGGGAAACTACAAGATCTTGATAAAGAATTGACCCTGATCCGCAGCAGAGACGTTGTCAGTCTATTCTGGAAGAAACTGGAATCACAGCCCGGGCTGTTTGTAGTGCTCCGGGCTCCTCTGGTTGCTCCCTGGGCTCCTCTGTTTATTTGGGGAAGTTTGGCAGTTAATTGAGCAAGAATCTTACAGAAATTGCTTGTTACTGGCATTAAATTATCAGTTTGAAGAATTACAGTCCGTGGCAAAGAGCTGATAATTGCAACAACAGACTTTGGGAAAATTAAATTTAAAGCTCCTATTAAATATTTTATAAACAAATTAGTTGATCAGTTCGACAAGGAAAACCCAGAGATCCCAGCAGGCAGAGAGTTTTTTCCCAGTGAAAGCAGGAGCTGTGTGTGTGTCCCCCTCCCCTGGGCTGTGTGTGCCCCCCGGGGGACATCAAGCTGTCCCCATCCCTGGTGGGGGGACACGGATGGAGGAGCCCCCAGCCCTGGAGAGGTCCCACTGCTGAAGCCTGCCCTGGGAGGGGGCTGGGGGGGGGCTGGGGGACGCAGAGCCCCCGGGCTGGCAGTGCTGAGCCCCCCTTGCCCCCTGCAGAACGGGGTGATCTCACTCATCGACTGCACGCTGGTGGAGGAGCCCGAGAGCACCGATGAGGACGGTACGTGGTGGGCAGGCGGTGAGGGGTGGCTGGGGGGTGCATCGAGTTCAGGTGCCAGTAGATCCAAGGAATCCAAGACTGGGATTTAATTAATGAATTAATTACTGTGAACCAAGCAGACCCACACTTAGACAGGCCTGACCTTCCTGAGGCAGCCAACAACCCACAAAAACCTGAATAAACCCTCCTTACCACCTGACCAAAGCCCTTGCTGGGAGACAGGGGCTGGGAAGGGCTTTCCCAATCACTGTGTGGGGTTTCTCTGTTCCAAAGCCAAAACATCAGGACAAGAAATTGACCACCTTGACTTCAAAATCGTGGTGGAGCCGAAAGATTCCTCATCCTTCACCGTTATCCTCGTGGCCTCGTCCAGGCAGGAGAAGGCTGCGTGGACCAGTGACATCAGCCAGGTAGGAGCCAGTAGGGAGGGGGTGTCGTGTGTGGAGCTCTCAGGATGAGGAGCTGCCATGGGCTGACTCGGGCTGGGCTGACCCCTCCTGGGCTGGCCCCTGCTGGGCTGACCCCTCCTGGGCTGACCCCTCCTGGGCTGACCCCTCCTGGGCTGACCCCTCCTGGGCTGGCCCCTGCTGGGCTGACCCCTCCTGGGCTGGCCCCTGCTGGGCTGGCCCCTGCTGGGCTGACCCCTCCTGGGCTGTGGCATGGTCTGGGCACACAGGTTAATCCTGGGTTGCTGTGTGACCATGGCCTCACTGCCTGCCCTACCCCTGGGCTCTCACCCTGGCACCTTTCCTGCCACTGGGGAGTCAGGACCTGCTGCAGGCTGGGGTCTTGCTCAGGGGGAGCACTGAGCCCTGGGCATCCAGCCAGGGGGAGCAGAGGGGCTCCTGGGGGCTGGCTGGGAGCTGGGCTGCACCCAGAGCCTGCCCATTGCCATCGTGGTGTGGGTGGCTCGAGGAGGAGGAGGAAGGTGACACAGTTGCAGCAGGGTCTGTCCCTTCAGTGCCCCCCTGCTCGTCTTGCTCTGGCGTGTGGGTTCCTCCTCTGACTCTGACACTTGGTGTGCTTTCCACCTGCTCTTCATTGGCTTTCTGCACATGGAGCTGTCTCTCCCAGCTGGGAGGAAGGGGCAGAGCTCTGGGTTCAGTAGGGACTGCCCCTCTGCCGGGCCCTGCCTGCTCTCCCCTCGGAGCTGGGGATGCAGTGGGCAGGGATGTGTCTGGTGTGGATAAAGCCAAGCCCTGACTTCCTCCACGTCCTGCCCGTGTCCCTCCAGTGCGTGGACAACATCCGCTGCAACGGCCTGATGATGAACGCCTTCGAGGAGAACTCCAAGGTCACCGTCCCCCAGATGATCAAGTGAGTGTGGAGAGGGCTGGGACACAGCTCCTGTGGCAGCCAAACGCTGCCAGGAGCCTTGGGACCACTGTGACTTCCCTGTGGCCTCCCCACGTGCTCCATGGGCTGTTCCAGTGTGGTGATGAGCAGCGTCCATAAGAAGCTGAGGGATCTGTGTGGGTGTGCTCGGGAGGTGGGAATGCCAAAGGGGAGAGTTTGGAGAAAAATAACAAGTCAACAGGGGGTAAAAGTGCCAGAAGGGAGGGGCACAGGGGCTGTCATCCCTGTAGGTGCTGGGGTGCAAAGGCTGTGCTGGGACATGTGGGACGAGGGGAGCTGCTCCCAGCAGGTGGGACAGGGCAGCACGGGGGGGTCCCTGCCCCACTCCCTGCTGCCAGGCAGGGCAGGGGCTTGGTTTGTGTGCACCTGGGGATGGCCCATCCCCATCCCTCTGCCTGCTGAGCACTCCACCCGCCCCAGGGCGTGGGTTTCCAGGTTTCCCTGGGAGCATTCCCACCCGTGTTTTCCATGGGGACGCCCCGTACGAACAAGCACCGCTTCCCATGGTCTCTTGGTTTCGTTCCAGGCTGGAACCACAGATGTCTTGTTTCTCTGCAGGTCTGATGCCAGCTTGTATTGTGATGATGTTGACATTAGGTTCAGTAAAACGATGAATTCCTGCAAGGTCCTGCAGATCCGCTATGCCAGTGTGGAGCGGCTGCTGGAGAGGCTGACGGACCTGCGCTTCCTGAGCATCGACTTCCTCAACACCTTCCTGCACTCCTACCGCGTCTTCACCACCGCCCTCGTCGTCCTCGACAAGCTCATCACCATCTACAAGAAGCCCATCAGTGCCATCCCTGCACGGTGAGGCTGCAGTGTCCTGTCCTGTCCCTGGGAGGGGGCCCTGCCACTGCTCCCCGTCCCCTCTGTGTCCCCAGTCTCTGCACCCCTGCCCTGCCTGGTCCCGGTGCTGCCCAGGGTCCTTTCCTTCTCCAAAGGAGCCATGGGATCATCTGGGGGCACTGTGGCACCACTCCTCCATCCCCTGCCTGCTGTCTCTGTGCCCCAGACCTGCCCAGCCCTGGTGCCACCCTGGGACTGTCACCTGCTCCCCATGAGCTGTGATGCCCCCAAACAGGGCAAGGAAATGAATCCAAGCTCTGTGGCTGTCCCAGCTCCCGGGAGGGCCAAGTGGTGGCTGCGGGGTGGTGAGGCTCATGTTGGCTCTGCTGTGCCTGGGGGGATGCCCCGGGGTCCCAGTGCCACGGGGGGATCCCCAGGACCTGCAGGGCAGGGCAGGTGCCAGCTCAGCCTCTCCGTGCCTCTCCAAGGTCCCTGGAGCTCCTGTTTGCAAACAGCCAGAACAACAAGCTGCTCTATGGGGAGCCCCCCAAGTCCCCCAGAGCCAACCGCAAGTTCTCGTCGCCGCCGCCGCTGTCCATCACCAAGTCCTCGTCTCCCAGCCGCCGCAGGAAGCTCTCCCTCAACATCCCCATCATCACGGGGGGCAAGGCGCTGGACCTGGCGGCGCTGAGCTGCTCCTCCAACGGCTACGCCGGCGTCTACTCCTCCATGGCCCCCTTCAGCAAGACCACTCTGGACATCAACAAGCTCTACGTGTCCAGTAGCTATCCCAATAAAATCCCAGACGAAGGAGAAGCGGCCTCGGAAAAGCAAGAGGAGTCGCTGCCAGGCAAGCAAAGTGAGTCCCTGTGGGTCTGGGGGCTCTGGGGCAGAGGGCCCAGTTTAGGTGCAGGCACAGAGAGCTCCTGCCTCCTGGAACCTCAGTGACTTTAATAACAAAACCAAAAAACCACCCAAACGCCCCCACCTCAAAGAAAAACCTGTTCCAAAATATCCCATAGAAACTGCAGAACTCTGTACCTTTCCTATACAAACCTGGAATGGGTCAGACTTGAGGAAAATGGGGGAGAACTAAAACGTGGCTGTATTTGTGTACAGTGGGTGTAAAGGGGTTCCCTGTTCCTCCCAGGCTCAGAGGTGTCTGTCAGGGAAGAGTCGGACACAGATCCCAACCACAGCGATGAAGCAGAAGCTGAAACTTCCCCAACGAAATCTCCAACAACTCCCAAGTCCATCAAGTGCAAAAATTCATCAGGTAATGAGTGAGCCAAGGCCTGTCCTGGTCTGGGGGGTGCCCATGTGTGGGAGGGGGGTGGTTGGTACCTGTGTGGACCTGTCCAGGCAGCAGCAGTGCCCACAGGGATGTTGGATTCCTTTCCCGCAGATTTCTCCCTGTTTTCCTACAACAATGGCATGGTCATGACGTCCTGCCGGGACCTGGACAGCACCCGCAGCGCCCTGTCCGCCACCTCCGCCTTCGCCATCGCCACGGCGGGGGCCAACGAGGGCACCCCCACCAAGGAGAAGTACCGCAGGATGTCCCTGGCCAGCGCAGGTACCCCCCCAGGGGAGCCCTTCGGGGCACCCCTTCCCTCCATTCCCAGAGGGGTGTCCCTCCGGGCGCTCTCCGGCCGGGAAGAGCCCTGCTGGGGGAGCCCAGAGCTCCTGAGCCCAGCGCCCGCTGCAGGCTCTGCCCCGGGGCACGTGCGGGGGACAGGTGGCCCCAGGTGTCCCTGTGCCTCCTGGCAGCCGCTCAGGGTGCTGGGGAGGGGGGAGCTCCTTTGGCAGCAGCTGTGGGCCCTCCCTGAGGGAGCTGTGCTGAGCTGAGGGCCACTGGCAGTTTCAGGCTTCCCGACAGACCAGCGGAACGGAGACAAGGAGTTCGTGATCCGGAGGGCGGCCACCAACCGCGTGCTCAACGTGCTGCGGCACTGGGTGTCCAAACACTCCCAGGTGGGCTCCTGCCCTCTCCCCCACCTGGCACCAGGCGTTCAGCTGCATGCCGGGCAGCTCAGCCACGTGTCAGCTGAGAAGGCAATTTGGCACTGAGGTTTTAACGAAGCAAAGGAGTGTAGGTGGCAAGGAGCGGGGAGCTGGCGTCCCCCAGCAGGGGAACAGGGGGCACATCCCAGAGTTTGCACAGTTGGGGTGCAGAGGAGGGGGGCTGGATCCACCATCACCCCCTGGCTGGGAGCACAGGAATGGGAGTCTCTGGGTTTGGTGCCTGTTGGGTGCTCAGGGTGGGGTCAGGGCTCAGGCACTGGGAGCTTTTCCTGCTGTCCTCCCCTCCTGCACTGGAGACTGGGGGCAGTGGGAGCAGTGCCATACTGGTTGTCCCTGGGAAGTCATGCAGCTCTCCCAGGCCTGGTGGTGCTGATGCAACGGGACTGAGTGAGCCTGGTGCCTTCCTGTGCTGGGGTTTTGCTGGGAGGAGGCAGCCCCTTCCCCAGCTGGGTGTGGGGAGCAGCTCTGCTGGGATCCATGTCACGCCCAGCGCAGTAATTCCGTGTGTGCCGGCCTCGGTAGGACTTCGAGACCAACGAGGAGCTGAAGTTCCGTGTGATCGGCTTCTTGGAGGAGGTCATCCATGACCCCGAGCTCCTGACCCAGGAGAGGAAAGCAGCTGCCAACATCATAAGGTGAAGGGCTGTGCACAGGAGGTGGCTTTTCCTGACACTGTGCCAGCTGCTGGCTGTTCCTGCTCTCACCTGGGATCACAGCAGGCACAAGGGCTCCAGGAGGGACTGTGCCAGGGCTTGGGAGATGCCAGGGAGGAAGATGAGGAGGTGGATGGGTGGTGCTGGCTGCATTCAGCCACCAGGACGTGGTGGGTATGACCCCCCTGGTGCATGGCCGAGGTTTGGCACTGAACCCAGAGGGTGCGTGGCCCTTGCTGCTGTTGGCTGCTGGTGTGGCACCCTGGCTCCTCTCGGGCTGAGCAGGGTGGCTCTGGCACCCCGTGCTGAGGGCAGGGCACTGGTCCTGCAGCAGGGCTGGCACCTGTGGGGCCACGTGGCCTCCGCTGAGGAGTGTTTTCCCCTTTAAGATGGGATTTGGGACCGGAGGGTTCTCCTGAAACACAGGCTGAGCGTTGCCTCCCTGGCAGTCCTGGGAGCCAGGCTGCCCTGCTGCAGCTGCGTGGGTCTGCTGGTTCCCCAGCTGCACTAATCCTGTCTTCCCGTGCCACAGGACCTTGACGCAGGAGGATCCAGGAGACAACCAGATAACCCTGGAGGAGGTTGTGCAGATGGTAAATGCTCCTTCCCTCCCTCCCTCCCTCCCTCCCTCCCTCCCTCCCTCCCTCCCTCCCTCCCTCCCTCCCTCCCTCCCTCCCTCCCTCCCTCCCTCCCTCCCTCCCTCCCTCCCTCCCTCCCTCCCTGTCCCCGGTGGCTCGGGCTGGTGGAAGGGGAGCAGCCAAAGGTCCCGATGCTCTGGCACACCCAGCTCGGGGAAGAGTGAGGCTCCAAGGCAGTGCCAGGGGTGCAGCTGCAAGGCAGGGAAAGCCCTTCTGGGGAGGGGCCAGCTGTGAGCACAGCTGGATCTGTTACAGGCAGAGGCAGCTCTAACCAGCTGAGTGGCACATCATTCCCCTGCAGTCGGCAGAAGGGCTGGAGAGGGCACGGGGACACCTGCCTGCTGCTGCCTGTGCCTGCTGGAGGGACATGGGAAAGCCCTGGGGGTTCCCATCGTGTCCTCTGTGCCCCCAGACCTGCTCCAGTTCCAAGTGATGGGCTCTGGCTCAGCCATCCTCAGTGCTGCTCCCCGGGAAGAGAGCCCTGGGAATGTGCTGTGGATGTAGAACCCCCAGGGTGGCTGCAGAGCACTTGGCTGCCTTTCTGCACTGAAAAATCCCCCAACCAAACCTGTTCCCGGCAGAACACAAGAGCCTCTTGAAGCCACTTGGCCTGGTGCACCTGAGACACCCAAGACTGTGTCCCCTGGCTCTGCTGGTGGCTTCTGGGGGGGGCAGTCCCTCCTGGGCTTGCTTTGAGCTGTTGCCCAAAAGTGAAACTTCCTCTGAAGAGAGCAAACAAGCCCCGAGGGCTTTGCTCTGCCCCTCAGGCTGAGCAGCAGCGACCTGCACTCAAAGGCGTGGTGGGGACGTCAGGGTGCCCTGGGTTTTGGGGTGCACACCACGAGCAGGGGGTGCTGACCTCAGCTGGTACCTGCAGGGTGCCCACAGCCCCCCTGTCCCTGGTGGGGTGTGCCCCAGAGCTGCACCCCCAAGTGCCCCTGCAGCCACTCCAGGAGCCCTGGAGCTGTGCAGGAGCCCAGCCCATGTTTGTTTGCCAGAGCTTTCACAACCCTGCCCCAAGGGATTGTGCAAAGGGCTGCTGCCTTGTGCTGGGCTTTTGTGTGTGTGTGTGTTGCTCTTGGGGTTCTTCTGTGTCATCAGGGCTGTTTGGGGTTTGTTTGGGCAGAATGTCAGTGGGGTTTGTTTTTTTGGTGGCTGATCTTTTCCCTGAAGGCAGCAGGGATGGAGGTGCTGCAGGGAGTGGCACCAGCCTCCTCCTGGTGCTGTTCTGTGGGGGTGTGCTGGGTGCTGGCCTGAGCTGTGACCAAGGACTGGGGCTCAGTGACGATGTCTTTGTGGCTGGTTCGAGCACAGCCACCAGTCAGTGACTGTGCAGGTCTGGACCTCGGGCTCTGGCTGTCACCCCAGGCATGTGGGGGTACCCTGAGCCCTGCCTGTGCCTGCAAGTGCTGCTTGGCCAGAGCAGGTAGAGGGACAGGGGTCATCCCCGTTCCCCTGCCTCTCTGGAAATCCCTTGGAAGAGCCTCTCTGCTGGGCAGGAGCAGGCAGGGCAGTGGTTCTCCAGCTGGGACCCCTGAGTGCTTTGCTAATTAAACAGCCAAAAGAATAAATCCGTGGGGATGGCAGGGCTGGGAGGAGCTGGGAGGAGCCGGCACTGCTCTGCACGGGCGCGGTGTGGGCTGGGGTGCCTGGGCCAGCACGGCACTGCACACCCCAGCTCTGCCTTTGGCCTGGGAGCCTGGCCCTGGCTTGGGTTTGTGTGGAAGTTCTCACTGTGCTCCTGCCTAGTGAGCCCCATTGCTCCTCTGTCCCGCAGGCCGAGGGGGTCAGAGCAGAACCTTTTGAAACCCATTCAGCCCTGGAGATCGCAGAACAGCTGACTCTGCTGGATCACCTGGTCTTCAAGAAGATCCCGTATGAGTGAGTGACCGTGGGTCAGGACAGGTGGCTCTGCTCACCCAGCGCCTCACGGGCTGGGCTGACCCCAGAGAGTGCAAAGCCTTCCCAGGCTTTGCCAGTGGCCCAGACATGGCTCAAGTGCAGATTTGAGTCCTGGTCCTGTGGCTTCTCTGCTGGCATCCCCAAGGTAGTTGGCTCAGGGAGACGCTCCCACAACCAGCACACTTTCGACCACATCCCTGTGGTCTCTTTCCAGCAGTGTGGGGGGCAAAGACCCCGGGATCTCCATCCTCTGCGGATGCAGTGGAGCTTGCAGGGCTTGGGCATCCCCTAAAATTGGGAGATAAGAGCTGACCTGACCACTGTGGTTTGCAGAGAGTTCTTCGGGCAAGGCTGGATGAAGCTGGAGAAGAATGAGAGGACTCCATACATCATGAAGAACACAAAGCACTTCAATGATGTAGGTGCAGCTGCAGGGCACGGGGGGGATGGATGGGCAGCTCAGCCCCCTGCCCCAGGGCCTGGGGTGTGTCAGGGTCACCTGCCCGGGGCCAGGGCCTTGCCTGCCTCGGGGAACCAGCGCAGGGGAGCATCTCCTGCTGAGGCTGCTCTTTCCGGGGCTGCTGCAGCGCAGGGAAATCCGGAACCTCTGTGAGGCTGAGCACACGGAGCTGTGCCCAGACCGGTGCTGAAGCTCGGGCTGGGCCGTGTCTCCCCGCCCAGGTCAGCAACCTGATCGCCTCGGAGATCATCCGCAACGAGGAGATCAACGCGCGGGCCAGCGCCATCGAGAAGTGGGTGGCCGTGGCCGACATCTGCCGCTGCCTGCACAACTACAACGCCGTGCTGGAGATCACCTCCTCCCTCAACCGCAGTGCCATCTTCCGCCTCAAGAAAACCTGGCTCAAGGTCTCCAAGCAGGTGGGGATGGCCCCTGCCCGGGAGTGCTGGGAGGGCGTTGGGGCAGGACGAGACAGGCATCGAAAAAGAGCTGGAAAATAAAGGAAGGTGTTTCAGGCTGTTCTCGGGAGGGAGGTGGTGTGTGGGCAGGCAGACCCTGCCTCGGAGTTGGGGCCATTCATGGAATGTTTGGATTAGGGAAGCTCTCTGAGACCACAGAAGTCCAGCTGTTCCCTCAGCATTGCCACGGCCACCACTGTCCCCTGTGTCCCCAAGTGCCACATCCACAAATCTGTTAAATCCCCCCATTGACTCCACCACTGCCCTGGGCAGCTGTGCCAGGGCTGGACAGCCATTAAGAAATTTTCCCAATATCCAATCTAAAACCTCTCCTGGCACAACTCCTTTCCCCTTGTCCGATCACTTGTTACCTGTGAGAAGAGACTGGCCCCACCCTGCAAGTCAGACACGCAGTTAAACCTTTCCCAGAGAGCCCCTGTAGCTGCACACACACAGAGACTCTCTGTAACTGGTTTGCTGGACTCTGAGACCCGTTTTGGATGAGCAGGATGAATTCCTGTTTGAGGTACGTGGTGCAGGAGTAGCTGGCACTTACTGGTGCAGAGTCAGAGGGAGCTGAGCTGGCACCACTGCGGGCTCCTACCAGGCAGGAGCAGTCATTTTCCTATAAAATAATAAACCTGCGCATGAGAACAGGCGAGGGCAGAGCTGGGAGCGAGGGCAGGAAGAGTGCACAGCCTGCTCAGCCAGGTGTGAGAGCCAGGGCACAGCTGTACCTGTGGGGGTGTAGGAACAGCTGGTGGGGTGATGTGCCCTGGGCAGGGCAGGATGGAAGTGACCCTGTGGCTCCACAGGCTTCACCCCCTGGCCTCAGGGAGTGGGGGTTCTGCCAGGGCCCTGCCGAGCAGCTCTTTGGTTTCTTGCAGACAAAGGCTCTGATTGATAAGCTCCAGAAGCTGGTGTCATCGGAGGGCAGGTTCAAGAACCTGAGGGAGGCTCTGAAAAAGTGAGTGAATGGTGCTTCTCCTCCTCTCCCATGGCTTCTGCTGGCTGTTCTGGGGCCTGGGGTGTGAGGGGACCTGAGCTCTGCTCCCAGGGTCATTCAGAGCCTGCACTAAAGGGTGTCCTGTTGAGCCAGCACAGTGGCTGGCAAAGTGATCCCCAGGACTGAGCTGCTCCTTTGTGCAGCGTCTGTAAAGATGGGAGTAAAAGGGACTACAGGGGGAAAATCACTGCCAGACACCAGAGAACATTTTTCTCCATCACTGTCATGGAATCATCAAACCCCAGAATGGTTTGGGTTTGAAGGGACCTTAAAACTCATCCTGTTCCATACCCCTCTGTGGGCAGGGCCCCCTCCCACTAGACCAGGTTGCCCATGGAAGCTTCTAAAAGTCTTCCTGATCCTCTGTCAAAGCTGCCCTCAGCTCACCTCTTGCATCCCATGGCTTTGTGAGTGGCACAGCCGCAGGTCCTGTTTATCCTGCTGAGCTGGTGGGGGTGAGGCCCCAGAGACCGAGAGCCTTCCTATATTAGAGAGAATCCTTCCAATTCTGCTGACTGCAGAGTTACCCCTTCTCCCCTACCCTGCCCCAGGCTCCAAAGGAAGGCAGTTTTCCTCCTCATTTTTTTCTGGTTTCCCCCCAAAGTTGTGACCCTCCCTGTGTCCCCTACCTGGGCATGTACCTGACTGACCTGGCGTTCATCGAGGAGGGCACCCCGAACTACACCGAGGATGGCCTGGTGAACTTCTCCAAAATGAGGATGGTGAGTGCTCCAGCCTGCTGGTGTGGCTGTACAGGGCTGGGCTGGCATGAGGTGGTTGTGGCCAGGTCTGTGTCCCCTCAGCCTCCAGCTGCACAGCACCAGGCAGCCACATGTGTCCCCTGCACACCCCGGGGGTGTTCCTGATGTCTGGGAGAGACAGAAAGGCCCTTTGCATTGTGGTGGGCTGGGTGCCCCTGCCCTCCCAGGCACTGGGATGGGTTCCCTGGGTGAGGACTGAGCCATGAACACCTTCTGTGTTTATCCCTGGACAGATCTCACACATCATCAGGGAGATCCGCCAGTTCCAGCAAACCTCCTACAAGATCGAGCACCAGCCGAAGGTACAGCCCCGTCCCCAGCGCCACGGGCAAGCTGTGCTCCTCACCTCCCTCTTCCATCACAGCACCTGAGCCTTCAGAGCCTGCCAGCTCCATGCTGGAGTCTGTTGGCAGGGGGCAGGGATGGGGGAGGCTGAGGGGGCTCCAGCAGACTCCCCCCTTGGTCCCCAGGCAGCTGCAGCAGAGGTTTTGCTGCAGAGGGCAGCTTTGATGGACAGACAGCCACTGGCTCGGAGTGCTCCAAGGGTTGCACCCCGGCCATGCTGAGAGACAGCTCTTAGGGACAGCTCTCCCCAGGGAGCAGAGCGTGTCCCACCGCTGGCCTCTGCGCCGTGCTGTCCCCAGCCTGCGATGAGCTGACAGGTCTGGCCGCGCTCTGCAGCAGGTGCCCCGCTCGGTGTCGGCTGCGGCTGCTGTTCCGGGTGGGGGCTGCGCTCGCTGCGCCCGCCGACGGCCCCGCTCCCCCCGCAGGTGACGCAGTACCTGCTGGACCAGTCGTCTGTGATGGACGAGGAGAGCCTTTACGAAGCTTCTCTGCGGATAGAGCCCAAGCTGCCTTCCTGAGCGCGGTGGCGGCGCCCGTGTCCGCTCGCTGAACCACTCTGTACATAGCCCATGGACGCCCCGGAGC
>VZRX01013548.1:2324-17878 GCA_013398075.1 Notiomystis cincta | reverse complement strand
TTGTTTTCAAACCAGTACAGTCATGAACCAAATATGCAACCATAAAGTGAAATTTGCTTTATCATTCTGGAGGAACAATGAATGATTAGAGATAATATCCTGGAAAACTGACATACTAAACAATGGTATGAAATGGGTAAGTTGAGTGTTCCAAACTGTCTTCCAAGGATATTTATAGACTAAGCAAGACCTAGGCGCAGACTGACACTCAGATGGATCTGCCCTTCTGAAGACAATTTGAGAGTTGCAGAAGCTGGTAGCTCAGCATTCACATGGTGTAAAAAATGATCCTCTTTTAAACAACCATCAGCTTTCAAGCAGTCCTAAAATACCCCCTCATCTGTAGAGCTCTAGCAGAGTACAACTATTCTATGTTAACTTCAATACTTTTGAAATGAGATTGTGTTTTATACTTGCACACTTGGTGATTAGTTGTTTTACCAATTAAGAACTGATCTGCTGTTCCACACTGTGAACTGTGACTGGTCTATGGTAACTGGAGAATAATTTAACAGCTGATTTAAAGTAGTAATTGTACATCTCACACTTACCAGTATCTCTATACAACTTTAGTTTCCTTTTGCAATACTAGAATAAATCTCAAATCTCAACTCCTCTACTACTTTATCCAGCTGTATTCAAGTCCACAAAGATATTATCAAACCATCTGTAACAATAAATCTCCTAGAGAGGATTTCTTCCTTCTAATACTATATGTTATGTATACATTCCTATTGGGTTTTCTATTTTACAAAACCAAAAAGAGCTTTTTATTTCCCCAAACCTTTCACTTACTGTGTGCACATTCATCTGAAGAATAAACTCTTCAAATGGTAAGTTTTATAGAGTGGGTATCACTTTTTATGTTTTGGGTGTCATTAAGTAGTTGCAGCAGGAAACAATAAAGCAAGTTGATGTAATGTGTCTGCCTCTAGGTGTCAGACACTTCTGCCTTCTCAAAAACCCAGGATATTGGTGCCTTTAAAATCCACACAGGGCAGTGCCAAGGAGCTTGAAACTGAAGCACACAGAGCCCTAAAATTGTGTCAGGTCCTGAAAGAGAGACCTGAAAACAAAAGGCCCATAGTATAGAGAGCCAACACCTCTTCTAACAGAAGTGGATGGACACATCAAGAAATGAGACAAATTTATGGAAAAAAAAAAAATCAATGCCTAAATTCAACCCATCATTTCAATCTGATAACTAATTTAATGGAAATGAAGTACCCACTTCTATAATTGAGTGCATATGTAACAATAAGTTCACTTTATGGGATTTAGGTACATTTAGTTTCCTTTCTATGCTCAGTCTTCATTGTTTAGTCCAGCTGTGTGTTTATGCTAATCTTCATCAGCTGCTTTCCCTTGCAACATAGTTTGTTCAAAGAACAGGGCATTTTTGTAAATATTCTCTCTCTCTCTCTCTCTCTCTCTATATATATACACACACTTCCTTTCCACATTTAATCACTGCCTCCATTAAATTATTGATTGTGGCTCTCAGACAGGATGATCTGTAATGGCTTATCATCTATTTCCCAAGGCATTTCTAATGCTGCCTCATTCAAATTTAGATTTATTTTAGATTTATTTTGGATCTTTACCCTCCATCTGCTTAAATAAGCAACTGAATGACCTAATCTATGTTTTTTAATGAGTTTTGGGGTACCTTTCAAACGACTACTGAATCCTTACATGAAAAAGCAGTTCAATATTGTTCCATCTTCAAGCCATTAGAGAAAGACCTACATAAACTATCATATGATAGTTAAATTCTTTATGTACAAAGCAAGTTTCAAGTAATTTCAACATAAGAGGAGGTTCTAGGTTTATACTGTCTCAGTAACCTCATCTGTTTTTCCAGTGTTCCTTAAAAAAATTTTTACAGCAAAGAGCAGTGTAAAGCTGTTTTTATTAACAGTAAGCTTAGCATTCAAATATCAGCTCAATGGAAGAGTAAAGAATAAGTAAACAAGAGGAAATATGCTGGAAAAAGCAGAACTGTTTGGAAGGGTAGAAGAATGGAACTCAAAACACAAGAGAGATAAGCCAGTACCATAACACCTTTCTAAGTTGAGACAGGTATATTCCAGCAGTAATTATAGCATTTGACAATCACTGCAGAAGTACCTGGCTAAACAGTATTAGGAAAAACAACATAGACTTTTGCTTTATATCATACTTTTAAGAGTCTGCTGACTCACATGGTGTAGAAGGATCAACTCTAAAAATATAAACACTCCCTAAATGAATTATGCAATCTCTCAGTAGTGGTGTATCAAGAAATACTGGAAAATAATTACCTCAACAAATGCAAGAGGAAGATAGTTCATAAAACATATTCCCTACAGTGCACCCATGTCTGGAAAAGAAACAGAACTGAGTCCTAAGAGCATTTCTAAAAGACAATCTTTTGTTGCTGTCATTGAAAGAAACCTAATATCCAAGTTATGAAGGATGAAATGTGTGTCCAGAAGTTCTTATTGCAGAGAAAACCTCACTAGAGCCGGCTTCTTGTTCTATTCAAGAACAACACTCAAGATAACAAGATTCTGGTTTTAGGAGCTAAAATAACAAAACACTCTGTGTATCTTGAAATCAAGTAAAGCCAAAGAAAATCAATTTCTTCCATTTCTGAAACTCAGAAAGCTAAGAAGGGGCAGTGCTGATAAAAAACCAAGTACTTGATCTGACACCACTATCACAATCCCTTTGCCAAGAAAGGCCACAGCAGTGAAAACCTGTGGGACCCTCACATCTCATTCTCATGGATTTGGCCATGCAGGTATAAAATCTCCGGCTGAGAATTCACATAGGTGAAATAAAAATGTTGAAAGCAGCTATTTGTTCAGAAGAAATTTTATTGTATCAGGTAGAACTTTGTCAAAACAGAATATAATTATCAAATCCACAACAACTATAAAATTTTATTGAACAATCAACTTTGGTGATCTACTTAGAAAATTTTAACATCAACATTGCACAACTGACATAAGTCATAGCATATAACAGTGAACTTGGGTCTGTACTAATACATCCAAAAAGCATGAATAGGCAGCAATTTAGGTAAATGAGCTTATTCCTTATTATTAAGACATTAAGAATCAAAGCTTATTAGCAAATAAAAAGAATATAGATCACATTCTGTTATAAACACTGTCAAATATGTAAGTCCAACTTTCTCAAATTATGACTAAGAAGTGCCCTGTCAAAAGGAACAAACTTTCCTAAATATTTGTATGACAAGGAAGTATAAATCAGAACTGGTTGTGTATTGCCTACATATAACTATAAATCCTTGGGTCTTGAAAGAAGAAACAACACTGAATAAAACCTAACCTATAGAAAACTGTTTTATCTGTAGCAGTCCATGAATGCTTCTTGGCGAGCTTTAAGCAGGGAGTCATCCAAGGGATTCCTACAGTTAGTCCTGCCCATCAGTGTAGCTTAGTTTGCTGTATACCCTAAGGAAAAAAAACCCAAAACCTGTTTAGATGAAGTAAATTACACAAAAATACTGTAACTCCAAAAATAGGATGAAATTGAAACAAATTCTTAAAGCAAGGTATCCAAACATCTTGACTGTGAACAGCAGCAGGGCTCCTTGTCTGCTTTCCTATGTGCTTTCAGATGGAGAGGAAGCTTTTCATGCTATGTCATTTTAATGTCTCAGTAGTTACTACATCAATCTAAATTACATATATCTATTAAACTTTGAGATGCAACCTTTGAATGTCTTCACAAATAGTTAAAAGTTAAGGACAAGTGAGAACACAACTGTTTCCTTGCATAACACTTAAGAATCAGCATAAATTTTCTCTCACATATTTTAAACTAATTTGGTTTACATCTGACAATTAAGTATTGCAATACAGCTGTAGGACAGCATTCACACAGAGCTGAAGAAAAGTTCATTAGTTATGAACATTTCCTTTCAGAAATCTCTTTCATGATCATCTTCTAGATAAAGGCGCTCTGGTTCCAGAGAGAAAGACAATATTCCCTTTTCTTTTCACAAGCATTCATTACAACATACAGCATTTTGCCATGTGGCTTAGGCATAAAACGTCTGAGGATCTGAAGCCATTAAAGAGCTTCACTGCTGGGAACCATAGAAAGCTAAAAATATCACACCACAGGCCTCAGGAAGCTTTCCAGACAGCCCATTTTGGCTACAAACCAGCAAACATATCTTTGTGCAATTAAAGAACAAAGAACTAGATTTTATTCCAGATGACTTGGAAGAAAACTCTGAAATCTTGATTTCTCTACTTATACGCAATAAAGAAAGAAAACCCTTTTCCTTTAGAACAATAACTAATCTTATAGGAATGGCTATTTTGTATGGGGAGTCAGGATAATGTAGTGAGGAAAAACAAAAGGAAATCCAAGAACTGAGCAGGACTTTGCTCAGCTGTGTAGGCATACTCAGTATCACAGAAACATCCTTGCATACTCATCAGCTGTATGATCATCTCAAGCAGAGTGAAAATATTTCTTGACTGATTTTGGGAAGGCAGCATAACTTGTGATAACAAATTAGTCTTTATGGTAAAAAAAGCATGTCAAAAATATTTTAGTAAATAAAATTGGGAATTGTTTAGAGGGCTTTTAATGCTTTTCAAATCCTGGTGAATATTAAATGTTTGTAATTAAAAACCCAAGAGATCTGATGCTTGATAATCCTTTAAAAGTTACATATTTTCTAAGAAAAACAGTCATATTAGGCCAGTATTCAGGGAACTACAATGAGTCCTGCTTCCAGCAATCTAAATACACTGCCAGTAGTGATAACAGCAGGATGAGAACATCTGATATATTCCAAACAAAGACACTGCTTGTTTACACAGAGCCAAAATACAGGTAATGATGTCCAACTGCACAGAAGCCAACTTTTAAAGTTCTTTTAAATGACAATATACTGCACTCTCCACACTGTACAGATATGATGACTTGTCAGCTCAAACACACAGCCACTATCAAACCAATTCTGTAGCATATCTAAACCAATAAATGCCCCTGTAACCACATAAGGACTACAGTAGCTGTTCAGTTCAGTCATCTTACTGTCCTGTGCTCAGCAGCTCTCTTTGCTGAGGGCTCTGGCTAGTTTTGACCACAGACACTTGCCTCTCAGTGTTCAAGTGTGCAGGTGTGATTAGCTTGGGCTCTCCCATGGTCAATTTAATACAGGCATAGAGGAGTAAGAATTCATTCTGAAATCTCTTTTTCTTTAAAGAGGCTATTGTTACCTTTGGTGACACCTCCTCACGTTTCTGGGACAGCTGCAATTCTCCATTGCCCCTGGCCAGCCAGAGTATGTGCCTGCAGTCGCAGATTCTGATGATGAGAAACAGTAGATGAAAAGGGCAGGAACAATGTTAAGTAGCACAAACATTACAAAATGTTGTTAAAGTATTAGCCCATTTAAACATTGGAAATAATTCAATGGACAAACTTCCTTAAGAAAGTATTCTCACACAAATTAATAGAGTGTCTGAAACTAACCGTGCAGGGAAGTGCCAGGAATACCAAAAAAACTTTCATCTGAAGAATCATGAAATCCAGAGTTCTGAAAATAAAGCATCAACGTTGATGAAAAAATACTACTTTACAGTTTGCCTCAGAAGAAACTACTGTGAACCTGGAAAAAAGTGTCAGATTTAAATCAACAAGTGAAACCCAGTAAAGCTTAATTTGTTTGCTTCACTTTGTGCATCTACAAAATTAATGTCATCATTTCAGGACAACACTTTAACTGAATCACTGTTTGAGACCATTTTAACCAGTGACATTGTCTATTAAAATGGAATCAAATCTTTAATTTAGAACCATTTCAAAGATATTAAATATAGAGAGCTTCCTCACATGAGAAAGCACATAGGAGACCTGATACAAATTATGTTTTAATCAAATAAATATCCCCAAGCCCCCAGAGCTGTAAAACATCCCTACTGACCAGATAGCACCCAGAAGCATGCTATCATTTGTTCCAACAGCTTGCAGTTCTAATCCATTCTTAAGCCTGTCTCCAAATATCTAAAAGTGCACAACTTTTCTTTTTCACAAGGTCTTTAAATACCTGACAACGACAGTTGTGATCTGCAAAAAAGCTGGGGTTGCTGCAGTTGTTCAAAAAATCCATGCTGGCTGTCTGAAGATTAGCCTTTTTTCTGGGGGAAATCTCTTGACATTTCCTTGAAGAAAAACAACATTCTGGTACATGTCTCGTTCGCTTTACTGGTGAACAAGGAAGATAGTTTGGAAAATTTCCTGCTCTTTTAACACTGGAAATTGCAGAATTAGTGCAAACAGGAGACTTAACAAGAGCATTTACAGTTTCAGGCCTCTGTATTTCTTCATATTTCCTAAAATTTGAAGCTGCCTGAAAGCCAGGACATTTTGGAACAGACTCCCCACACAGTTGCTCATACATCCTGTCAAATTCTATATCACACTGTTTAGTGGACATCACAAAATTACTTGAATTACTCTTCACTAATCTTCCTTTCTCTTCAAGCTTCTGTGAATTTAAAAGAGGTTTTTTCAATGTCAAAGACTTTTGGAATTCTTCAGAACACACTTTGTAGTAGAGTTCCTCAAATGCATCTTCGTATTTATGGGGCTTCTTTGAAGGACTCTGCTTCATAAAGCATGAGGAAGACAAGTCTTTGTGCTGGAAAAAAGTTTGTTTTTCAGAAGTTATTTTTTCAGGATATATGAACGTAGTATTTGATAATCTTGCAGGAGAATAGTTTGTGATAGGTATAGAATTGTTACTATTGCCATGGGAACTGCAAGCAGATGAACACAACTCTGAGGTACCAACACAAGGGAAGTCAGTTTTATGAGTCTCACTCACTTTTACAAGAGGAAGCGCTCTTGAATCTGAACTGGCAGTAGATGTTATAAAAGTGTGTTCTGAGAAACGTTTGTAAGCTGGTTTTTTAACTTTTGTGTATTCTGAATTCTTTGGTGAGGCAGTAGTCTGTAATTCATCTTCAACTAGAAATGTCTCTCCCATTCTATTCATAACACCAGGAAAATTAGTGTATTTGCAGATTTTTTGGCCCTTTCCAGATGCCAAATGTTGTTCTAAACTTGAGTGAGAGCAGTCCATTTTGATTTCATTTGTATCAGTATTAGCATAATGTGCCAGACCAGATGAATTACTAATGAGGCAATTGTCATAACAGAATTCTCTGCTCTCATTTCCAAAAGCTGGATTCTGCTTGTCTTCACTTCCACAGCTACACACGCTGTGAAATGCTTTCTTTAGTTTACAGGGTTCTAACCCTCTCACATTGTCTACAGTGACATTGAGTTTTGGTCGTCTAAAATGCCATCTCTTGGACCTTAAGTGTCCAAACATGTATTTTAACACTTTTCTTTGAGACTGCTTTGCCATGAGCCTTTTAAATATCTCTACCATTGCTGGATACAAGTCTGCAAGAGTTGTATTGCACCAGGAGCATCCCTGATCTGCAGACTGGTATTCTTCATGGATACCGCCACACAAAGTTTTGCTCAAAGGTCGATGCCTGGGTGAGGTTATTGTAGTTGATGAAATGGGAACACCAGAATGCTGTAACTGTAGATATTTGGATGAAGAACATTCATTTGACAAGTCCAGTTTCTTTCTGCAAACAACAGCTTGATTGCCTATTCAAAAAACAAACACAAAAAACCAAACCCCACAACAACTGAGTCAAAGAAACAAAAACAGAAGACAGAAAAAAGTCTGAACCTATTAAGGCACTTCCAGTAATATATTGTATGACTTAAAAACAACTGCATATGATACAGACAGTCTTACTGTAATTGCATATTTCATTAAGCTTTTAGTGCCAGGCTAAATGGATGATTAACATGCAATCAATTAGGGAATTCCAAACCATATGGAATTAAAATATTATAGAGGACAGACATTAAATGTATTGGAAAACCCCCACATTATTTGAAGTAACATAACATACATGTATTCATTGCAGAGGAAAACTTCTTTGCCCTTTGTGACTTCTGGTCAGAAGTAACAGCCTTATCTAAAAGGTTTTGTTACTTTTTTTCCCATGTTCCTTTAAAGCTTTGTACTTGTTTGTTTAGTAGAAGTGCAGCTTTTGCTTTCATAAATGATGATGAAAATAATGCTTTTTGTAGTTGTTAAGCTTAAAATATTTACACCAGAACTCTTACATTTGCATCAAGTCTGGAAAGCTTCTGAAGGAAGTTTACTGGCAAAGGACCACTTCAACCACCAGTTAGCAGCAGACCCAAAGCCACTGTATTACATTCCTTGAATTTAAAATAAGCAGAACTAAAAAATATTGCTTTCAGTGAGCTAAAGGCTGCTGAATTTTTTAGCTATGCATATTTGTTCCTGAGGCTACATAAGAAAGGCTAGATTTATGAACACAAGTTATTTATTTTCTGTTTTTCAAATACATTTTGCCATAAGCCAAATCATGTCTAACTTCCCTTTGAAATCCAGCCTATTGAACTTTTCAGCTGGATAAATAATGCCTTTGTGTTTACAATAAATGAAATTTCTTTTTCTAATGAATTTTAATAAAAACACATTTTGTAACTAATATATTTGACCAACAGACAAAAGACTTACTTGTACCAAACCGTTCTTTTACTGGCGAAGTTAAACGATGATCTTTTGGCACAACTGGAGATGTTATCTGAAAAAAAAATAAAGAAAAAAACCAATCTAATATTCTGAGTTTTTTGCATGTTAAAGATAACATCAAAACCTTACTTGTGACTTTCCCCTCCTCTTGTTATTCTAGGTCATGTACAGTCATGGTCTTTAGGGGCTCAGCCAAGTTCAGAGAAAGTAGAAAACATCTCTGGCAGCTCCAGTAGAAAACAGAAGTTGTACCCTATACCATAACACTTCACCTCTGATCTTCCTCATGCCCCAAATCGAAGCAAAGCTAATTTTTTTTTCCTCTACAAAGCTCAGATTTAGACTTTTTGGAAAACTTATAGCTCAAAGATCAATTCGTACATCAGGATTCAAAGAAAAAAGTCTAAAAAGTATCAAAGTTTAAAAAAAAGTGAAAATAAATTTGGAAATAATTAGCTCTGTTTCTTACATATCCTTGCTGTCAAAACCCCAAGGTACTATAAAATTTAAGTAGACATCAAGCAGAAGAACAATGGGAGAACCACAGAGAAGTTGTATTAGAATTAATTGTTACCCAATCTAACTGCTACCCAGTTAAAGAGCTCTTAATTTATTCTAGCTAGCTAATAACTTAGAATAGGAGACATATGTTACCGTTATCCATTTGGGAATTTTCCTCTCATCATCTTGTACTATCATATCCACTCGAACTCTTTCTTTCTTTAGGATTTGTCCACCATCTACAATCAGATTCTTAGTGGAAAATAAAATTATTGAAACGCATAGAAATTACTGGCACAGGCAACCCCAAACTGGTTATTCAGATTTATTACAAACTAGTATTCTTCAGATGAGGATATGCAACCAGCATAAACTTATTTTTAATATATACATTTTATGCAGAAAACCCCTCCCCCCAAAAAACCAAAACCCCAAATCCCAAGAAGGAACTATATGTGAAGATATATAAAATGGAATAATTAACAAGTTTATTCAGGGAAAAACACACACTGCCTTGAAGATTTGCTGATAAAAACAAACACACACCCAAATAAAGAAAAGAAAAAAAGGAAAATAGTTACAAAGCTCTGATAATTACAGCTGCAAATCTTCACAAGTATTCTTAACATCCTGTGAGAACTCATATACAAATGAAGGTCTACTCTGCAACAACCCCCTACTCAAAATCTAAGCGAATTTTGTAAGAAAAGGCAATTCATTATGTAAACTGTCACTTTCTGAAGCAGATTGTATTAGCTGTTGTCAGAGACAGGACACTAGCACTATGCTAAACAAGTAAAGACATGTAAAGTATTTGAGCAAGCAGAACACAGGATTAAAATGGCTGCACACACAAAGTGTGTGTTATATTTTTCTTCAACCATGTAAATACTGTGGGTATTCCTGACAACCACAGTCTAGTTTAGGAAGCAACAGCAGAAGATTCCAGTCTGCTTTTGTTATAGCAGCCATTATTTCACATTTACCTTTTGCTTTAAATCATGTTACCTGTTTATACTAAATGCTCAGGTAAATGACCATACTTTTTAAAAGTGTTTATTCACCATATGATGCATCTGGTTACTCTTTTTCCTAACCTATAAAAGCCTTTCTCAGGGTTGCCTGTTAATGCAGTACATTGTATGGCCTTCTCTGTCCTACTGGTATTACCAAGACAGCAGTATCAGCTGTTATTGGTCTTTGTGACTATTTTATTGAACCCCTCACTTGCTGTACTTGCTAAAAATGTGCATTAAGATGCAGACTATGCCAAATCTTCTGCTGACTGTATTAACTCATCAGGCATGTGTAAACTATTCAAATAGTTAATTGTTTCTATTGAACAAAAAATCATTACATTAGACACCCAAAATTTTTACCTGGAGGCGAAAGTTTTCAAATTTTCTTCTTCCTGAGACTATATTACCACTTTCTTCACCTGAAGGTAAATATTAAATAAAATATAGTTGAATTCAAAATCGAAACAGAAATGTTCTTAACACACATTGTGCAAGTTTTTGACTACACACTTTTCATTGTAGAAAATAATTTCCTACACTACAAATTTTAGCTGTACTACATTTCCATTTCAAGTCCAATTGAAAAGAATGGTTTGAGGGTTCATAAATGACTTGAGTCAACAAAGAAAGGTGAAGAGGAACAAAGGAGGGTGAAGAAAACTTGATTGCAATCAGTTCTTCAGGATTTATATTAAACATTTCAGAGAGTAAAATATTTTTAAAGCTCTTTCTTTTCTTGCTCTGTCAGATTCATTATTAATTAATGCATCATTCTTGCTATGTTCCTAAATATCCCAACAAAGATAGCAAGGACTTTCTATCACACTTCCTCTTAATAGCTCCTATTGTCAAGACCACCTTAGAACTTACAAAGTGAGAAATAAGGTTCACTTGAGAATATGAAGAAAACAAGTCTGAATCTCTTAACTACGTTTTTAGGTATTCTATGGGTATTTCTGTGAATGAAATGTGACAAAATATTTTTTTCCTAGATGTAGCCAGACCTTCCAGTTCATCATTAGCTAAAATCAGTCATTCATCAGCACAAAATATGTGACTGCATTTTAAGCCCTGATTTCTGAAGTTCTCTGGACTCACCACAGGTGAGGAAAAAAGAGAGGAGAATAACCCTGAAAACGGTGAGTGAAAAAAAATCTTGTTTATGACACCTACCTGTTTATGACATCACTGCCTCGTCCTACTATTCTTAAATTGCTATTACTCTTTCTGCCATACAATCTTCTTCCTCCAGTAGAATTGGGCACAATCCTGACAGATTGCTTCCTAAATGTTCATGAAGAGGAACTAGATTGCTACAAAAATGGGAGGCTCCTGAGAGGAGGGAATTCTAGGTGTGGATCCTCAAAAATCTAATTTTACCATATCTTCAATGTACTGTCAATCATACTTTCAAACCACTGGAACTTCAATTACTAGCAGAGGGCAATGGCACAGAATGGAAAAAAAAAAAGTATTTTCTCCAGGGAATCTAAAAGTACTTTTAAAGGCCAAAAGGGAAATTCAGTAACACCTTTACACTTCAAAGGCAGAACAGAGAGGGAAAAAAAGAAAACTTCCACCTTTCTCTCTCAAAAATTAGACCTATAATACAGAAAGCTATTTTGCTGGAGATGCACCCAAACGTAATTATTACCTCAGTTTTAACTTATTTATCCCTTTCTCCAAATAAATTAATTTTTCTGTGATAGCATCCTACTAGCTTCAAGTGATTGTTGAGATCTACTCTGCCATCCTACTTCCTTTCCAGTGCTTTTCCTGTGAAAGCAGAGAAGGTAATCCTAATAACTTTTCCTATTAAGGACAGACAAATACTTGCAGGTCCAGGTGAGAGCTGTTTCAGTTTACTTTTACTTGCTGTAGACAGATTTTACATACTTTCAACACACAAATAGTGTATAATACCTGGAAGAAACACTGCCTCCACTGAGAAGTGCAAAGTATTCTGTATGAACACTAAAAACAGAAAACACCTGCCAAAAAGAATTTTTTTGCTAGAACAGCTAAAGATAGAATTTTTCCTTAAGTTAGTATGCTCCATTGGTAATCTTTTATATATTAAAAACCCACCAAACTGAACCAACAAAAAAAAAAGCCCCCCAAAAAACCCCACCAAAACAACCAAAAGCCAAAAAAACCCACACCAAAAACCCACACATCAGGGTGAACTCAATTTTTTAAATGAGGAATCTAATCCCATATCCCTAAGAATCTAATTTTGACATCTTAACAGTATTTGGAGATAGCTGGAACTCACAGAGATTTCTATAAATCCTTTCCACTCTCTTCACAGACCATTAATAAGAGGAGGAAGAGAAGTGGATGATCATATTACTGTACACTGCTACAAAGATACCAGAGTCTGAAGCACTTCACTCATTTATCCCAGAAGTGCAAAAGACAAAGGACACTTGGAGAAGCCAAGCTACAGATGCCTCTGAAATATTTTTCCTATGTTTCATTGAGAAGGTTGAGAAAAAAGTCATGTTTTCTAAATTGGCAGAAATAATTTTATCATTCAAATAGTTCTTTGAAATTTTCCTCTCAAATGATAGTAGGAAACATTTCCCTCAACAGAGAAGTAATTGTCTGCCTCAGAGGCAGCTATGTAGATGAACAACCTAATTTAATACCAGAATACTTAAACCCCAGCTAACTGTATTTTACTGCAACTGCTCTTTTGGCCATTAACTGCTGGTTACCACCTAGCCATAGTTTAATTTATGAAAAATAGTATAAGCTTTTATTTGCTCAAGAATCAAAAAATGTTGAGTAATATCAGTTTTAAAGATTTTTAAAAAGACTGTTCCACTAACTAATACAATCAAAAAATTATTTGGGAATACAAGGTGAAAACCTCCCCAAAAAACTTTGCAGACAGGCCAAAAGACTGATGCCAAAACCTTTACAAACACAACTGAAGAATGACTGCAACTGACTACAAACCTCTGTTTACCACTCACCTAATATGTCATGTATCTATTTTAATTACTAATAAAACTTCTACTGACACCTATACCAAAGTTTCTATTTCACTGTTCCTTTCTTTATTAAGAAAGGACAGCTGAACATATTCCACATTGACTTTCCAATGCATCAAGGAATCAGGACTGAAATTTCAAACAGTTATATGAATATTCATTTCATAGAAGCTGTACCTGTACCCTCAGACTCTTGCTATTCCTATTTTCTACCTTCTGAAAGGGTATAGAACTTGTAAAAAACCTAATTTTTCTATATTAGAAAGTGATGAAAAAGTTATTTTCAACTTTTTCAAAAAGCTGAAAGAAGCATAGCTAAGTAGTAAATTAAAAAACCCACCTATATCAGATGTATCCACATCAGAGCTCTCAGAAGATTCCTTAAAAGCACATGAAAGAAATTTTAGTATCTAGTAGTTTGAACCATATTAATTAGCCCATAGAATTGTATGCTTTCAGTACTTGCTCAATTTTTTTGGGGGGTGGTGGTGGTGAAACAAGAACAGTTGTATTGCAGAAATTCTGTCTAAGTCACACCATTTTTATTAACAACTCTATACACAAACTTACTTTGAGTCAAAAGATTTTAAAAATAGTAATTAAGAAAGTTAGATCCACATATTCCCTAACTGACAAGGCACTTTATGGTCAAAAGCCTATATCCAACTGCTCTCCCTCTCCCCTTCAAACATAATAATCCAGCTGAAAGCCATGATCAACATCATGGTACAAGACCACCTGCTCATAGCTAATTTCTTAGCTTTTGGCTCCATAAATACATTTTCACAAAGAGGCTATCATAGAATGGTTTGGGTTGGAAGGGCCCTTAAAGATCATCTAGTACCAACCCCTCTGTGATGGCCAGGGACACCTTCCAACAGAGCAGATTGCTCAAAGCCTCATCCAGCCTGGCCTGCAACAACTAAAAGCAGATGCAATGTGGTGCCCATACCTGAGGTATTGTTGAGTGTTCATCTTCAAAATCACTGCTCTGTTGCTTTGGTATTTCTTGGCATGAACGGGAAGAAAAAAAAGTTACAATACTTTTATAATATTTAGCCTCTTGTGCTATTTTTGCTTTAAATTTCTTTAATTTTTCCCCTCTATTTATGTCCTATCACCAGTGGCTCTAATTCTTTTTCTGACTCACTCCAGCCAGTCACACTACTATGAAACACAAACCAAAGTCCTCCAGCACACATTTTTTCACTGTTGAAAGGTGCAGAAAAAGCCTGCTTTGAGTGCTTTACAGTCAAGGCACCTGTGCATATCCTCTAGCACAGTGTGCACTATTTTTACAGCAGTGTGATATCCTTGGTTGGCTCAATCAGCTTTCAAAATTGTCTCTTCCTGCATTTGATTATTCCCAAGTAAGTATATTACTTTGAGCATCTTTGCATGAAATTACACACATTTTACTTTAAGTTTCAGCCCAAATTTGTCAGACATCTTCCTTAGTGGCTAACCTTATTTGATATCATCTGAGAGTTAAATGAGGGTATCCCCTCTTTTGTTATTTACTTAAATAAAGTATAAATTAATAACATGCACAGGACAAATCCTGTAAAAAAGTCCCCCATGTTTCCCTCAAGTTGGAACACAGACCTTTGATAATTATTCTAAGCACAGTTTTTGAACCAGTGGGCTATAAAGCTTGTCTCTCATATAGAATTCACATTTAACTAGAAGGCTCTGGCTTAAGATTGCAACCTCTGATAAGTTATCTTCATTATTTTGCAAAACACTACAGTAATACTTCCTTTACAACATATTTTTTTAGAAGCTGGACAGCGCATTTTCCAAACATAACTGGATTGGGAACACAGGAAATTAGAACACAGCAGTGTCCAGTTGAAATCCCTTATTGAGCAAGGTCTATGAAACACCACAAAGGATGTTTTGTTTCAGAAAATTCCTCAAGGAAAGAAAGTATTTTAAACGGCTAACATATGACAGAAGTATCACTTCTCTTGGAGGCTGAAATTAACATACCTGGTCCTCCACTGACAGTTGCCATATATATAAAAAAAAAAGCCCACCACTCAAAGGATTATCTCTTTAATCAGCAAAGTTGGATGAGGGTGCTGGACATTCTATCCAAATAATAAAGCTTGAATCTAGCAAAATTCAGAACTCTGAGTTGGAAAAAACCCCACTAGTTATATTCCAAGGGGAGGGGTTCACTGATAGGTATTTGGTTTAATGTTTACACTTAACAGCACAAAACTTTATTCATCTTAGTTGAAAAATGAGGATCATTTAAGAGTAAATGAGTAAGCAAAACTTGTATATTAGCTTTAATAATCCATAGCCAGAAGTATGTTTTTTTGGTTGAGGGTTTTAGGTGTGTGGGTTGGGGTTTGTTGGTTTGGGGTTTTTTTTGGTGTTGTTTGGGTTTTTTGT
>VZRX01013547.1:0-12909 GCA_013398075.1 Notiomystis cincta | reverse complement strand
TGGGTCCCTTCCAATGCAGGATATTCTATGGTTCAGATCAAAGTCCTTCATTGAGATATAAATCTTAAAGGTTTTAATTCTTGTGTAGTGTCAGCTGTAGAGAAGTAGTATTTGGGACTATAGGAATGAAAGGACAAAAAAGTTTTGGACTTCTTACAGATTTAGAAATACATTATGAATTTATAGAGAATTCCTTCCAAAGTTTAGATCTCTGAGATCTGAACTTCAATACTTCAATACTGTCAGTGACACCAATTAAAATCTTTTCCTATTTACACTGTATTTTTTCACCTTTCAAACCACCAAATCAACTTTCTCTGAACTGCTTGAATTTTTTTTATAGAAAGATTTTAGTTCCTACCAAATATTTCTCCCAAAGCAATTTAAACTTATGCCATGTGACTTTACATGAAGCTTTTACAATTGCTTATCTGCTACACACTTTCCCATCTCCTGTCATGCAATGCTAAAACCTTGACAGATCAAATCTTTACTCATCTACTTCCTTTTCTAAGTTACTAAAACTATCCAGATCTAGAAGTTCCAATCTTTATGAAGATACATGTCTTTCAGTAACTCATTTGTCTTTTCTGTTTCAACAGCTGCAACTTTCAGAAGCATATATTTTCCCAGACATGCTGACATTATGTAAAGCATCAGAAAAAACTAGTAACACATCACAAAGGATAAAAGAATCTGTTCTAATCAAGAGAAATTTAGAAACAAAAAACCTCAAAACAACTAAGTGTAAATATAAAGCAGCAATTTAGAAGAACAGTCTAAATATCAAGGGGAAAAAAAAATCACCAGAACTGGTTTCTAAAGAAACCAAAGAGCCTGGTTTAAGTTAGATTAGGCACTTGATAATGATCTTGTTCTCCCCCACACTTAACTCTTCAGGAAAAAAATCCTAACAGATAATCCTCTTAGGAGGTGGTGGTGAAAGACTGTAGGTGGGGTTTTCTTTGGTTGCCTTTTTTTTTTTTTTTGAGGGGGTTGGAGATGGCTAGGAAAAAAGACTAAAAGACTAAAGCCTTTGTGAGTTTTGAGTGGTTTGGTGCGGTGAATTTTTTCCACTGAAAAGGAAAACCTAGAAGGTTTTTGCTTTGGCAGCATAATTAGAAACCGTGGTTTCTTTTCTAGTATTAGTGAATCAATTACTGAAAAAGATGAACAAAATAATTAAGAGACAAAATACAGAATTACAGCTGTAAAATATCACACTGAAAAAGTTGGACTTGTTGGATAACCAAAAGACTGTATCTAACACAAAAAGAAACCCAAATACTTTGGATAGCCCCAGAAGATGTTTTTTCTTAATATAGGCAGAGGCTAAGAGGTCACAGTTGAAAAAAACCTACCCCATAAAACCCCACTGTAGAACAGCCTAACTTCTGCAGTTCTTTTTTTCCCCTCCTAATTGCAAAGAATAAAAAAAGAAACAAAAATGCCTGGATACTGATGTTGACTATTGAATCTTCAGAACTTTCTCACATGCCTACAGAAAACAGAATTGGTTTGTGCCTCTGAGTGGTTAAGGGAAGTCATATGTGTTTTCCTTTCTAGGGATTACTTCCCTTTCTACCCCTCAAATCATAATATATTAGCATACTGCCATGACATATTCCTGATACTGAAATGTATCAATTTGAAAAATAAACCGAAGCTAAAGTATTAGACTGCTTTGATTTTTATGTCTGTGTAAGAAAGAATTAGTAGATCTAAAAATCTAAATTACTCATCTATACAGGTATTTATTACAGGCTTAATTAATTCCCGAGAATTTACTCTGGATTGAAGTAACTACTGGAACTCAGGTGACTTCACTTCTGTGCCATGAGGTAGCTGTTGGACATGGGTGTCTGTACACAGACAAGGTTGATCAGCCCCTTGCACCAAGAAAGATCAGCACCTCCACAGTCTCATCCCCCAGGCTAACCAATGGCAGACCAGGGAATAAACAGCATGAAAATAAAACCAGAATACCAAACCCAAGTATATTTACACCACTGTGTGACAGATCACCAGCAAGAGAGAAACTGCAAAGAAGTCAGTAGCAAAACAAGATTGAAAAGGCAGAAGTGCCAGCAGGAAACACTGAAGTAGCTCTGGAATGAGAAAGGCTGGAGACACCAGATAAAAAATACTCAAGTTGCTACTGCATATGATAATTCCTATCCTTTTCTCTCCATTACTTGAAAACTTATGTGACAGTCTCCTTTTTTGAAAGAAAGTATCACTATGAAACATTTCTCTCTTTTTGATACTAAGTCTTCTTTCTTATGAAGGATTACTTCAAAAGAGATCCACACTCCATGTTTTGAATTAACCAAGCAAGTCATAATACTTATATCCAAATTTAAAACTGCATCCAACTCCTGGTACTTTCCATGGACAAACACACCTTTACAAACACTGCATGAACTCCTGATTGCTTAAAAGGCAGAATTTAGGAGGAAAGTGATATAACCTTTCAAATCAGCATTACAAAGACATCGTGGAGTTCAAAACGAATATCACAGGAAGACAGTGGACATGTTTCATGCATGTTGTCTGTGGTCCTACTCACCAGACCACACAAAACAATGATTTTATCAGTAGAATTAATTTCTTTATGTTAAATTAACATTTGTGGTGAAAGGTGGGACAAGTCCTTAAGAGGCCAGAACAAAGAGAATAAGAAAGGATATTACATGCCCAGCTAAACTGAAGCATCAGAAAAATTTCCAAATAACAACCCCACAAAATATCATCTCTCCTTGGGCACAAGCTAACTGTGATTTATTCATGTGTGCAAGCAGTACTTGTCAAAGCTCATCTAATGAAGAGGGTCATCACCCAAATTAGGGATAAATGCGTATTTATGTATAAGTACCAGTTATAACCTTAATAAAGAAGTAGCCATGACTGGATCAAAAAGATTCACATCACTGCTATAAAACTGTTCAAGGAAAACAGTAATTTTAACATAGCTCTCCTGTAAGGACTGTTTTCTACTAATTTGCCAGACCCTAGGATTAATGAAACTGAAATACTAATATATGATGATCCATTTTCTCATATTATCTTCTGCATTTCTAAATACCACAGCAACACTGTGCGGAAGACCTATTGAAAAGAGACAATTTTGTTATATAATCTTACACAATTAGGAACAGGATTCAAGGATGTTTTTAATGGAACTGGCTCTGTCTTTGGGAGAGTTACAGGATACCCTGAAGAGAAGCACACCTTCCATTTCACAGTGCTGGAAAGATGAGGATGGTGAAGGATAAAAGTTTCTGACAGCACTGGTTTGCTTACAATTTTCCAAGTGCTAACGTGACAATTTGCTGCAGCAGAGATTACAGTATTGCTTAAGCAGCCTCTTCTAAGAGAATCCCCACATTAACCACATAAACCAAAAACTTCTTACCTATGACTTCCATCCAGATTTGATTTGTGGATGAAATTCAGTTTAGCATCTGCCCAATAGAGTTTCTGTTCCTCATAATCCAACGTCAGTCCATTAGGCCAATATATGTCTGTATTAATGATAATGGAGCGGCTTGAACCATCCATCCCAGCTCGTTCTATCTTTGGCACTTCTCCCCAGTCTGTCCAGTACATGAACCTACAATTATTTGGAAAGAGAAAAGACAAAAAAAAGAAAGCAATCATGTATAAATCTACAACTTTCAGTAAAGACAAAGGCACTCTCTGTTCTGCAGAGACAATGTCTGTGGAGCTCTGCTCTGCTGGGTAAGGGTCACAAATCCTGTGAAACAAGGCAAAATTACGTTACAAAAAGCTGGAGAAAAACAGCTTAAGACAAACCCATAGTACTGTGTTAGGTTATACTTTGATATGTTTCTTTCTTCCCTTGGGTCAAAAAAGAAAATGTTGGAGAGAAAGTTGGAGATATCAAATAGATCTTGACAACCATCTCAAAATTCATTAAACAGCAAAGGCAGATATTACAAATTGTCATAAAAGTACAACAGCTTCTTTACTATGCATCAGAATTTAGGGGATAACAGAAGAAGGTGTGCAGACTCATAGCAGACATAGTTGCATGTGATTCAGTGAAGTGGATTTGATGGAGGACCAATTCATGTCCTTTTATTTCCAGAGAAATTCTGAGACAAGCAGCTAAGTCAACATGTTTAGAAGCACAGCTTGCACCCTATAACTGAGAAAGACACTCTGTAAGATCTTTTAAGATAGGACAAACAAGTTTTAAAATATGTAACATACATCAATTTTGCAACATCATTTAACAAGTAGTGGGGAGAGGGAAGCTACTCATTTATGTAGTTTTAAGACTATTTAAGACTGAGGCAAAGCAAAGGAAATCCCTTTATTTTGGGTGGAGACTATGAGGGGGTAAGAATATTTGTTCTTTTTGTGCAGGTGGTAGAAAATTGATTTACTTTTGCAGGTTGTTGACAGAAAGCATAACTAAACTGAAGTAACACAGAGTATAAAGAGATCAGCCAAAGTGTGTCTATGGTGCTTGCTCTGTTTTGTTGTTGCAGCTGGAACAGACAACTGTCCTAAATTGCTTCTCATAACTTCATGACATCTGCCAGCATTACCTGCTTGTATCTGTGCTCCTTAGCCTGGCTCAGTCAAAACAATCCAGATTAGGAAAGACCTGAAGCCTTTAAACTAACTCAGATCATCACACAACCACAACAGGTCAATATATATGGTGCCCACATGTGAAGAGGCCTAGCCAGCCATCCTCTAAAGGAAAAAAATGTGCAATACATTTAAGAAACACTTGCAGATAAAGTTATTCTTGGCAAAGATTTTATTTTAATTTTTATTTATTATTTTTATTTTCAAGAGTCCGGAAATTCCATGTCTCATCTCCCCCCTTAATTCCTGTCTACAGCATGTTTGCTTCAATGTGCAGCAATATCTGTGGACAGGAATGCAGCTGATTAACACAAATATTGTTCTATTTGATCCCAAGTGAGTCGTTCTTCATGGAACAACACGTTTCTGTTACCACAGAGCACAAAAATATCTGGAGAGAACATGTGAGATTTCTCTAGGCATAAACAAGTGCCTCAGATAAACTGGTTTTTCATCAGGAAGAAGGACAAACCCCAAATAATTTCCAGATAGGTAGCATGGTAGCAAGGCACCCGGTCAAGCTATGCAATAAGAAAGCACACTTGAAAAAAGAAATGCTAAAAAAAGTCAGGCAGCATTTCACTAGTGAGCATGTGAGAAAGAAGAAAGATAAAGAGTGATTTACTTTTAACTTCTTTTAAGACAGCCCTTCTTTGCCCCAGCTGTCAAGTCTTATATTTCCAAATCAACGTTAATAGGTTCTGAGGCTCTGACCAGCCTGCTGGACTTATTTCTTTGGACTGAAACAGCTCATTAATTGCCCTACAGCCTCATATTCTTCCCTGTCTCACTCTCACTTCTTATGCACACTGCAATTAATCAAGCAAAACCAGGTAAGGGTAATATGGTAAGAAAGAAAAGGCTTCCCAGACTACACAAAACCAGCCTTATTTCTTTTTTTAAGAGGAACACACAGACAGAACTGGCTTTAAGATTCAGTAATATTTCCAATTAGCTCCAGCAACCTCTGTGCATTTTCTTCAACAGTTTAGGTTTCTTTCACTATCATGTTTGTTTTCCTCCACCTTGCTTGCAAGACTGCGGGTTTTAATATCTCCATTAAAAAACTTTGGAACTAGCCATGCTCCACCTGATGACAGCCATGCAGGCAAGGTAAGGGCCATTCTCCCTATTCCCCATCCTCTTCAAACATATTTACTTATTTCAATTTTAAAAGCCCATGGGATAGAGCAAAATAGCAGGAGAAAAGTAATGTCTTGTGCTAAATCATCTAATTACACCTTGCTTTACAATGAAAATCCAAGAATCTAGATTTTAATTTTACCAGCAGACTCTGGAAAAGGTTGTTATAAAAATCTAAAAAAACCCCAACAACATAACAACAAAGAGTATTTCTTTTTCTCTGTGCTTGTAATTTTTAATATTACAAAGTCATGTCCCCCTGCCCTCCTCCAAAGAGTTTAGGAACATCAAGTACTTGATATACACTTATAGAAGAGAGGAAGGTTCTTAGACTTATATTTTAAAAAAATAAATTAGTTGTTGTTTTGTTTGACTGTGGCCCAGAATGTTGCTTTATCTTAAAGGTTATCCCACCTTTAAAAATTATGAACAAATAGCAAAAGAGTTTTCATAGATTTTTTTCCCCACAAACTGTTTTCTATGCCTCTTTAAATCTAGCTTTTTTTTGTTTTTGCATTCTGATGCATAAGGTAAATCCAGGCAATAAAACTTCCTCCTAAAAGGCCTCAGAAATCACTGTGCACTGTACAGTTGAAACTTCACTGTTTTGATTTGCCTCAAATAGAAGATTTTGCCATAGCAAAACAAAAGCCCAACTAAACAAAAAGGATGAAACAGCATGTCACAGTTCATTCTGCACGATGAACAAATATAATAAGTAAGAGAGCTTCTTTTCTAGAGAGCCCATAAAGTCTAGGCACTGTGATGGCAGAATATCCCACATCCAGAGAAAAAAGCTCACAGACAGAAAATGCCAAGATTACATGCTATAATTTAGCAGTGATTTCAGAAAAGGAGATAAATTTATTGCCAGCATCCATCAGCTTTGCAACTTTCTGATCCACAAGCATTCACCTTCCTGAATGTTAATCAGTGGCGAGAGCAACCGCTTCGTTGGGACAGCTAATTATTTGGTGAAGTCCTTCACAGCAAATGCCCCAACTTTGCAATTGGTTCAGGCCCTAAGAACTTCTGAGCTCTACAGGGAGCTGCCCAACTTCAGAGTCTGCAGCAGCCCCCATGGAGCTCATCAGTTCTGCAGTGGACCCTGTTAAATACAGCCTGGTCCAGCTCCAGCACTAACAGGACTGGCACTCCTCTAATGAAAAAATACAAAGCTAAACAACAGGCACTGGAGTAGTTCTGGAAAACTATGCACAATAAGTATGTTTAGTTATTGAAAATAGCTCTTGACTTGAAAAGAAATTTTCAGGAGTTTGTGAAAAGATGTTTGAATCAAGTGACCCTCCAGGTGCCTGAATGGAGACTCTTTCTGAGGCAAGTTTACAAAGGGAGGAAAACTGCAATCCAGAAGCATGCAGCAGTATTGAAAGAGAGAGAAAACAGATTTTCAAATAAGGGGACTAATAGTATGACAGGAAGGTTTTAGTACAAAGTTACTCAACCAACTGCAAAATTCAGAAAATATTTTCAGTCCTACAGGAAAAGCAAAAAATGTACATATAAATTAAATACGGAAATAATTCTTCATTAAAAAAAGGAAGAAATAGCTTTTGGGGATACAATCAAGATAAACATGAGAGAAAATATGTTCTTAGCTAGCTGAGAACTGTACTCTTACAATAGTTTGTCTCTGTAAATAAGTGTATTAGTTGATTGAGTGAATTAGTTGAATGTAATTTTCAGAGATGCTTTACAATAATGTCTTATGTTAATATTCAATGCAGTCAGCATCTTCTATGTAATTTACCCTATCTGCAGCTTTTTGGTTGCCTCAACCCCACTCTTGCACATACTAAGACCTGTTATGTGAGAAATGGGTGTGAATTAAGCAGGGAACTGTTAACATCCTAATACCCTGAATCTTTTACTTTTTACCCTTATCTTGAGTTCAGAAGCCCACAGGTTCCCAACAGAGCTGCAATTTCCCATTTCAGGTAGGCACAGCTGGCTCTAAGCCACCTGCCTTAAGCATTGCTATGTACACTGGACAAAACCAAACCAAGATTTCTTACCCTGAAAACCAACCCTTTTTTATTTCACTGTTCTGCAGGGTATCAGTGTGTCTAGTAAATGACTGAATGACTCAGATGTGCTGAAAATGATTGACAAGCAAGCACCAATGGGCCCTGCTGTGCCTCTTTAACTGTCCCCACCTTTGCCCTCCATCCCCACTCCTTGCCCCTCGTGGAGGGTGGAGGATGAGCACAAGTCCACAGGCACTTGGATCTCTGAATTTCACATCCCAGACCATCAGCATCAAACCTAGACAGGTGTCTCTGTCCAGTGCCATCCCTGCTCACAGAGCAGGAACCTGTGCAGGAACAGGAGTCATGGTGGATAAATTACTGCAGCCTCCACAGCTCACTTGTCAGGAATGCTAAAAGACTCAACTGACAAGTGGGAGAAATTCCACGTTTAAGTCTACTATACACACCAGGAAAAGCTCTACTGGGACACATATTTTGTAAGGTGTACAAATATTTTGCCCAGTATACTCTGTACTGGTTCCCTCAAGATGAAGATGCCATCCTGGTGATAGCACCTCCATGCAAATTTCTGCATTTACTCTAGGACATCAGGCAGGATACTAATCAAGCAAAACCCATCTGTAACCAGAATGGCAATGTGAGGATTTCCACTTCAGAGCTGGCTTTAGATTCCTACTCAGACCTTATCTAGCAGGAGAAATAAAATTATCACCAGACCTTCCATTTTCTTGGAATCAATTTCTAAAATAAAGGTTAAATGAAGCATTCCACTTCTGAAACGAAGAAAAGCTGTGATGAAGAGACTGAAAGGTGATGCTTTGTATCAAGCTCAGTATCAAGAACAAAGTATAAAATTAGAACAAGATTTTATAGATGGCATTCATAAACTCTGGGAATAATGCCTTAGAAAAGCCACTGAAAGTTTTTCACAAGAAATCAACCTGGAAGCATATACCTATATGATATTCTCATTTCATAACCAAAAAGGAAAATCTCAGTATTCAAGCTAGTTAACATAGGTTCTGTTTTCAGGTATTCCAGTTAAAAGAAAATGCTGGGCAATCTGACAAAACAGATAAGAGACTGTTTTTCATTTTCACCCAGACATTTCTGAGGATCTGCAGGAAGTAAGGTTTGACTTAGCTGTCAAACCAAACATACACTGATGCACTGCAGAGTCTCATGCATATGGTTGTCCTTTTGGCCACAGATCTCCAGGAAAAAGAGAAAGATGTTCATTAAAAAACAAGAAGCAGCTATTTTTTTGCTGAATGCTCACAAAGGCAGAATTTTAATTGTCTGAGCAGGTGGAAAGATCTCTTGCTCCTTGAACTTGTAAATTAACCTTTCCTATCTCCAGACACAAAAGGTCTAAACACATTTTTTGGTTTCTCCTAAAGCAAGCAGGAAATAAAGCCTGTCAAAACAGCGGTTTTCCCAGTTTATGCCAAAAAACTAGAGAGGGATACAATTTCCTTTCTCTGTTACTGATTAACACCATCCCTAGACCTTTGCTGACTGCAAGACAGAGGTAAGAACCAAATGTGCTGTGGAAGACTCCAGCCGGCCCCTTGCATAGGAACTACTCCAGATATAATACACCAGACTCTGCCAAGTTCAGACAGTAGGAAAGCCAACAGAAAACTAAAACATAATTAATGTAACAGGAGATGGACAAAATAAGAGAATTCCTTGCCTTCCAACCTATCTTGGTTCTTCAAATATAACATGGAAATAGAGGAAAGAAAACCAGCTGGCAGTTTTGACAGACTTGCAAAAAAAAACCCCAAAACAAGTGAACAAAAATACCACAAACCAACAACTGTGACAGAGTCTCTCAAGAGGCTAAAAAAGAAGCTGAGCCAGGAATGTGTGCTGGGTAACTGCAGGGCTGAGGAGACTCACAGAGGTCTGCCCGGCAATGGCTCGACTGTTGCCCAGGAGGAGGAGCTCAGGTACACAGAAACACATCTTCCAAATAGTTCTTTAAGAACCTACTGAAAAGTGCAGATCTCTACACACCTGTGAACTGAAAAAAATTATCAAAGCTAGTACAAAAGAATATTTAGCTACAAGTGAGAAAATGGTGGCATCACAGTTCTTTGTCTTTCTCGAATAAAATCTACCTTCCTCATACAATGAAAAAAATTTCTTTCTTTACAGGGACTTGCACTAAAACACAAACATTTGCACTGCACATATTTAGTTTGTAAATGAGGATTTAGAATTCTGTTATTTCAAAGAGCCTTGGGTTGAAACTAGACAAGTCAGCTACTACAATAATTTTTCACTCCCTGCTTTTTCAGCTCAGTCATAAAAAACTGGGAGAATTATTCTCCATATCTCCCTATACATCCTAAATGCAGGAAGGGCAGAAAGATTTTTACCTAGACTTGTATCTTAAGTGGAAGTCCTAGAAATACACACACTTCTCTGTGGCAAGAGAGCACAGTCATATATGCCAGTGGTGTTGCTCAGTAAATGAGGGCAAGAGAGACAAATCTGCCATTTGGCATTCTGGGCTGTTTCTCAGAAACAAAAATCTAGGCATCCTCCATTACTGAGCAAGGTTTGGAGTTATGAACTCCTCCATACCAGGTACTCCACAGACAGATCACCTACACTCAGCACACAGAATGTGCTGTTATAACAATCCCAGCAATCCTTAGTGCAGATTCAGCTTACAAGGTAAACAGTTTTTAACCAAGACCCACTCATTCAACTTTATTCGCTGATTTAACGGAAGTTTACTCTAAGCTGGAGCCCATCAATCCCCTGATGCAGCTCACCTTAACATCAAGTGGGTACCTGTGCTAAAACATGGAAGGGCAGGATGGCACTGCCAGGAACAAGAGCAGAGCAGAGAAGATTAGATAAAAAAAACTATCAGAGAGATGACCTATCTTTCACCAATTGAAAGTGAGGAACAACATGTTCAGTATCATGAGATTCTTTTGCAACTTTTCCTCTGTGAGATTTCTTTTTTATCATTCCAAGTCTTTCATCAGTAAAATATCCCCTTGTTATTCAGCCCCTCTCTCAGTACACAGCTACCAAATGGATGATTTTTATGTTCTTGATTCCTGACTCCTCCAAGAAGCTGTACAGAACTTTAATGTTCTGCCTAGCCACTCTGAATCTTACTCTCCATATCACATTTCAGCACTCAGCTAATCCCTTTTTCATAGTTTTCATCCTATTGTTTGGTATGTAAATCAGGCTTACCTACATGTACCATCATTCTTTAGGATTTTTTTCAAATTCAATTAATTCATGTCACCTAGGGGTTCAGTACATTTTCAGTGCAGCTCTTGTCCTTGTGATTTACCAGTTTGTTGATACGGAAACCAACCTGATACCAACTTTGATCATCCATTAGAATCACTAAACCACTTCTCCTGTAAGAAAGTGGCACACACCAATTAATCTTTTCACATCACAAAATTGCATAAAATATGGCCTTGTTTTTAACCAAAAGCTATATGATATTCATTATAAAACAAACCACAAAAAAAGGGGGTGGGAAGAAGTGGACAGATTTTTCTATAGAAGAAGAGTAGAAATAAAGAGGCACATTATAATTAACACATGAGTCAGGTTACATTACACTAGATTTGGTTGGAGACCTAATTCCAGAGATACAAACCTAGGTAGATTCGGCTTTTATTGCGAAGAAACTACGTTTGCCCAGAGCATTTAGGAAGGCCCACAAAATGTGGTCTGAATATTGACCAAAGGCTTCATATCCAGATGGAACAAACACCACTTTATTTTTATACTGAAAACATTATTATCAAATAGCTGAGATGTCTGAAATTTCACTCAATTTTTTTCTAGGTTAGATTTTGCTATAAAGGAAGTAAGACTACTACTACTTTTCCATTCCTACTGTAAACAGCTAAATATTAAGTACTTGGATTTATTTTTTATGGAAAAAGTGACTCTGCATTCCATAGCAACTATTATTCACCTGGAATTCTGAAGTTAAAAATCAATTAACAGAGCTTTAAACCCAAGTCATAAGCATTTCTCCCTACATGCTTCTTTTGCAGGTCACTCACCTGCTCTTCGAGTAAGAGCCACCATGAACCATATACTTGCATACAAATTGCTTCCAGCACTGAGATACATCAAAAAAATTTGGAAAAAATTCCAAATCCTTGCCCTACAAGTACAGGCCTCACTCACAAGACATCTTCTAAGAAGGCACAAAGAAAATGCCCACCAAATATTACACTAAGGGAAAAAAAATCATGTTTCCAATCACTTAAGTATAAAACCACTCTAGTTTAAACCTTTCATCTCAAGCCTAAATTGCACAGCAGAAAAAAAGTGCTGATAATCTGCCATCAGCTCACGGAATTAAAAAAAAAATATACTAAATGCTGTTAAAAAGGTTTTTACAAAATACAGGCTGCTTACAAACAGAGAAATGTTCTTTCCTGTTATTCCCTGTTTTCTTTACAGCATCTGCTGGGGAAAAAAGGATCCCATTTTGAGAAATTTAATTAGATAAAACAGCAAGTTTTGAAACTCAGCTGCTTGGGAGGACAAGTGAGAAATGGGTACTACAGAAATTATATCACAATATACTAAAAATCCTAAGGAGGGGAAGCCTACATATATTCAGCAACAATGTAGGGAACTATTGCACACAATAGAGGCCTCTAGAAATTGCCCATCTTATGTAAAATCAGAGATTTTCAACATCAGCAAAAACCCCAGTTTTCTTTGTGTGGAACTTTGATGTTGACAAAAGCATAAAGTAATATTCCAGCAGTATTTTGTGTATTTAAATAATGTTTCTTTCCTGCCCCATGAATATTTTACCTATAAAAATGATCATTCTGCTTGCAGTTGCTTTTGCCACTCAAGGTTGCCACTTTTCCACCTTCCTCCTGCATCAATGCAAAGAGTGGAGAGTTGATGCAGAAGGGCCCCAAAGCTTCTTTCCCTACACCTACTGCTGACTGTCTTCTTTGCTCTTATCTCACTCAGAAACCCTCCAAAGAGATGAAAAAGATGAATGGGTGACAATACAACAGGAGATGAAAAACGTAGAGATGTGCAGAAACCCCCAAAATTTTAATGGTACCTGTTGACATTTTATTAGAGAAATTTTTTCCTCCTT
>VZRX01013544.1:284-12102 GCA_013398075.1 Notiomystis cincta | reverse complement strand
ACAAGCGGCACCACAGCACCATCGTGTACCACTGGATGAAGTGGCTGCGCCGCTGTGAGTGCGGGGCCGGGGGCGGGCGGGGGCAGAACGGGCCGGCACCGCCACCGGGGCCGAGCCCACCCCGGGCACTCGGGGACCTGCCGGTGTCGGCGGCCGCGGCGCAGGGTCGGGCTCATCTTCGTAGAAAGGCTTGGGGTGGCGAGGACCTTAAAGCCTGTGCAGCCCCTGCCACGGGCAGAGACACTTTCCACTAGACCAGGCTGTTCCAAGCCTGGCCTTGGACACTGCCAGGGATCCAGGGGCAGCCACAGCTGCTCTGGGCAGCCCGTGCCAGGGCCTGCCCACCCTCACAAGGAAGAATCCCTTCCTAACGCCTAATCTAAATCTTTTTACTATGCGAACGTTCCTTCTTGTCCCGTGTGCATCCTTGTCATCCTTGCAAGAACACAGCCTGCTTGCCTGCACCTCAGTGGTGGCACCTTTGTCCTCCTGAATCCGTGATCTCCTAAAGCAGCACTTTGGGGGCTCAAGGACCAGGGCCAGTTTCTGTGCTCTGCCCGGCCAGAGCAGCCCGGGGTGGGCACAGACAGTCCAGGTGCCAGCGCTGGGGTTGGCAGTGGCCATCAGGATGCATCCCTGATCTGGAGGGAGAAGGTTGGTGTTGGCAGGAGGCTCAGCACAGCACTGTTACCTCCCCTGCCGTGGGAAGGTTTGACTCTTCTTGTGGGAATTGAAGGCAGCTTTGCTTGGCAGGAACGTGGGGATAACATTCCCACCCCAAAGTGTGCTGAACCTTTTGGAAAGTTTGGGAGAGTTGGGTTTCTCTGTCAGGGCACTCCTGCAGAATGCAGGAGATCTCTTTCCCCCGAGTTTGCTCTGTCTTGTCTGTACTCCATGGAATTAAGGAGAGAAAGGTGAGAGCCTTGGAGGAAGTGCCCTGGGTCCTCCTGCCTTGCTGTTGCTGCCACCTCTCCTGGAGATCCTCCTCCCTCAGACACCCCTTGGCACTGTGGCATCATCCTTGTGGCTCTTCTCCCTCCTGTTCTGAGCACACCTGAAGAAACCCAGCCCATCTCCTTGGGATGCAGGCTCAGCTCAGGGATGTGCTGTCCCTTGCCACAGCTGTCCTGGCTCTTCCCCAGGCCCTCGGTGCTTCCATCCCTCCTTCCCCCTTCCCAATCTCATCAGAAGCCATTGATCTATTCCCACCTGCAGGTCCTTGCTGCCCTGTTTGTGCCCCAGCTCCTGTCTGCTACTGGGCTGTCAGCTCCTGTTGGCACCAGCCTGGAATTCTTGTTGGATTTTGTGGGATTCTTTCAAGGTTTCCCTTCACAGCCCTTGTGAGAACCTCAAGGGCCCACCCCTCCTTTTATCCAGGTCCCTCCTTAACCATCTTATCCTACTAAACTGACAGCAGCTGTGATGCTGCCATGCCCTGACCCCTGATTAGTTGATTACTGCCTGCTTCTATAGGGTTTTTTCCCTGCTTTTCCCTTCATGGTGCACTGCACCCTCTGATCCAAGGACCTCCCAGTTCTCCCACTGTGGGAAGTCCCTGTCCCAGCCAGAGGAGCTCAGTGGTGGTGCCACAGCGAGTACAGGTGGCTCTGGACTCCTTTCCTAAGCGTGTTCATTCCAAACCTCCTATGAAAACATTAAACCTGCTCTTCCCAGGGAGCTCCTGACAAGGGGAAAGGTGGTGAGGTTGGGGCTCTTGGGGCACAGAGTTGTGTCTTTCCATGCAAATCAGGAGTGCTGGTATTTGACCTGTTGCTGTTGGTTTGGGATGGCTCATCCTGTGCAGGAGCCATGCTGGTCACAGCCAGAGCTTCCCAACAGGAATGTTCTGTGAGGAGATGCTGCTGTATCTTCAGCTCTGGGAAGTTCCTGATGGGAATCTGAGTGTCCATGCAGGAGGGTCTGGTCAGAGTGTTCAGTGTGAGTTAAACAGGACCCGTCTGTAGGCTATGAAATGTCATTTCTGTTGGTGCCATTGTCCCTGGTTTGGAGGAGGTGGCAGGGCTGGGGTGGGCTCAGTTCTGCAGTTTCCTGTTTGCCCACATTTCCATGCTGGTTTAAGCTGACAGGAGCCCATTGGATACAGCCCATTGCATCTTGGACCCAGAGACACTTGGTTTTCTTTGTGGATCGTGTCCACAGCCTTCCTGTGGACCCAGTGTGGATCTTCCCCAGTGTGGTGTGGGTGTATCTTGGGTTATGACCTGTGGCTCTAACTTTGCTCTGTGTGTCAGTGTCAGGCTGGAGCCCCACTCCACATTTCTTTCTGCTGTGTCGATGCCAGATCATTTAAATCAAAGGTTTATAGTTCTTTGGAATCTATTTTGCATTATTAAGATCAGGACTTGTTGCTCTTTGCTGGTGAAACGTCTCTGGGGTGGAGGGAACATGCAGTGAGTAGCAGGAGAATTGGCACTAGAGCACTGGGTTTAGCTAAATCACAGAAGCCCCATTCCAATGGGATGATGATCTGGGAGATTATCGAGGCTGGAGAAAGCTGGCTCCAAATTGTTTTGGAACACCAGGCGAGTGCAGCCCTGCTCCAGCTGAATTCCCAGCCCTCTGGGCAGAGCAGGGCACCCTGTGCTCCAGAAAACCCACCTCAGCCTGCCCTGTCAGTGTTCAGGGCACAGCTTGCAAGCAACAGGTTTTGGCCAGAAGTCCTTGGCTTGCTGGGTCTCTGCTGGAAAAGCTCATCCTGGGATGTGGGAGCTGGGGCTCCATGAGGCAGCAGCAGCCAGAGGAGCGGTGTCAGGGGTAGAAGCTCATCCTGGGATGTGGGAGCTGGGGCTCCATGAGGCAGCAGCAGCCAGAGGAGTGGTGTCAGGGGTAGAAGCTGGTTCTGGGATGTGGGAGCTGGGGCTCCGTGTTGGGTTGGGGGTGAGCAGCTGCTGGCAGTGACTCACAGCTTGGCTCTCACACCTTTGTGTCCTGGGGCAGGGACAGTGGAGGGACAGGGCTCTGTGCCTGTGTCCTTCCCAAGGGCTCTGTCCCTGTGTCCATCCTGGCCCGAGTCTGGAGTGGTGCTCAGGGGCACAGGGCCAGGAGAACCAGTGCTACTGGCAGGGGCTCAGGGAGGCTTAAGGACATCGACCCGTGGGGATTTGAGGACCTATCCAAGCTAAGCCTTTTCTTGTGTCCTCAGTTCCTCTTCCCCTCAGAGGAGGATGTTCTGTGCAGGATCTTCCTTTTGAACTTGTGTTCACTTGTGAGCTCACCCTGGTGTTGGGAGAGCAGCACAGGTGGAATGTTTGTGCTGGGAGCTTTTTCAGGCTGTGAGTGAGGGGTGAGCTCTCACCAAAGGCTCTGGACCAGGAAGGATGCTGAGCTTCCTGAGAGGAATCCTGAAGGAGCTCATTGCCATCATCAGCATGTGGATGAGCTTCCCAAGTTTTCCCACCCTGAGGAAGGGTTGGATGGAGTAACTCAGTTTGGAGTGAGCACAGCTGGAGGAGTCTGAAAATCATTTGTAAATTGAAAATGTCCTGTCTGGTCCTCAGGGTTTGCCTGCTGCACCTTGGAAACTCTGAAACTTTCCCAAAAGCAGCCCTGCAGTATTGGGATCAAGGTGTGGCTGTTGTGGTCCTTCTGTCCAGTGCTGACTCTAAATCTTCTTTTGTCCTCAGCTGCTTTTCCTCATCGGTTGAACCTTTTTTACTTGGCCAATGATGTCATACAGAACTGCAAGAGGAAAAATGCCATTGTCTTTCGGGACACCTTTGCAGAGGTGCTTCCTGAGGCTGCTTCGTTAGTGAAGTGAGTAATGAACTAACGGGGTGGTGGGAGGCTGAGTGTCTCAGAAGGGGGAATTTTTCTTCTCAGACTCTCTAGAGGCATCAGCAGAACTTAAAAGGGTTCTGTTTAAACAGACATTCTGTTTGTTTGTGTGTTTGCAGAGTGGGCCAGGGTGGGCATGAGCTGAGTTTTAATTTGCACAGGGGGGTGGTTTGGGTCGAATTATCCTGTGGAGCGAGGGAAGCCTGGCAGCAGTGTCCTGCAGTCAGGGGTAAAGAACTCTTCTCCTCCAGGGATCCATCAGTGTCCAAATCCATCGAAAGAATCTTCAAAATCTGGGAGGACAGAAACGTGTACCCCGAGGAAACCATTTTGGCACTGAAAGAAGCACTGAGTAAGTTACTCACCCTTTGCATTTCTCACCTTACAAACTGCCACGTGAGCTCGCTGAGGTTGTAGAAATAGTCTGGGGTCACTGAGGGGAATGAGGGGCATTTGCACCTGGCACAGGCTGTAATGTGTGGGACGTGAGCAGCGCTGGATTCTCCTGCTTCACCTCTTTTGTACCTTTCTTAAGGCAGGTGTGAATTCTTCCACACGAGCTGGGACTGCTCCAGCTGAGAGCAAACAGAACGTGAGGCTGAAATGGTGCTGCACGTCTTGGCCGGGTGCTCTGGCTCTGCCTCCGAGTCCTGCTCAGTAATAGCCTGGTTGGACTGATTCTGTTGGTGGGGTAGGAGGAGGCAGAAGCAAAGCTGGAGGGTGCAGAGCTCTCAGGCCCTTTGGGAAGGAACACATGGAGCCAGTTAAAACCAGCAGTTAGCCAGTGCAGTTCTTGAAGGGAATCAGTGCAGGTTTTGCCTTTTCTCACATCCTTGAGAGCTGAAGGTGCTGAGGAAGCCCTCAGGTGGGCAGCAGGGCAGGAGGAGTGTGGTGTCTCGGGTCGGGCTGTGGCACGAGGACAGGCTTCAGCTGGGTATTGCATGCTGAGAAGTGACATTTGTGCTTCTGCTCTGAAATCCCTCATTTCTGTAACTTGGAAAAAGTCTGTGAGGTTTTGGGTGTTGTGGCTGCTTTCCCAAAGGGCAGCACTTGCCTGTTGGAGGCTGATTCCATTTCAGCCTCCCTAAAGAGTTTGATTCTTAGATTCCTTGTGCTTTCCCTTTTTACTGTGATTTTTGAACTGTCTTAGTGTAAGGGCAAACAGAAACTTGATTTAAAAATGGCAGACCACCCTCAGGTTGCTGCATTCCTGAGTAAACTGAGGTTCTCTTGGGCATCCAGCAGCTCGTCTAAGGAAGTTGGTCGAGGTGTTTTAAAACAAATTTCTGTTCACTCTTTCACCATGCAACTGTATGGCACCAAAAACCAGATTCTGAAAGGAATCCCATAATGCCAGACTGCCAAAAATGAAATGTTTTCCAGGTACCACTTTCAAAACTCAGAAGCAGCTGAAAGAGTCTCTGAACAAACCGAATAAGCCGTGGAAGAAATCACAAAGTAAGGAACCACTGTGAACTCTGTGCACTAATGGAGAAATCGGCTGCTCAAGGAGCAGAAGGACTAAGCCCAGTGTGGGCTGAGCCTGCAGGCTCAGAAGGGCCCCAAGATGTGCACACCAAGGAGGTGTTGGTAGAAAACAACTTGGTAAAGAAAAGAAGCGAGGCAGAAATAAGACACGAGAGCAGAGGTTGTGGACAGGAGAAGAAAGAGCTGGTGGAACCTCTTGGAAACTGCTCTTAGACTGGTCAGAGATGGAGAGAAGACAGAAGCAGGAGATGGATGTTCCCTTCGTGCTCAGGAACACTCCTGCCCCAGCAGGCTGGGCTGGGAGGAGGAACCTGGAGCTGGGAGTGCAGGGACAGGATATGAGATTCCAACAGTCCAGGACTCAGACCAGCAAGAGAGGATTTATTAAGACAGAGCAACCTTAATGATCTCATTTTGCACCAGTGCCCTGAGTGATCCCCACAGAGGTGATGAGATGTCAGGTGTGACTTGTGGGACGTCAGGTGTGATGAGTGCCACAGGGTGACATCAGAAGGTTAAAAGAACTGGGGAGTGTTTATTACTGACACCAAAAGCTGCTTTCCCAGACGGAACTGGGCTGTTTCCAGTGTGGATGAAGGGTTTAGTGCTTTGCTTCTCATCAGCTCCTTATTTCTTCTTTCCTATTTCTCCTGTTTTGTCCAGAATGTGATGGTTCAGTCTCTTGCCAGCAAGACTCGTCCCCCCACCCTGTAACCAGGTGTGACAGTTCTGAGCATGGTCAGACCTAGGAAGTGCCAGAGGGAGACCCTGCCCACAGGAAACCTGGGCTCCGTGTCAGCTCCAGGTCTGGCACTTTGGGAATAACACTCCCATCCTAGAGAGGAGTAACTCCTTGGATAAGGTGGTTAGACTGACCATTGCAGGGACTTGTCTTCCTGAGGAGAAGATGTGCCCAGGAAAGGTTAAGAGCAGTTAAAAAGCTGCAGTGTCACTTGTAGAGCTCAGTCCCAGCCCAGCTGTGCGTGTCCATGTCCCCAGGAGCTGCCAGGAGCACTGAGAGACACGTGCATGGAGGGGAGGATGACACATGAAATTATCTTAAAACATCTTTTATTAGGCTGCCTTTTGTGGCTGACTTTCCATCGGGATGTGGTTCCTTAATTTCTTCATTTTTCTTTATCCCCACAGCCTCCACCAACCCGAAAGCTGCTCTGAAGTCCAAGATTGTTGCTGAATTCCGAGTAAGTCTGTGAGGGGAAGTGACCCATGGCACTGACCCCCACCTTGGAGGTTTGCATGTGGGGTACCCCAGGCCCAAGAGCCACCTGTGATGTGGGGGCTGTGACACCCATGGGGCCGACTGGAGGAGGGTCTGGGCAGGCTCAGGACATCCTTGTGAAGGGGAGTTTGGGTGGCTGAGGAGTTGGTGGCAAGAAATTGGTCTAAATTGAGTCCCCTGATGGAGTGGGACATGTTCATGAAATGCACAGGCACCTGTAGAGTGAAATAGGGAGTAAATAAAAAAGACCTGTCCCTGCTCTTAACTGGGAGATTTGTGGAATTGCAGCTCCTGCCTGAGTCCAGGTTTGCTGATTGTGAGATCTGAGGTTAAAAATCCCAGGATCCACAAGATTCCTGGCTTAGCTCTCTCTTAGAAGCAGTCTGGAGCCTGAGTGGAGGCAGGGCTTCTCTTCCCTGGAATGTGATGAGGAGGCTTTTCCTGTTTGCTTTTTTCCAGCCCCAGTCCCTCATTGATGAGCTGCTGTTGTACAAGCGCTCAGAAGATCAGATAGAGCTGAAGGAGAAGCAGCTTTCCACCATGAGGGTGGATGTTTGCAGCACTGAGACACTCAAGTGCTTGAAAGGTAAAGCCCCGAGGGCACTGAAGGTGGGGTGGGAGCTCCTCAGTTCTGTGGAGATGGGAAATGCCAGAATTTGTGTCTGGAAAATGCCAGAATTTCAGAGTGAGGTTAAGAACCAGCAATCAGGAGCCAAAAATCTTGGTTAGTTTGAATTTCTGTGGAAACTCTCAGGTGCAGAGCTCAGAGCAAGCAAATGACTGGCTGAAAAGCAGCACTCTGCCAGCAACCAGGCCTCCTTGCCAGATCCCAGTAGATGACCAGGGTGGTCTGGGAGTGTGCAGCTCCACCATCCCAATATCCCAGGTGCTGCCATTGAGGCCACACTCCTGTGGCTTGGCACGTGGCAGCTCATTTCCATGGTGTTCGTCTCCCTGCAGATAAAACTGGAGGAAAGAAGTTCTCCAAGGAGTTTGAAGAAGCAAGTTCAAAGCTGGAGGAATTTGTCAATGGCTTGGACAAGCAAGTGAAGAATGGCCCCTCACTTACCGAGGCGCTGGAGAATGCTGGGATATTCTATGAGGCACAGTACAAAGAAGTCAAGGTGGTGGCAAATGTAAGTGTGCCCTGTCTGGATCCTCTACAGGAGGAACAGCATCTGCCTGTATTCACTGGGCACCTCAGAGGCTGGAAAATGCCTCATCTCTCTGTTCCCAAATTAAAAAGTTTGTGGGATTGGTGTAAGGGTGGTTTCCAGAGAGAGCAGAATAGAGGCTTTGGGCAAGACAGGGATATACTCTAAAAATCCAGCAGTTGAAAGCTCAATTCATGTAGCTGGAATTTTGGGTCCCCTCTAGATTCTTAAACAGGGCAAAATTACAGTTAGTGTGACAAATCCTGAATTCTGGCAACTTGTGATCTGAGTGGTAACCAGAGGAACAAAGAAGGGGCAGTAGCAAAGTGTTACAAAAACAACCAACACCCTCCAGACCCTACCAAAAGCCCCAGATGGGCAGAACACATTTGTTAGAAAAACAGAAGGTTATGAAAATCGTTTTGGTTTTATCTTGCCCACTTTTTGTGGTTGTTGCCCTGTGGAGTCCCATGGAGAAGCTGAGTTCTTACCACTGAAGATTTGAGGCATCTGGAATTGGTTTTCTCAGGCTGTGTGTTGCTTCCTTAAGGAAGTGCCTGAGGCAGGAACGATCCCCATCCTGGTGTCCTTCCTTCCCTAGGCCTATAAAACATTTGCAAACCGAGTGAGCAATCTGAAGAAAAAGCTGGACCAGCTGAAAGCAACGCTTCCCGATCCCGAGGAGTCTCCTGTCCCCTCTCCCAGCATGGACGCCCCATCTCCGACGGGCTCCGAGTCCCCTTTCCAGGGCATGGGGGAAGAGAACAGCGCCCGCTCTCCAGCAGCTGGGGGCCGCAAGATGGTGTCTCCAGAGCCTGCCACAGACAATCGGGACGTGGAGGACATGGAGCTCTCCGATGTGGAGGACGATACGTCGAAAATCATTGGTATGTGGTGGTTGTGTGGGAATGACAGGACTAAGCAGCCTTTTCCAGCCCCATTTGGGATGTGGAGGAGGCACAAAGCCTGTGCTGGGCTGTGGGCTGGGGCTGGTGGGTTTGGATCTCCTGGCAGGAAGGTCCCAGTTCCACTGTGATCATTTCCATCTCCCAAAAGACTTACCAAAGATGTGTTTACATCTGTGGGAATCAGAGCTGATGTTCCCTGAGTCTCTTTGGGGGGACTGAGTGACCTTTCTGCTCTTGTTCGCCCCTCTCTGTTGCAGTGGAGGAAAGGAAGGACAAACAGGCTGCCCCGGCCCCAGCCCCTGCCAAGACTGAGAGCGTCCCCAAGGCGGTGCCATCTGCTGCTGCGGCCAGCACAGCCTCAGGGACGGTGACAACGCCAGCCCCAGTCCCTCCGACCCCCCCGGCCCCCAAGGTGGTGAGCACAGCTCCCATCCCTGCGGCACCGGCGCTCGCCTTACCCAACCTGGCCAATGTTGACCTGGCCAAGATCAGCTCCATCCTGAGCAGTTTGACATCGGTGATGAAGAGCACAGGTGAGTGCTGAGCCGGGCCGTGGGCACTGGGTGATCATTTGAAGCTTTAATTGTCTCAAAATAAATGTGAGTGACTTACTGCTTGGTCTCTGGCACGTGGTGTCACTTCCTGAGCCTCTCCTTGCTTGTGCTCAGTTGTGCCTGTGGGAAACCTGAGTCAAAAGCGTTGCCAGAGCAGCCAGGTGAGTGCTGTGTGCTCCCGCCCCAGGTGTGAGTCCTGCCTCGAGACCTTCGCCGGGGACCCCGACCAGCCCCACGGCTCTCACCAGTGGCCTGAAGACTCCTGTCCTGGGAACCCCGTCTGCTCCTTCGAATCCATTAGCAAATATTCTCTCCAAAGTTGAGATAACTCCGGAAAGCATTTTGTCAGCTCTCTCCAAAACCCAGACTCAGACGGCGCCAGCGCTGCAAGGTACCACAGTGGGTGCTGGGGGAGGGCTGGCGGGTTCTGAGGGCACTGGCTGGGCTGAAACGTGCTGCTCTGCCTGTCCTAGAGTGAGAACAGAGGGGGGAAAACTTCACTGGAATGTTTTACATCTCTGGCATGTGTGGATGGTCTTTCTCAGGTAGCACAGGTGTCACGGACCAGTGAGATCCGTCACTTCCCTGTACTTCTGCTTGTGCTGTGGCCAAAGCGCACGTATCTGGAACATTCCCTGAAACGCTCCTGAACAGAACAGGAGACCAAGAGGTCTCTGTGGTTTTTATGTGCAGAAAGCTGCCCAGAGGTTCTGCTCCTGCTCTGGCAGCTTGCCAGGGTCACCTGGCCAGCAGGGCAGGGTTTCCCACTCCTGGCTGCAGACCAGGACGGGTTCTTACCCACTTGACTCGATGGTGTAATTCGTATTTGTAGATCAATCCAAGCCTTTGGCAGAAGGTTGCACCTCACTGGGTGCTAATGTCAGTGCAGCAAAACCCAGTCCTCTTCATGGCTGGAGCCCGAGGGGTGTAAAGGAACAGCAGTGCAAACATAGGAGCCTTTCCCATGGCAGTGGCTTGGGGTGATTTGCCTGTGCCCTCAGTACCTGATGCAGCAGTTCTGTTTTCCAGGGCTGTCGTCCTTGCTGCAGAGTGTGGCTGGAAATGCTGTTCAGTCGGGAGAACCAGCCTCGCAGAGCACCTCAGCATCGCCAGCCAACACGACTGTGCCGTGCATCAAGGGCAGGAATGTTCCTTCCAATCCACAGTCCTTCATAGCCAAAAGTTTTGGCTATTCTCCAAACTCAACCACCGCAGAGGTTTCCTCCACCTCAGTCAATAAGGCTCCCGTCGGACATACCCCAGCACTGTCAGGCTCTGGTTTTAAGCCACCAACCAATTCCCTGGGATTTTCCAGTTCCCACCCTACCAGTCCTTCCTCCCTTTTGCCAACAGAAACCTCACTGGGTCAATCCTCTGAAATTTCAAAAGCCAAGCTGGAGTCAGAACCCCCTTCTCCCAGCTTGGAGATGAAGATCCACAATTTCCTGAAGGGAAATCCTGGCTTCAGTGGCCTGAACTTGAATATTCCCATCCTCAGCAGCTTGGGGTCCAGCATGGCAACGGAGAGTCACACCTCTGACTTCCAGCGTGGTCCCACCAGCACTTCCATGGACAATGTGGACGGGACGCCGGTGCGCGACGAGCGCAGCGGGACGCCCACCCAGGACGAGATGATGGACAAGCCGACGTCGAGCAATGTCGACACCATCTCCCTGCTGTCTAAAATCATGAGCCCCGGTTCTTCAACTCCCAGCAGTACCAGGTCTCCTCTGCAAGGCCGGGATGATGGATACTCCCAAGAACTTGCCAGTTCCGTGCACGGCTATCGGCCCTTTGGCCTTGGCAGAGAGTCCCCGGCCAGCCTGTACAAGCCACCTGCAGACAGCAGGGAGATGCCCTCCTCCCTGATGGACTCCTCGCAGGAGAAGTTTTACCCAGACACTTCTTTCCAAGAAGACGAGGATTACCGTGACTTCGACTACTCCGGGCCGCCGCCCTCAGCCATGCTGAACCTGGAGAAGAAGCCGGTCAAATCCATCCTGAAATCAAGTAAACTCCCGGATTCTGCCGAGTACCAGCCAGTGCTGTCCAGCTACGGTCAGCGGTCGCAGGAGTTCGGCGTGAAGCCGTCCTTCCCCCCAGCCATGAGGTCTATCCTGGATCAGGGCGAGAGCTGCGACCCGCTGGCCTCGTCCCCAGGGCTGTTCGGGAGCTACGGCCGCCGGGGGAAGGACTCAGCCTCGGACGGGTCCCCGTCGCCCAGCAAGAACGACGTGTTCTTCGCGCCGGACTCCAACCACAACGCCCTGCCCAAGGCCGGCCTCGTGCAGAAGCAATACCCGGACTCGCCCCACGCGCTCCCCCACCGCTCGCTCTTCTCTCCCCAGAACGCCCTCCCCAGCCCCGCCAGCCGAGCGCCCGCGGCGGGCGGGGACAAACCCATGGCTTCCTCCATCTCTGCCACCTCCACCATCGAGTTCAAGAACATGCTCAAAAACGCCTCCCGGAAGCCCTCCGAGGAGAAGCACTTTGGGCAGATTCCCAAAAGCAGCTCCGGTGAGGTGGGGGGCTTGTCCGGGGCTGTGAAGGGCGAGCCGCAGGCGCCGGAGGAGCACTACCGCATCGAGACCCGCGTCTCCTCCTCCTGCCTCGACCTGCCCGACAGCACCGAGGAGAAGGGGGCCCCCATCGAGACGCTGGGCTACCACAACGCCTCGA
>VZRX01013527.1:95589-109457 GCA_013398075.1 Notiomystis cincta | reverse complement strand
TTATTTATTAAACTGATGGCAGTGAAAATACCAGAAGATAATACACAGAGGCTTAGAGAGATTCAGAAGATTGTCCTCAAGCGAACTGGGGAGGAGGGAAGGGGGAATACACATGGACTGAGGAATAACAACAGGCAGGAGAATGAAGAGAGAATCAGAAGCACAGATTACAGAACACCCCAAACAACTGAAGTTAAAAGCAGTTTTTGTGGGATGAGTTAACTGAAAACAACCAGAGCTTGGGTACCTAATGATGTTCTGCACTGGACTGTCATTGAGTGCCTTGAAGCCCTCCAGAGCTGGGCTGGTTTGGGGGCAGAGCTGCCCCACCTCACTGAGGCATTGCTGAGTGGAAGCCACAATCCAATCACCAGGCTGAAAAAGTGAGCACACTGGGAGAAAACACTGGGAGCACCAGGTGGGGCAAAGGCTGGGGTTTGGAAGGGCAGACACTGAGTGGGAGAGCTGCCTCAATACGTCTGCATAACATGTGATGGACAGGAATTAAGCTTTGTGTTTGCAAGTCTCCACTGTTTTCCTACTGTTGTGCCAGTTTAGGGTTTTTTTTAATTTATTTTCTTTGAGAAAATTTAACAATTAAACACAGGCTTTTGCTCTCTACCCACCTCTTGCTGACAGCAAGAGGTTAAACTGCTTATTGCTGATCTAGGGTATGTTCTTCAAAGCTCTCTGCATGCTGATGGGATCTGAATCTACATTTCCCACCTCTTGAGAGAGCAAGACAAGGCTGTAAGATATATGACACGAGTTCTCAGTCTGCTCTGCTGAGTGCTCCTTTCCTTTACTCAGAGAAGGCTGGTTGCAGGTCCAGGTTCATTGAGTGCCCTCATTCACCTTGCCTGTGTGATCATCATCTTTGACCCTCTGCTCCTGTGGATATTTACTGTACAAGCTATTTGCCTACATCCTGGGATGATGGTGGAGGGGCATCAGCTTTAGGAATCCCAGCAGGTGATGCTGCTAAATGGTGGTGTGAACATCAAGATTTTAGGGGACTTCAATGAAAGAAACCCAGGGGACTGAAAAAAGCTTTGGTTAGTCAAGAATTTATATTTGCATGATGACATTTCTCTGTGCTGCCAGGCTTAAATAGCTAGGAAGGAAAACTAGTGTGGCCTATAGAAATGAGGGTAAGGACAGACACCCAAAAACAACTGGAAGGAAGCAAACAAATCAAACCAAACCATGTCATGACAGGCTGGACCAATAGAAAGAACCGAGTGAAAGGAAGTAATGCCAGTCAGAAAGAACTATAAATGACACATATTAGAAAAAAATATTTTATGATGGCAGAGCAATGAGACAACCTTTACTTAGGACAAAAGTTATGGAGAATTAGTGTGGTAGGAGGTAACCTTCCTTGTCCATTTATTTTCTCTGAAAACAGCTGACACATATTTTTCTTTCATAAAGTTCTGAGTGATAACAAACATACTCCTGTTTTAGTTATTTCCCCACTCCAAAAACCCCACTAATCACAAAGACTCCAAACCCAACAGCTTTGAGGCAAAATAAGTCCTAATCTCAAGCTTCATTAGAACTGATAGGTATTACTGGTAATAAAGAAAACCACATCTGAATGAGTGTCAATATTCAGTCCAAGGAACTCCTCAACCCTGAAACACAAAGTCTATTAAAAGAAAAAATTGGTCTAACTAGCATATTAGCAATTTACTGTAGCAAGAATATACATTTGTAGTCCCAACTCTCCAAGTCAACATTACCACAGAAAGGTTTTATAGCTTGACTGAATGTCAGCATGGCATTGTGTTGTGATTGTCTTTACATGGAAAAAAGTGAATATACCTGCTTAGGGGTAATCTGTGTACTCTTCCACAGAGGGTTAGAAACAACACACTCAAAACCAGGCTAAGTCAGTTATAAAGGCTGCCTCAGATCAAATCCACTGAACTATCATATTGTTTACACATGAAAATTTTCTTCAAATGCAGCAAACCCAGTTATGTCCCTGTATTCCATGCATGCCCTCACAGTCCAAAATAACATTGGGTGAGTTGGGAGGAGAAGCAGAGGACAGAAAAAATAGAAAAGCAAAGCAGCAGGGAGTTTTATCTACATATGATCGAAAGGGTGGGAAACACCCAATTACCTTTGCTCATACAAATGAGTCACCAGAAAAATGCACGCCAATATACTGCAAAATAATTAATTCTGATGTTTTTAATGCAAACCAAGTGCTGCCACTTTATAAACAGCTTTTCTCATCCAGGTAAGCTTTCAGTCCCAGACAATGTGAAGGAGACATGTTTTTTTCTTTCTTTTTTTTTTTTTTTTCCTGATGATTAAACTAGAAATAGCACAGAACTAATACTGCAAGAGTGCTGCAGTGGGGAAGGCATAGAAAAAATAGTCTTATAACGTAAGCATCTACTGGTAAAGCAGCCTGTTCTGAACTCTTCATAGCTGAGAAACCAACCCTATTTATGCTTTATCAAGGTTGATATTTATTTTAAGAGCATATCAAGACTTTCAAACTACATTTCATTTATCAGTGGCTGTATGTATACAGGGATTTCATCAGCATCTAGTCCTCAGTCTCAGCTTGAAATAATACTCAGTACTTTTTCTACCTGCAAAGTTTATATAAATCTTAGTTCTCATTTTGTTTTCATTATTTTTCTGTTGGATTTGAGCTTCAAGGTAAAAAATCCTAAATGGAAGGAAGATGGTACATGACTATAGTCTTGCTTTTAGCCTACAAAACATGCATTCAGAATTACTTGGAGAAAATACTCAACAGCTCTCTTTTCCCTCCTACCCCTGCCTCCCAACACATCCAGTGTCTCTTAAGCAGCATTATGGGTATTCATATAGGCTACTTGTGGCACCTAATTTTAGTAAGACTTAGAGGATCAAACTCTTTACTGCCTCAACACACAGACCACCCATTCCATGGATGAAATCTAAGGCAATACACTATAGAGTTAGTTTTTTGAACCTCTTTAAACACAGAGGCCATAAGAAACCTTTCCCTATTCCCTGCTCAGAGGCATGGCTAAGGACAAGCTTAGCTGATGGGCTTCCTGGCAGTGAGAAGACTCCTGGAACACTGCAGGGCAAGAATTGCATATGCTTAGGGAGTGGAAAGGGCAATTCTGGATGATGTTTCCCAATATTGTTGGGAAAACCGGTTTTGCTTTGGATTAAATTTAACCACAGTAAGGAAAAAGAGATCAAAAGCAGATTTTATTGGGATGGACAGTATCTTCATCTCAATCCCATCATGAGAAGTTACAAGGTAGGTTAAATTTATCAGCAATTTCAAGGGAGTTCAGCTAAACTACATGTCTTTTTCAAAAATAACAGCTGAGTGAAAACCTATTTTTTAGAATCCCCAGACCCCCCAGGTTTTAAAAGCCTGAAGGTCAGATTTTTAACTGGAGTACTTGCAGAGGAAGGGCTGGGAGGCTGCACGCCTGCTCACATTCCTGTCGATTACACATAATGAGAAGCAGTGACCTGAAACTTAAGGCAGATTTTTACTTAGACAAGAGTAACATCGAGATTGTGTTTACTGAAGAGTCATGGAAGTGCTTAAGTCCTTGGGAGAACAAACTGTTTACTTCTTTTTTTAACTGCTGACAAGTTACAAGAAAGAACAAGATGAGGAGTTATTTAAGAGCCAAGATTCAAGGAAAAGAACAAGCGTTCAAGGCCAACAGCATCTGCATTAGGAACACTCTGCTGCTGAGAACATTAGCCCTGCTGTAAGTACAAGAGGACAGATAACTTGAAAAACGGTGCCATTAGGTGAAAGATGGAAGTATTTATAACATGACCAATAGCTCACCCCCCAAATTCTTCAAGCTGCCCCGGTCGGTTAATGGCACAAATGGATATTTGACTGGCACGTTCACCACTGACTCTACACCACTTAGGTTTAAAAGGCAGTCAAACATGGCACAACCTTTCAGAAATCCATGGGAACATGATCCCTTTCAGCTCAGATACCTGCTACAAATTTCTGCAGCAGATAGGCAATTTGGTACAGAAGTGGTGGAGTGTGCTTCACTGACAAACCAGATTGAATCTGGGCAGCTCGGCATATTTCTGCCTGCTACTGCACTGAACCAGACCTTGATGCAGTTTAGTCAATGGATCATGATCTGTAATAAAATCAAACAACCCAGGAATCCAAAAAGCACATATGAATTTCTGAAACCCTTTGGCTCTTCAGAATTGAAGGGAGAAGTATTTGAAAAGACAAGCCTGAGTGTTTGTGGTTACTAGATGAGGAGGAGGAAGAAGATGACAGAAAAGTGGTTGTTTTTATTTGTTATCAATAGGGAGAAACCACAGTAAAGGAAAAGTGGATGACATTGCTTCCAAGCCAAGGTAATACTCATTGTGTACAACAGAGAACAGAAATAATTTCTGTGACACTAGGCTCACAAAACTGCTCTTTTCAAGCAGCCATTTTCATTTGTAAATGGGTCCATTTCCAAAGGCACCTAGCTCCTGTTAAAAATCACTCGTTTGGACATGAAGCAATCAATTCCCCTGGAGTCCCAGGCTTCAGCTTTCCTCTGGAAACTTCCATTGAAAATTTCTCTGCATTAGTCAGTACCTAAGTGACAATAGTGACAATAGGCCTCTTTTCTTTTTTTTTTCCTTGTGAACAATGACAGTCAAGACAGTCACTCAGCAGCAATAAGAAATAATTTAAATTCTTTCTGTTTACTGTACATGCCACAAATGGCAATCAGCAAGCAGTGATATTAAACTTGTGGGTTTCAGATAGACAAAACATTCTCTTATTAAAAATGAAGATCACAAACATTAAAAAGAACATACTAAGGAGAACTGAGATTTTAAGTATATATATAAAAAAAGCCACATTTAGCAAACAATAAACCTACTTTTCTGATACTTTTGGGAGAGAAGGAGAGAAAGGGGGAGAGAGAGGGAGTGCCTCTGGTTAGCTTGCCATTAGCACAAAGGAAAACAATTGCAGGGCTTAGGGAGGATTTAGCTTTAACAAATGCTTATCACAAAGTCATGTCACTGCACACTATTGTTCTGTATTTGGAATGAAATTAATTTCCAACTCCACATTAACCTTTTAGAGACCCTGCTTGGTAGAGTAATTTAATCCTTTGGATTTTGGTATGTCACCAGCAAAGGCCATTTCTACATTTGGTGAGTTTGATAAGACTATTACCTTTTATTAAAAAGGAATACCTTTTTATTAAAAGGAAAAAAAAAATCAGTTTACTAACAGTGAGTATTTCAGACCACTGAAAGGTTGAGTGCTGAATCAAGTAGGTAAGACAAATAAAATAAAATCTAGGAAATCCTAAGTTTGTTTTTTCAATTATTCTTCTGTGCTAAAATTAATCCACTGATACTGTGACAGCATGGTCTCAAGCCATACACTAATATAAAAAACTTTATTGTGACAGAGTAGATCTTTTCTAAACTTTATGAAAAACAGGCCTTCCAATGTGACCATGAAAGACCATTCAGCTGGGTAATGGGAAACAATTGGTAGCCTTAACATAGAGTAAGGGAAAAATGGTGATTTAGACAGTAGTAAAAGCAGGAATTTCAGCACATGTGGGGAAGCCCTTTTTTCTGGTCCTTATTAGTATTAATGCAACAACTGTCTTTGTTGGCCTCTGCAGGACTCTTTCCCTGCTGCATTCCAGGAGCTGAGAGGAGCCCTCTGGAAGTGAGACAAAATCTGCTGTCGTTACCATATTAGGAATCAAACCGAGTAGCAGCAGCCTCCGGCTGAGCGGAGATAAATCAGCAGGGAACGCGTTTGCCTCCCAGCCAAATGAGTAAAGCAAAGTGATTGAGGAAACAAAGTAAATAATAATTAAAAAACAAATCCTTAGCAGTAGGAGTGACTGCTTCCTTTTTACTTTTATCATGCTTCTCACTGAAGTTGTAGGTCCAAACCAGATTTACAGATATGAGCACACCCTGTTCCTTACATTTCTTTATTGCTGCAGAGTGAAATAATCCCAAGACACATATCAGTGATCAGCTTCAAATGTTTTTAACACATTCTTTTTGGCTGGAAAGACAGCATTAGACTGCAGTGGAGTTTAAATTGCTCTTGACATAAATTTTGGTTTACAGCCAATCTGGTCCTTCCAACCAAGATTTCCCCTAATCACAGACATAGTCACTCTTCCACTTGTGATCAGGCTTGTAGTCCATACAAAATCTCACCTGAAATAAAATGTTTGCTAATGATCCTGCTCTTTGTAGAGGCAGAACAGAGGACTTGCTATTACACTTCTGTATATGTGCATGGATCTATTCTGAGCACTCCTTATTAGACAGGGTCTATAAGGTAACTAATCTATTATGACACCAGCAAAAGGATGCAATTCCACGTAGATGTGGTTGAAATCTACAGATTTTGTACCTGCTGTGTGTGAATGAGGGCCAGATCTGCAAGGCATGCCAGTTCATAGCCTGTAAAAGGTAGGAAAGTCTTATTTCCATTGCATGGCATGGAGTCCAAACTCAGCATGATGAACTGTCCTATGAAGAGGCCTCTGTCTCTACTCTCTGCATTGCAGATGCTGTGAGATGGTGGATGCTCACAGGATGCAGGCACTGCAGATGCCATCCCAAAAAAGAGGAGGGACTGCTGTGCCTGCACCCATGTGCCAGCCCCACATAAAGGTCAGTGTGCCATATCCCCTCCTGCTCCTCAGCAGCCCAAAGCACAACCATCCCACCTCCTCTCATGCTGCACAAGTACACACCCCACTGCAGCTTAGGAGGCTTAACAAAACCATGGTATAAGCAAGTTCAGGTTTCTATTTTGAAATCCAGAGAAGGTTTGTTCTTAATACCTTATTTCACAGAAGGAAAACAGTCTGAAGAGTGAGAAAACCTAATGAGATGGATTCATTGTTAAGCCATTGTTGAGTGGTATGAAGCAACACCAGCATTTCAGCCTTAGTAACCTTGCACGTCACTTGTGATTGTTGTCTTTGGTTGCAGTGGGTAGGAAACTGTCACATACACACATTTTTCTAATCCTCAGCCATTAGGCTCCCATGGCAACCCTTCTCTCACCCAACCAAAATAAATGGGGTGGTCTCCCCACAGAACTTAATGCAAAGCGTTATACAAATAGTGACAAGAAATAATCTTTTGCCCATGGAAGTATTACCACCTCTTTTGAGAGGAAAGGTGGTTTCTAAAAAGTGGTAGACTAACAATAAAAAAGAAGATTGCATGTATTGTCTTGTATTTGTTCAGGGGAAGAAAATCAGTAGGATTCTGTCAACCAGCAGGTTGTCTTGATAAAAATAAGCAATGGCTGAGGGAATGCAGAAATAGAATGGTACTCACAGCTTTCTACAGCTTTTTTTTTTTTTTGAGACAAGAATAAAGCTGCAGCTTCCTAATTACATAGTGCTCACCCTCTAGCATATTGATTTCATTGTTATATTTTCTCCTTTTTTGATAAGATGCTGTGGTTGAATGCTGTTGTCAGCTCCTAGTGTGTTGTTTTTCTGAAAGCCTGTCTTAACTATTCAAATATCCACAAACTATAACAACATCAGCAAATAAAAACTATGCATAATGCAGCTGAAGATGTACCAAGATACCTCTATTCACCCCCAAAATCAAAGGAAGGTAAAGCAGAAGCTCACAGGCCATGACATCAGCCAGTTGGTGTAAGACCATAAATGTTCATAGGGCTTCACACCAGTAAGGCATTTCTCACCAGTGGGAGCCTGGAAACTGGACTCTGGGGCCTGGGAGAGCCCTCTGGTTGAAACTAAATTCAGACTGATTCACTCTGAAAGGCAGTGTAGTGGCACCCAGAGGATGGAATTGGGTAACTCAGCCTACCATCACCTTGCTGCTAATTAGACTTTATTTTTCTTTTTTTTTTTTTTTAATCTGGAGTCAACAAGGAGGTTACATCCCGTTTTCTCAGTTATGTTTGTGTCTGATAAGAAATGCTGGTGTGCTGGACAGAAATTTAAGGGGAATAAGGAATGGTGGGGTTTGAAGCCCTGTTTGCTTCCATTTCAGGTTATGGGATTTCTATCTGTGCTACTGATTGAAAGGAGACAAGCAGGGCAGAGTATTTAACTGAGATCCAACTTTGAATTAAGCTCACTAGATTTTCCTTTGCCAAACAGTTACCACATATTTTGTCATAGATACTGCTCATCTATAGAGAAGTATTGTTCAATTAAGAGATGGTGCCTAAGGAGTAACACCACATTTACAGCAAAAATTGCAGATTGCACAGAGAAACAGCGAAAAGGTGTGAAAAACCGAGCTTTCATACTTCTAAAAATGTCTGTCAATCAACTTTCCTCGAACCAGGTAGAAGATAAAGTCTGAGTCTTACTGTCACACATTTGGTATCTCGATTAGGTTTTCAGAAAAGAATGGCTTAAAGTGCCTTTCAGGCTTTAAAGTGAGCTCTCTTATATAAAAGTTGCCTATGACACGTTATGCAGTGCACTGCAGCACTTCAGATTTTTTTTTTTTAGCATCCCTGTTATTCTAACCATAGCAAATTCCAGGCAGGGCTTTAAGCAAAACCCTCAAAAGCTTTTCAAAGGCTCTTTATTTTCCTTCTTCTCCTTCAATTATCAGCACCTTTGTTTCATAAACTTTTGAACTTGCCATAAACATGTCTTGGTATGTTAAAGGATTGTCCTTCACCCAACCTCCGACTGGGAAAATACAGCAGATTACAGAAAGAATTGACATGTACTTAAAAATCCCCAAAAAACCCTATACTCCAACTTTATATGTTTTAGTTTTTGTAAGTAAAGAGGTGACTTTGCCAACCATTTCTAAAGGATTAAAAAGCCTGCTGTGTCATCTCATATATCTTCGTTCAGTTTCTAATGCAGCCAGAGAACACAAAGGCTGAGAGAAAACCTTTTATCATTTGCAGTTATCGACTAGGCCAGAATACAGTATTAGGAACCTTAGAAACTTTTAGCTAAAACTTCTTTGCTTTGAAGAATGGCTGATCTCCTGAGTGAAGGAGAGCAGTCTATCCTCAAAAAGGTTGTTATTATTATCCAGAAACCTAATACATTTTAGGAAAAAATTGTTGGGGGCACTTTGAATGACAACTTATTTTCTACTGCATTGCCACAACAGTCCAAAAGTTTTTGGGTGTTTTTGATCACCTTATACACCAGCTTTGAGAGAGTTTTAGCTGCCTTCAATGATAAGGTCTTTTATTTTAAAAAAGTGTATCTATCAGAAGGCAAAGGCAATTTAAAAAAATTGTTGCTTCAATGAGAGTGAAAGTGTTTTGTCCTGAGGCTCTTCAACCAAGATGCAGCTGATTGTAATGTTATGGGTTTCCAGCAAAATGCAGGCAGAATCCTTTTCCCCTTAGAGCCTCTTGCTCATGCACCATGGCATGAGCTGGCTGTAAAGTCAGAGGTAAAGGCTGGTATTAAACACTAGAGTAGTGCCCTCAACGAGGTGCCAAGATCTCTGCATAGCAATCATGTAAAATGCTATACTTTTAAATTTGGAACTTTTTTATATATAGGAATTTGTTTTAAAAACCTTTCTATTTGCTTATGATTCCTGGGGTTAGGTTTGCTTTTGCATCCATATTCTCTTTCAGTATGGATTAGAATCTTCACCTTATTCAAAGGCATCATCAGTCTATTTACTGACCAGAGGTAACCCACTGAAGAATTCTGACACTGACTGATAGTCAAGCCAGCTCCTGGAAGTACTGTATCTGTTGAGAAGTGAGACTGCAAAATCACTATATGCAAACTTTAAGAATATTCACTGCTGCCAACTCTTGTGATTTTATCACAATCCCTGAAATATTGAGTATATTTCTTGAAGCCTTAGTTTCTCAGCATTAAGTTACCATCAGAGATTTGCAGCTTGCCTTTCAAATAAAAAATAACTTCTCTAGCACATAGTTAGAAATAAAGGTCTGAAAGCATTGAATCTAAAGCCTCAAATCAAAATTAATTTAATTAATTAATATACTTAAAGTATATTTATTTTTAAGTCAAGAGCAAAAATCTGGGAACAAAGTTTTGGCAATATCACTAGTATCCCTTCTTTACCAACAGCATGCTCTAAAACTGAGCTGCTTGTGACCTTTTCCTTGTATATTATTTCCCATTGCAACCATTGTCAACTTGCAGTGATAAGAGCTTTAAAAGCAAAATTGAGAAGGGCTTTTACTTGTAGTTTTGCTTGACATTTTCCCCAGAATTTTCAGAACTGAGTGAAATCAGAATCAATCAAGATAAAGTCTTCAGAAAATTCATGGTATCCTCCTCAGAGAGTGGCATCACTAACATACTGAACTGAGGAAAACATCAAAACAGACCTGGAAGCCCAACTAGAACTGTACTAATTGACTCCCTGTCAGGTCAGCATGAACTCACTCAGATTGCCACCATTTTGGTAAATATTTTTCTAGCTACTGCAATCTGTGTTACACTGCTTTTACTGTTGGGAGATTTATCACTAAATTTTCTATAGTCCTCTTCCAGCTTTAAGTGCAATAGAAAGCTCTTTTCTCCATTATTATTTAGGTTTCCTCCTGGGGAGAAAATAAAGCAATTTAGAAGACTAATCAGACAAAGGTAGAATTTTGAAGTGCTGGACACAAAAAACCTCTCCCTGCAGTTTCCACAGCAAAACAGCTCTGCCACATAATTCTCAGATGCTGCCCATCTATTTTGCTTTAGTTTTGTTGAAAATCAACCTCTGAACTCAGGCAAGTGTGAAAGAAGGGTGACAAGCAAAAGGAATGGACACAAGCCAGCACTGGCTCAGTGCAGGGCTGCTGGCTCCTCAGGCAGGTGTTCTCACAGAGTCATGAGGGGAGCAGCACCTGGGTTGTGCTCTTCCCCTGGATCACTCAAAGATTCTGTCCTTCTCTGCTGTTTAGAAAGGGCCATGGGGACCAAGTGGGGGAAAAGCTCTGTGTGCAGTTTAACTATTATCCCAAAGATTCCTGACTAATCTGGTACCCCTCATGCAGATGTGCAACACCTGTGAGACCTCTGCACTTTCTCATCATCAACTACATGCTCTGTTTCATTCACATGGATTAACAACTTGGACCATGTTAATCATGTTTTTCCTGCCTTCTCTTTATGTTCTAACTGTAGAAGGTAACTATCTCATACCTGTTTATATTGTGCTCTATAAAACTGAATCAATCTCTTTAAGAGAGACTTTCAGGGAGCAGTAAACATCCAGATCATCATTTTATTGAATTGATTCATAGCACAGGACATTTGAATTCCACAGATTGTTGCCATGGCTGCAACCTGAATGAAGATATTTCCTTCCAGAATTCAGTAGAGAAGCTCCTTTGTTTATTTTTCATTAAGTTTTATTTGTACATGCAAAAGAAAAGGGGCAACACTGACCAGTCAGTCTGTTCTTTAGCATGCATGTACTCTATTTCACCACATTATTTCTTCACAAAGATAGTATCTTCTGGCTAGGCTAAAGAGGATCTTTTAGAAAGACAACAAACCAGATTTATGGCCTGCTCCATTAGCTCATTTGCTCTAAACTGGTTTCACATTAAATCTTGTGGAATGACTCTCTTATTACTTGTATTATCAAGTGTCCTCATTGCTCTGAGGGGCTTTGATAGAATTTAAATAAATCCAGCAAACTCAAAACCCCCCTAATAGCTATGTCTGAAAGTGTTAGTCTTTCTTTGTGTAAGGATTCTGAAAGTTTCTGCTTATGTGGTAGCATTCACACATGACTTGATTTTCACCATTTCACACTAAGAACTGAAAACAGCACAGTAACACAGCTATTGCAGAATACAAAAAATGGATTTACTAATTGAGAAAAAAATAATAGCTGAGCAACATTACATTAAGTAAAATTTTACAGAAGTATTCACAGCTATTACAAGCTACTCATGTCACCATAGATTTAGCTTGGCACAATGATGCAGAATATACTAAGTTTCCTTTAAAGAAGGTAACTTTTTCAAAATCATATTTAGGAGAAACACTGCAAAAGTTCTCTTGTCTTTGGGGTGCTCTATATGTTTTCCAAAGTACAAGATGAAAACATGATTAAAATCCTAGCAGAATTAATCAAATACAACTCCAAGAACAGCACCCCATGCCCAGGCCCAGGGTCAATAAAACCAGCTGACTGGTTTCAAATGTGATGTTTCTTAAAAAATGCAAGAGCTCAGATAGCTAGTCTTTGCATCACATTTTTTTTTCATCATTTAAAAGGATCAAGGAATTGGCCCCTTTGGCCTTTTCTTACAAAACAAACATCCCCCAAACAAAAAACCAGACAAACAACCAACCAGGGTGAGACAACAGTGAGGAAGGAGCACTGAACCTAGCAGCTAAGAAGTTTACCTGAAAGGAAAGAGGTTGAGCTGCCTTCTCCAATACATATTTTGTTACTTACAAGAGTGAAATAATTTGGGCATGGTTATGCTCTAGTAGCTGCTAATCTAGTGTAGAAAGGACTCTCCTGGGAACAAGGAGATTCTCTGCCCTGCTCGAAATGGAGTTTACCCTCTCCAAACACAGAATTTGAAAATCCTCCTGTCTGTGTTTATTCCCAGGAGTAGAAACCTTGGTAGTATTGAGTTTCGAGAACTCAGAGGAGGCTACAGCAAGCCCTTTTTCTAAACTGTTGTCTGGATTTCTTAAACACTTCTGTAAACATTGTTATTTTCACAGAATATGCTGAGTTGGAAGGAACCCACAAGGATCACTGAGTCCATCTCTCGGCCCTGCACTATCCCCCAGAGTCACACCATGTGCCTGAGGGAATTTCATGCCGTTCTCTCCTGTAATGGAAATAAAATTGCTTTTCCACAATCAGTGTTTGACAGTCCTCCTCTGGTACGATAAAGCAACTGTGTTTTGCACAAACAAGGCATCCCAGTTGGATTTACTGCCAATTAAAAATGCTGCATACAAAAATACTTAGATAACCTGAGAAATAGGAATTGGTGAAGTCTGTTGCAGGCTGAGTTATGGCAGAACAGGCACATGGGCAGTGCACACGAGGTGAGTCAGCAGGACTTTTGTTTGAGTAACAGCTCTGCATGACACACATAAAGTAAAGGCAGGCACAATTACAGCATTTATGGTCGTGGAAACACAATTCCTCAGCTAGTGCTCAAGAGACAAAGACTGCTGATCAGTGAAAATTATGTGGCACTCTCCCACAAAAGAAGAATAAGGACCATGCTGTGTTACATATTTAGATGCTAGCCAGCACCCTGCTACTTCCCGATCCCAGGCTCAGTCCCCAAGCCACAAAAACCAATTGTGCTTCCCAAAGCTGCCTTTGAAGCAACCCTGGTGAGAAACTGATTCTAACAAGGCAAAGACAAAGAGGCACTTCAGACAACATCAGATAATTTAAAACTGTGCACAGCTCCCCGCTAGAATAAATGGGCACATCATCGTCATCGTTGGTGAAATTTTATCTGTTCAGATAAGCAGAGAATTAGGCCAATAATGCCCTACCAGACTAAATTATGTAACTACTTATCTGTAAAGGTTACTTTTGTTATCTCTATAATGGAATTATCTCCACAAAAACAGTTATTTAGCCACTTAGTTATAAAACCATGTAGGAACACCAGAATTTCTATAATCAGTTTATGATTGTCTTTTGTTATTAATTCCAATCATGCTATATAGTAATAATGAATCACAACAGGGGCACTGCTTCAGATATTGCAGCACAGTATATCCACCAGACCAGAACAACTACCTGCTGCATTAGGATAATTCTGACACACTTTTTTCCTGATTTTTTTTTTTGTTTCCTCTTTATCTGCTCTCAGCTTCCTAATCTAAGCAAAAAAAAAAAAA
>VZRX01013527.1:0-33200 GCA_013398075.1 Notiomystis cincta | reverse complement strand
CAGCACACACCTATATTTTCACCCATACTCTCCTATAAACAAAAGATTGTGTTACATTTCTTCGTTAAATTCAGGCTGCAGGACATGGCTGAAGCATGAATAAATAAGAGAGAACACTTACTAGCAAAAAATGTTCTTGTTAAAGATCAGACTTTTCGGAAAAAAGCAATTAAGATGACATTTAAACACAAGTACTCCAGAAAGCAATTATCTTCACACAAATCAGCTTTAATGACCACTGATTTAAGCAGAACACCTGACAAAATTTATAATTTTGTAAACTGCCATTTTCTAAAAATCTTGAAATGCACTGAGTCGGTCTGCAAGATACTCAGTGAATTACCTAAAGGTCTCTAATATGATACAGAGCTAGAGAGCAAAGCCAAAAAGAGAATCAAATTTGACATGTTGACGTCAGTGAGTCACAAAAGAGAATGGACAGTATAAATAGAGAAAATTAATTGCCTAAAGGATCTAAGAAGAGGGCAAAGCATAGTCACTGGAACTTCCACTACAAATTACCAGTTTGGGAAGATGACGGAGCATCTACACCTTCCTTACTCTACATTTAATGAACTTCTTTTCTAACTTTTATTCAAATGATCCTAATGACAGATAAAAAAACAGGGAAATAGTTAAACAATAATTTCTGTAATATTTTTGTACCTCCAATTGTTCATTAAATGCAGCTGCTATAAAAGAGAAACTGTACCATATGTAGAACAAATGAGAACTGATTACTAAACAAATGAATGGTAAGAGACAAATGGTGAACAGATTAACAGCTGTTTATATGATATATTTTATGAAGTCAGCAGCAGCAATTCTGCAGCTAAAGTTGCATTAGATCTGCACTTATCACAACTTAAAATCTGTATTTCATGTACTAGTTTTTAATTTTGTCTTCAAATCTGGTGTAGTAATCAGATTCTGTAGCACAACTGACTCTTCTACATTTTTTTTTATCCAGCACTCACAAATGTAAACACATCATCTTTCATGAGAACTATGTGCTCTACTCAAATTCTAAACTTCTCATATGTACTTAGTCTGTTAGACACTTAGCACCTGAAACAGCATTTACATAACACAGTATTGAAGATAATCCACAGGAGTTATGCCAAAAGGAAATTAATTATGTGCCCAAATTTATCAGCTTTTATCATTGTTTTGTCAGCAGTGCCTGAAGCATGAATATGGGGAGCAGCAAGAATATGGGATGGGGTTCTGCTAGCAGGATGCCTCGGTGTGAGGTAAGAGAAGAGGAACACATCAAGTGCAGGTAAACTGTGAGATTCGATGGGCTGAGGAGACAGGGAACGTAGGCATTAACAGGATAAACACATATGCATCCTGCAGATGAAAATGCTTGTGTAGGTAGTGAATTCAGGTGCCTTTGTGCTGGAAGTGTTGTATCAAGTGGTATTCTGACACTGCTGCCTTGGTTCTCTGGAGCGTGAACAATGTAGGGTACCTTGGGGAACATTTGAAACACTTGCAGATACCTCAGTTTCTTTTTTATAATGTGTTGTCTGCTCTCATCTGTTTGCAATTTAATTTCACCCAATAGCCCTTATGATGCAATTAAATGATCACTGAATTATTATCTGGGACACCAAGAGTTTTGCAGAATTCCTTATTTATCTCTTCAGAGAAAATATGCTTCCTTTTTATTAAGCAAAGCATAAGCACTAAAGGAAAACAAAAATGGGGTGGCACAAAATCTGGACATTTACAATACCACTTCAAAATTCAAGTCTGAAAACCCAAAAAGGAATGGATTTTTTTCCCAGTGGAAGTGTCCTATCTCTGTCAAGGAAATGGCTCATTTGAACATTGTCATCAACATAGATTGCCCAATCAATGGATGTAAATAATATATTTAAGACAAGTGAAACATACAGTTATCACTGGCTTTGAAGAGATGTTAATTTCCTTTCAAAAGCATGATACAAATATTTTTAAATGTTAATCATTTTACATACTATTGACAAAATTTTCCAGAATTACTAAAGACTTTGAGAATTTTTCTACCTGTGCTCCCCAATTTATGATGCTCCCAGAAGAGCCTTAACTTCGGAAAAAAAACTAAGGTTTTGAAAGTTACTTTTCTATAAAGTCATCTCAAGGTGGCCAGACTAGAATCAAGTGACTGAAGTCCGTAGCCAGTTTGGAAGACTCAAGTCTGTAGGCTTTAATTTTTCAAACTGCTCTTTACCAACGGTGGCTAATACCCACAAAAATCTTACTGACAGCATAAGAAAGTTCTGTTTATGCGGTGGCTCATTTTGAAGATCCATATGGATTAATTTCAGTTGGACTTCACCCATGCTTATACCAGATTTTCAAACAATTATATTTTACCAGTGGACAACAGTGGGAACCTACAGTTTGAAGACTACCTCCATCCATGTTATACCATTTTGACCAGGCTCATCAGTTTGAAACCTCAGGAGGTCTTTGGACATGAACCATTGAACAAAAGACCTCTGTGGCAGATGAAGCAGGGTGGGTGACTTGGAAAATGCAAATCTTGACCCAGGGATCAAGGTGCCAGGGAGCCAGAAGCTTCTTGTACAACTTGTCTTACCGACTGCCTGCACAAGGGGGTGCTTTGAAACAAGCAATGCTTACCTACCCGACCAAGCAAAAGCTATTGGTTTAAGGATAATTAATATGTGTGTAAACTTTCTTATGTTTCAGTGCTATTTTCTTTGCTTTACTCCTCTGGGAAAATACAGAATACTTATTTTGAAGAAGCTGTCATGAATGTCTACGTGATTTGGTGATTCTACAAAGCTCTTAAAGACAAATCTATAAGAGGGGATTTGCTGAGTAGCAGTTAGTAAATAAGGTCTTGAATTAGTGTTATTGATCCAATCCAGAGTATGCTCTAGGACTTTAGTCAGAAAGGCAGGAATCAAGCCTATTTGTAAAAGGAGAGCATAGAGAAAAATGAAACACATGGCTTGCTCCTGGGCAATAGCAGGGCACTGAAAGGAGTAAGCTCCAGGAATGTGTCGAATCAAGGCATTTTGGGTACCAATTTTGCATACTTCACTCATGGTGGATGCATGTCAGACATGGATGCAGCTACATGTGAACTCTCTTATCCCTCTCTGTTGCTTCCTTCCACTAATGTCAGGCAGAGTTGTGTGCATATTGTGGGTCATTTGATGCACTTGATGAATTTTACAAATAAAGCAGCTGTGATGCTCTCAGATTATCATTTTAGTCTGGGTCTAGGAGTCTGTTTACAAGGCTCAGCTCCAGACCATACCCACAGATCATGCTTGTACTCGTGTTCACAGCGATCTGCGAGGGCAGAGTGGGAATATGTGTTCCCACAGGTCACCTAGGAGTGCTCCAACTGCAACAGGCAACTGGCCCATGGGAGTGAACCTAACACAAAGCACTGCCCCCACAAACCTGGAGTCCTCAGGACTGACTGCTTCATTTCACTGACTTGCTTCTACTGAGGCTGCACTAGGTACAGCTTGTGTCCCAGCCTGCCATTAAATCTTGGTCCTTCGAGCATGCTGGATTCAAAGGGAAGGATGTATTACTGAGTTATTCAATTAAAGAGCTACAAATTTTGTCCTTTATATAAAGACATCCTTACTTGGCCTTACACAAAATACTTGGAGAGGTACAGGCCTTGGTTCTAAAACTGACATTTCCGTTAGACGATCTAAAATTATCAAATGCCTTGGAGGGCATTTGACTGCAGAGGAAAGACTTTACGGGGGAAGTCACAAAATGTGTAACATCAGCATCAAAGTGCTGCAGTCTGGGAAAGAGAATAAAATCCTTAATGCTAATGATTTTCTTCCCTTTCTGAGGGCAATGTCAGAGGAAACTTTACTAACATAGATCCCAAATAGAGGGAAGGTCGATGAAGAACTGAAGAGAAGAGCTGAATTAAAAAGTGAAGACTCCCATACAAAAAATACTGTTCACCAAAAATTCCCAATTAAGCAGTCCCATTTAAACTGTGACAGCAAAGGACTATCAGATGAAGGCAGTTTCCATATTATTCTGCAAAAGAGGTCCACAGCATGTTGGAACTGATAAACACTAATAATCTATATTTCAGAGGGGGCATGATGCTTAACAGGAAGCTGTGACTGACAAATAGCTGTATGTGAAGGACACTGCTCTAATCTAAGGCTCTGGTAGCCTGAACATGGGAGCAATGGCAGCTTTAATTTATTAAACCATAGTTTTATCTTAGCTCTTTAGACTTAGAGCATCTAATCAGAGAGTAAAATTTCATATATAGCCATATTCAGACTTTCTGTTTAGAAATTCCCCAGGGACTATGTTCTGGAAATCAATTTGACATTCATTAGAAGTTGCTTATAGAAAATGCCCTGAAAGCAAGGACCCAGATAAAAGATACCATTACCATAGCAGAAGGAATACAAATGTGATCAATGCAAAGAAAAGAAAATGCTGATACATGGTAAAATGACTCATGTAAAAACTGAGAATACATACCTGCATATACTGATGATTTAAATACTAGCAATTCAGGCTTATACAGCTACATTTCCCAGATACTCTTATGTGTGATCTCTTGTTTTAACAGCATGTTTGCAAAATATTACTTTTACTTTCTTACATTTACTGCAACTTTTTTTTTCTGGTTAAAGTTCATGATGCTACCTTTGACCCATCACTAGAAAGAACCATTACTGAATAACTTAATGAATGTGCTTGTACTCATATTTCTCCCCTTTATTTTTTGAGCACATGCAGCTGTCTAAGACTCTCTCTGAATAGTTTATGGAAGTTACTGAAGCCTTAACTCTGCTAAAAGAGGGATGTTCTGATAGTGAAAGCTCCTCACATGCAAAACAGCCCATGGAAGTGCACTGATCAGATGGGCTCACTGACTGAATATATTTCTGCCTATATAGCTTTTTAGACATCATCATGCAAAATGATGCAAAATTTCTAAATTTAGCAGTAATCCTTCATACAGCTTCAAATTTAGCCAAGGTGCTTGGGCTGTATGAGAATATGAGGTGCCTACTGTATGCTCAAAATCTGGAAGTCAAAATTTAGAAAAAAACTAAAATATTTACCTGAGGGCAAAACCACACCTTCTATTGTACTCTGAAGGACATTTATGTTTATTACTGCTGGTATTAATTCACCCTTTGCAGCATGTGATATGTTCTGTCAAGGTAAAACACAATTACCCAACATCTTCTTCCTGCAGAGAATGACTATTTCTGTGTTCCTCCCTCTTTCTTCAGTATGTTTTGTTCCCTCTCTCCTCCAGTTCCTCACTGGTCAGTCTCATCAGCTCCTCTGACATTTGTCTCATGAGACACATAGGGGAGAAAGCAAGAGAAAGCAAGATGGGAGTGTCCAGATGAGACAGGATGGTGAACCAGCCAGAGAGAGGAAGTGAAGCTGCTGAGATGAAGGAAGGTGCTTCTTGAAGGAAGTACCTCAGAGAGACTGCAAAGGCCTTCAAACTTAAATGTCAGGTTTCATCTGTATAAATATTACAATGAAAACAGCTCCTCTGTTAACCTCCACGTTCCCCTCCACCCCCAATCAAAATGAGACAGAGCAGGAGCAGAGTGTTAGCACAGCCCTGCACTCTGCCAGCTCTGCCACTGTCGCTCGGGGCTGTTCTCTTGGGCTCATTTTCAGCTCCACCAAGGCACCACCTCCTTGGTGGCCACATGGCTCCTCGGGAAGGTCCCTCCTGTGGTCTCTGGCACCTGGCTGCCCTTCCCAGCAGTGCTATGCTTCTGCAGGGATGCCAGCTCTCTTCTTACCTTTTTAGAGCTCTCAGCCCTCCTGCCTGCTCGTGCTTCCCACTTCCTCCAGCAAATACAAGCACTTGTTCCACTGCCCTCTAGGAAAGCTGGCACACCCCACCTGGCACACCACGACCCAGAGGAGAAACCAGCGGCCCAGCTTCCTGCTGCACAGCACATCCCTTGGGAATGACTGTAATGCTGACCACTGTGACAAATAAACCAGCCCTCCTTTCCAGCAAAACTGGTAGGGCACTTCATATAGAAAACAGGGTAGGAAAAGGAATTACTTCAGTGGAAGATGTTTTCTAATCCAGTAGGGTGGGCAGAGCCAGACAAGGGTCGGTCTCCTCTCCGCAGTGACCAGTGACAGGACAAGAGGACACAGCCCCAAGCTGAGCCAGGGGAAGTTTATGCTAGATATTAGAAAAAAATTCTTCACAGAAAGAGTGGTTCTGCATTGAAATGGGATACACAGGAAGGTGGTTGATTCACCATCCCTGGAGGTGTTTAAAAAAGATTTGAAGAGGCATTCAGTGCCATGGTTTAGCTGATAAAGTAATGCTGGGTCACAGGCTGGACTGAACGATCTCAAAGGTCTTTTCTAACCTAGTTTATTCTCTGATTCTGTGAGTCTTTTTCTGTGAGTTTTTAGAATGATGATAATTATCGGTTCATATATCTATTGCCATAAAACTTTTAAAATAAAAAAATGAGTTAAGGATCTAGAAAATTGCCAGAGACAGTGCTGGAGCACACTGAGCAGCTGGGAAAGACGAAGAAGGCTAGAACCTGCAACCAGACCTGAAAGCCAGAGAGGTTTGCTGAAGACTTTTCAGAAACTCTATGTACTGACAACAATTGAGGACAAATAATTCCTTGAGAAAGGACAAAATAATCCATGAGTTAATGTTCAAATGTGACAAACAAATACGTAGAAGTCTGAGATGACTGCTTTCCATCATGTGGACAATTCTATTTTGTGGTTAAAACACCTTTCACTTTTCTTGTCATATCCACAATATATTGCACTTCTAACCTCAATTGATAGACTAAAAAAAAAATCTGACTTGGAACTGGAAGTTTCAAAGGCACAAAATTCTCCAGTCATATCAATCTCAGGACTCAAAAATCAAGAGAGTAAGGCTCAAAAATAATGAAACTGATGGGAAAAATGACTCAGCTTGGGGATATTAGCTTAATTTATTACCAATTGAGTAAAGTATGAGAAATAAAACCAAAACTGTAACCAGAATCTATACACCCAGATGAAGTACTGAATTATGGGATACCACAGAGTAAACAGAATTCCCTTCTCATACATGCCAAACCGATGAACCTGCCCATTGAAACACATCTGCTGCTCCTCAGCTTTGTTGCCAGTTCAGATTTTGATTTCCCACCTCTTAAAAAAATTTGGTGAAATTCTCAGAGAAATTTACTGCCTCTCCATGTGAAATAAGGTCAAATGTAAAAATGTAAAGCACTTCTATTTTGTAAACAATCAAATTCTCTTCATAAAGGTATGACAGCCTTTCCTTTAGGACTTGATCTTTTGCCTCTATCCATTACACAGCCCAGGAGAGCTGCAGTATTAACTTTGAAGAGATACTAAGGAGATTCTTATGTCTGTTTTTATCAGACCCTTGAAAAGGCCTGTGATGAACGTGTTTTTTTCTCCCTCCGAAACGTAAGATAAAGACAGATTAAAAAGACTCTTCCACAGCCTAGCATGTAATACATATGCATTGTATGTGCCCTCCTCTCATTAAAGAAACAGATGTATTCTGCAATTAAGGATTTGGGGAACAGTTAATTTCAAAAATTTATTAATGCTCTCAGACATAAAAGCCTTTGTTGGTTTTTTTCCAAATTGGTTCAACAGGAAGCATTCACATACTTAAGTATAGTAAACAGTGAGAAAGGCCAATTTTTAATAGGCTGGGGACCTTTTTAATATCTTCAGTGTCCAGAATGATTTACCAAAAATTAATTGCATAGCTGTAGTACTGATAAATCAATTATAAAAACAATCAAGGAGCAAAGCAAAACCAATCTCCTTCTTCCAGACAGAATTATATTAGTACAATTGCAGTATGTAGGCAGCAATTGACCATATAAGAAGCCATATTTCTTTCTGTGAAAGGAATGTATCTCTAAAAGCATATTTCTTCTGCTGGGCAATAGTGTATGCTCAGTAAAATCAAGCAAATATCTGCATTTTTCCATCTGTTATTTTAAATGTACTAAAACTTTGAACAAGATTCTTTCATTAAATATTATCATTATTAATAGACATTCATTTGTGTGTGGGTAGTGCCTACAGGCACTGACTCAGAAGAAATGCCTCACCAGATTAGCCACTGCAACAGATGAAATGAAAGGACAATCTTGCCTGAGAGGCTTTTCAGTGAAAGGGCCCAGGCCTGTGTGGTGGGCACAGGCCCATCTTGGTCTGACTGCTCACAAGAGCTGTGCCCTTACCCAACCATCAGCCTTCAAGAATGCTCCAGATATGCCTACTGCCAGATCCAGGGTGTCCAAGCACATCACAGTGTTCCCCTGTGCATGGCCCTTGCTAAATGGCCCTTCTATCCTCTCAACAAGATCCCCCGAGGGTCCCCTCTAGACCAACAAGATCCCCCTAGGATCCTGTCCACCTGAATGCCCTCTTTCTGTAGGGAACCCACACAGGCAGCTCCATAACTCATCAGTGGCCAAGCTTATAGCTATGGCTGGGCCCTGAAACAAAGGACACAGGAAACAAAGCAGCACTCTTTGCCAAGACTCTCCAAAAGAAGTGCCTAAGCTGATTGTGCTATTGAGGCACTTGTAGTTTGCCCCAGATAAGATGACATAGCCTTGTCTATTTTTTGCATAAATGCTTGTATGGCAAGCACTTTCATACTGAACCTTCAGTGTGAGATTAAATTCCCTAGTCAACATGACTGAAACATCACACAGTTTTGTTTACAAGCTGCTTGTAATACCAACATTGGTCCTATGATACTTAGGTGCCACTGTTGCAGGTACAGTTAGCATGAGCCACACACATGTTCACGGGGATCAGCAATAAGATGCACTTTTTTGGTTCAGTGTCCTCTCAAATCTGAATGCAAGTGGGTGCTAAGACTGCCAGGTAATCATGGTCTTGGTGCATGGCCAGCAATCCCTGAGGTACACCACATACAGGCAAGAGCTCAGACCATGGAAGACCATGGAATCATAGGAAGAGGGAGAACATGGTGCTGGAACTGCAACTGAGCTATTCCACCCTGAGGTAAGACTGAGCCAGGCTGGTCCTGGTGGTATGTATGCATTCTTCCAAGGGACTCAGGTGGTATCAATAGTATCAATCATGCAGGGGTATGCAGGAGTGAATTCCTGGCAGGCACTCTGCTCAGCTCATGGGCATGACACTGGTTCATGAGACTGGGGGCATAATGCTGTGGGCTCTGCTGCACTGGTTTATGGTGTGTGCCTGGCTGGTCAGGGCAGCTGGGCCATCTGTTCTGCAGTGTGGTCTGCCAGACTGGCTGGGGGTGTGTGCTGAAGGACTCAATGGCCCCAGGCTGGCCCAGGCATGCAAACTAAAATCTTTTCATGACCTCTATCAGAGGTGCTGCTTGGGATATTTATACCAGTTTTACAAATTTTGAGAGAACAGGTACCAACAGCCCAGCTATCCTAACCCTCATCCCAGTGCTGGGATGGAAAGACAAACCCATTCCTATATCACACCTCTCCTCTGCCTCAAAAAGGCACCACAAAAAGACAAATCCCTTTGCTCCTTCCCTGCCAAGATACACTTGCAAAAAAAGCACCACTGGTATGAATGCACACAACAGCTTTTGCAGCTGTCTGCTCTGTTCCACCAGCACACAGCTACCATCATGATGTGTGTAAGAATACACGTTATAAAAATACAGTTTTGTGCAATCTGCACGTTATTAGACACTTATACTACTAATACAGAAAAATGAAATTTAATCTGCTTATTCACAGACCGTATACAACTCAACTCCCTCAGACAAAATGTTTTCACCTGCTATTTAATAAAAGAGCAGGCTTTGACCTTTCTCTTTTCATGTGCTCAGTTTCATTTTAAAAGACTGAAGCAAAGAATCTAAACATGTGTTGGGCCCTTGCCTAGTATTTTGACCTCCTTTATTTTGCAAGAAACTATCAAGGTTGCAAGCTTGTATCAGCAGTGGCCTTTGTCAAAAAAATCTATTTTCAAGGTATGGTTAAGGTTAATAGCCATGCTGCTTTTCTTTTTCAGAAGCTCATTTAGTAGCACAATTATGATGAGGATGATGATGATTGATTACTAATTTGCGTCTTCTTGCACAAAAAGCACCATTCCTGACTGGATAACCATAAATGCTGTAATGATCATTAACGTTGTTGCAGAAACCACTGCCAAAGTGATAAATAGATTGGGTTTACATTAGCTACCAGTCTAAAAGCATCATTTGACCTCATTAATCGATCTAATAAAATCTGGAGTCATGCTCCATAAGAAGGAAGACTGTCCTTTTTAGAACAAGAACTCCATGGCTTTTTTTCTGATCTCAAGAGCTGAAAATTTAGTACCATTTTAAGGTTACAACTCTCTCCAAAATACTTTGTGCAAATGCTGGATATTCAAGTTTGTCTTACTTGTTCAGTCTGGAAGAAATTGAAACTGTTCCTGGGAGGCATTAAGAGATACCTGTACAAGATCAGTGAATCTGCATTTTTCGGAAAAGTGCTCAGTTTGCTCAAGGAACTAAGGACACATTTATGCATAGAGGTTCTGTAAATTTCATGTTAGTACACTGAAACTGCTTCAATATTATATGGTTGAAGTATAGATACAGATTTTTAGATCTGTGAAAAGACGAAGCTGCAGACTGCATTTGATGCCTTAATCCACATTTCCTACATGTTCACCTTTACTTCTGTAAGGTACAGGTATAACACAATACTCACTGCTGCTGTGCTTCTCACTTTACCTACCTGCAATGTCAGAAGTTCATAATTCAGCTTGCCTGGAATATGTTTTCTTTCATAATGTGCTTTAGGTTTCTGCTAATTAGCCTAAATAATTAGTTTACATGAGCTCTAGTCAGGCCTTATATTCAGCTAAGCCATGAGAATGTGCTATCGCTGTTACAGCTATAACCCAAAGTGATAGTTTTAGCTTCACATTCAGATGATGTGGATCTGAAAGAAGCCTGGGAAAGACTGTTTTATAGCTCACATATCATCCTGAAGGACATATTCTTGTACAGTGTGGATTAATAGACCTAGTTTGTACCAATGCTTTTTTTGGTGGACTTGTCAAGTGAAAGCAACTCCTATCAGTGCGTCCCTTAAGACAACTCTCCCTAAAAATCTCACCTACTATTTTGATCACTCTTTTAAAAAAAATGATGTAGAGGGTGAAGTATGACTATGCAAGGGACAACAGAGGAACCATGAAAAAGATTTTAGTCAACTTCTGCATTTTATTTGGTGATTCTAAAATTCAGCAATGTTGATAATGGGAACCAGAAATCTGTTGTTCTCTCTGATTTTGACCTATAGTTTGAATTATTTCCTACAAAATGCCATGACTTATAGTATGAGTTAGAAGTGCTGTCATAAATTAAACCTTCTGGCTGGAGGAAGGAATTTAATCTAAGTCTCTCCATTTCCTGAAGGAACACTCCAAGTATAAGATTGATATATAAAGTTTATATATATTAAGAGTGGTGAGCTGTGCTAGCAGTTTAGTATCAGAAGACCCAGTCTTGTTTTACTCCTACCCTCATTCACCCACAAAAAGGGCTGTAGGCATCTGTCCTTCAAAGGGATATTTTAATTCCCCACTGTTAAGTAGACAGGTGAACCGGTCTGCTGCTCTGAGATGCGTGTTAGAGATTTCAGATGAAAAACCTCCTTTTTAAATCCCTGTACCTGGCTTGCTGCTGGACATCCAGCCTGGGAGGCTTTTCATTTTTATGAGAACCCACAACTCCCACCTGTGCTGAGTCTGAAGGCCAGCCATGTAATACTAAACACAGGTTACAAGGTTTTCTCAAATTATGTCATTCATTCTTCTTGGATATGACATAAATAAATAAATTCCCTCTCTCAGTACCACACTCCACCTTTGATTATCTGCAGTAGGTGTCAGTTTTGCCCTATGCTGCCCAAATGAAAAGCAGACACATTCTGGGCACTTACATCCCTTACGGGATCTAGTTGTATGAGCTCAGCTCACAAAAAGAGCATCCTTTCCTCCATCCTATCGACCCTGACTGTGCTCAGCACAGATTGATCCTACAAGTATGTCCAGAACAGACTTTTTGCACTAAGTGAAGCATTCCTGTAAGGGCACATTGAAAACTCAATGCTGAAATGTCACGGCTTCTTCTTCTAATTGGGAAGAGAATAGGAAATGGAACCATATGCCAGGTCTGAAAGCCAATTATTAGACATTCTTGTTTGACTTTGCTGCAGAAAACAGTCATCAGAGTCTGACTCTAAAGTTCTGTACTTGACTTGAATCTACAGTCCTCTAGCTGACACCACACCATGTTCACTGCTTATCTTTGAATTGCTTTCTGAATGATTTGTTAGTTGCATAGTCAGAGAATAGTGCTATGTTCCTTTTAAAAATGGGAAGCCAGCATGCTTAAGGATCACAAAGAATGCCACTAAACCTTGAGAGGTATGAATTTAACACCACATCCCATGTACATTCCTCTCCTGAGACCGGCAAACATTTTATTACAAAATAAATTTTTCATTCTAGCAATATTTTGCTCCAGTATTTACAGCCAACCTTAGCAGCTGCTCTTGATGAACACATTTTCTTACTGCTATTTAAAAACTACTGCATCCCCTCATTTTCAAGAGTTCATCCCACTTACTAAAATCATTTAATTAAACCCTATTCTTCTTACTGGATTAATTTCATTTCTGCTAATCAAAGAGACTGAAAAAATCATCACATCTTAACATGAGAAGCACACAGCAGAGTTCTTGCTTCTGTCTCTATATAAATACATTTTTAATGGATTTGAAGTGATTAACCTCCAGTTTGGCCAGAAAGAGAAATAAAAATTAAAAGAGAATGCCATAACTAAGCCTAGGAAAAATAATCACTCTTGGAATTAAAAGTCAGTCTGCTGAAATCAAGGGTTGTGTTTCTGATGACTTCTGTCTAGTGAGTTTGCTGTCCCAAGATCCAATTCCTCTGGCAAGAACTCTCACATTAACTAAAGAAGCTCTCTCTTAATAGGAACTTTGCAATAGGTGATCAACCATTCTTCCAAACCTATAGCATCACCAGTAATGAACAATTAATCCTCCGCCCCCTCAGAACTGAGTTAAGCTTGAACAGAAAGGGAGAAGCGGCAAAAGAAAATGGGCTCTGTGAAGCGTGAGGAAATTAAAATAAAAAGATGATAAAGAAAATAAACATTAAGGGTACATGAGCAATCAATAAAGTCCAAAGCTTGCTGAGAGTGCCTTGGAAACTAAGTGCTCTAAAGGAATTTAAATAATTATAAATGGAATCTCAGAAAGATTTATTTAAGAGTGAATTAATTCTTCAGCGCATTTTCCTTTTTTCTCTCCTTGCATGATTGTCTCTTAGGCTACTTCATTTTCTGCATATGGTGCCACAGGACAATAACACATTAATCTCTAAATTATATATGTTCTTCCATAGTGATTATTCCAGCAAGCAAAATGTTAACACATTTAAATGAATGCAAATAAGATGGTGGTTTGTTATTGGCTAAAAGTGCTTCAAAAACAACTAATAGTGATACACAGATGCAACTCTGCATCTGCAGTCTAATTAAAACTAATCTAATTAAAAATGGTGCATCTGCAGAGCTGCTTGAGCACTGCAGAGAACACACAGAATTCCTTTTATAGTTGGACAGAGCTTCCAAGAGCCAGTGTGTCTGCCATTTCACTTCATTTGGAACCACTTTAATAGCAGGTGAGTAATCAGCAAATAAATTCTCCATGGCTGCTTTGGAATTGTTACTCAGAGAGGCAGTGATAATGTATCCATAGATACAACACAACAGCAATGGAGGCCACATGGAGGCAATGTCCTTTCATTACGCAAAAATGATACAGCTGGAAAAAAGCTTGAAGCCGTAAGTCATCCTTTAGTCTCACTTATTAAGAAAGAATTCTACAAAAAAAAAAACTTTTGCAAATTTGTTACATTACTGATGTGAGTTGTTCACAGCAGAAATCAGGCATCATCAAATCTTTGTCTTGTCTAGCGATTCCTTTTAAAATATTTGTTTTCCCCCTGGCAAATAAACATTCCACAGACATTTTATTTGGTAAGAAAACTTACTGCTCTCAACTGAAATTCCTCCATAAGCTATTCTAGCACTGAGAACTAAAATGGCAACAAGGTAATAAAATAATGTCTTCCCCTCTCAAAAAATGCAGGTAAGAAATCTCATGTTGGAAAACTGTCTTAAAATGTGTAAAGCAGCTACAGTCACAGGAAAGAAGGTCAAAGGAGGACAAATCTCGATGAAAAGGAATTGTCATCACAACAGATTTCTATAAGGTATTGTACTAGAAAAAATACTCTGCATTCCCACCTCAGAGAAATAGATAATATTATAGATAATAGAGAACTGTCTTGACCTATTACAACCTGAATTAACTATGTTGGTTGAAAGTCAAAGAGAGAAATGTATGGTGCTTGGCAGGAGTCTTAATCCATGCACAGTAAAGAGGCTCTCCAGATCTCATAGTTTTTCCTCTTTAATCTATTCTCAAGGCTCCCAGATTACCAAAATATTTAATACCCATATTCATATCCATAAAATGTTGAATTCCAATGTGTCCTTGACTCTGTGGGACAGGCATGGCTCTATATTCCTGGGCAATTCTCCGTATCAGGCCACACTTCGTGTTAGAACAGATTAATGGAATGAGAGCATGCAAGAACTTTACTGTGGATATGACACTCTCCCAGAAGGCCAGCAAATTGACTCTTCCTGCCATTTTAGAGGGAATATTCATTGTGTGAAAAATGGAAATAGGCTGGAGAGCAGAGCTCTGAAGCCTTCTCCTTCCGCGGCTGGAGGCCTAAGCCGTGAGCTGTTTACCCTGTACAAGGCAGAGGCTGAGCCACTTCCCCACAGAACAGCGCTTTTGAGTCCCTGGTGCTCCCACCGAGGAGTTCTGTGCCACCCCCAGTGAGACACATGAGCAATGCATTCTCCATACAGTCTGACCTTTAGGCTACAGGCTCCCTCTCTTCTCTGTGGGGTGAGATACATGGCTTTAAACTTGTTTAGGCTGACTAAGATGCAAGTCATGTTCCTCCTCATCTCATGGCAGTGCCTTAGCAACTATTCCCATTACCAAATAAAATTGGTGACAACACTATTGGCATTTCCTTTTCCTTCTTCTGCCTCACTGTAGTCCCACTAGCTCCAAGGATGAAAATACAACCTCCAAGTAAAAGAGCAATAGATATGAAAAATAAATCTCATAGTGAAAATTGAGTTTGCTGTTTGAAAAAAACATACAATGAGGGCTCTGTTATGAAAAAGAAATCATAAATGAGGAAAAATCTCCAAAATGGCCCATTAAAGTAATTTTATATAATGCCTGATAAGCAGAGCTCCAATTTGAGTCTTTTCAGTTATAAACAGTTACATTAATTTCAGCAAAACTAGCTGAACAATGTTTGTAGGATTATGTCTTGAGGTGAACTTACACAGGGAAAAAGCACAGCATGTTTGTGACATCATTCCTCTAACCTAGGAAAGAAAAGTATGGTGATTTATAGAAAAGGGATACTTTGCTAAGTCATAACTAATAACTTAGAATTAAATTGCTAATCAAACAATAATTTTCATGGTATTTTTCTACATCCCAGTTTGAAATTTACTCCATTTCAGATGCTTGCACAAGGCACTTTTCCCAATACAAAGCCTGTATTAAGGGGAAGTTTGTGTTGCACAGGCTGTCACAGAGGCCCATGCACCAGAATGAACATTCCCCTCTGTGAATATATGCACTGATGGTTAACATCACCATGTACCACACTAAAAAGCCTCAGGGTAACAGGCACTTCTAAATTAAAGAGGACTTTTTAATCCTAAATAAGCAACATTAAGAAAAGTTGAAAATTAAAAGCATTTAACTTTTTAAGAGGGAAATTTATTCAGATCTAGATTTTCTTGATGTATTTCATGATGTATCTTGATGTATTGCATCAGTGAGGCCACACCTCACTGGTGTTCTTTTCTGAGTTCCTCACTTCAGGTAAGACACTGAGAAGCTGGAGAGAGGCTCAACAAGGCTAGTGAAGGGGGAGCTGAGGGAGCTGGGGATGTTTAACCTGGAGGAGAGGAGGCTCAGGAGAGACCTCATTACTGTCTACAACTCCCTGAAAGGAGGCTGCTCCAGGTGGGGGTTGGCCTCTTCTCCCAGGTTACCAGCAGCAAGACAAGAGGAAGTGACCTGAAGTTGTGCCAGGGGATGTTCAGGACATCAGGAAGAATATCCTCACTGGAAGGGTTGTCAAGTCCAGGGAGGAGGTGGAGTCACCACTCTGAAAGTCTTCAAGAAAGGACCTGGCACTTAGTGCTATGGTTTAGTTGGCAAGATGACATTGGTCAAAGGTTGGACTTGATGATCTTGGAGGTCTTTTCCAACCTAAATAATTCTGTGATTTGGTGATTTTATCCTGGTATCATACATTGCCTAAGGAATGGAAAGTGAACTTTCAAATACATTATTTTTAAATACATTATAATTTACATATATATATATTTATATTGTTTTTATATATAATTTAATATATTTACATTTCAGTGCAATTTGGAGCTTTTAGAGTGTGGTACATACATGTGACTGTACATATATCACATTAAGGACATTGCATTTAATTTTTAATGCATTATTTACTTTACTAATTAGTCATTATCTATTATTTTTATTTATTATCTTTACTTTTACTCTTGTATTACTTTGATCTCACATATCTCCTGTGTTCACTCAGTATACAGTATGCATAAGACAACCTGCTTTTATAATATATGAGGGCTTTATCATGGGCTCAGCCACTTGTAAATTGTCTTTAAATCAGCAGAGTTTTAAGCCACAACAAATACAGAAAGGTAATTTATATATGGTAAAAAAAACAGGAAAGACCCAAGATACAGGAAGATAGAAATTATTTTTAAAAACAACATAGGACATCCAATGTAAGGTTTCTAACTTCTGGAGTTCCAAGTCAACTATATAGGTGAGTACAACACAATAAAATTTGAATCATAACCTTCTGCTGCCTTTTCAATAATTTTAATAACTAAGGAATGAAGCAAAATAATATTGTCTTCCCAAAATTATCTCAGAAAGAAATCTCCCAAAATTTGCCTTACTTTCTGATTACTGATATTAGCATATTGCTCTGCAATACAGCAAAATTAGCGTTTGTTGGATGAAATCTCAAAAGGAGTTTCCAGAAACCAGAAGACAACTTCTGCTTATTTTGAGATGACTGTTTCTAATCTGACTTGTCACAAACTCCTGGATCAGCTAGGTGATGAGGTGCCTGTCCTTGAGCTGAGGGAAAGGAAGACCTCATTAATATTCCTTTTCAGTGGAGCTTCAGAGTCAAAGTTGTGCCTCCATAGAGAAAAACTATATGAGAAATGCAGTTGGCAGAGGTAAAAAGAGGCAAATAGATTTTATTGTTATAGTGAAATAGTCCTTTAGTAAAGATAAATTTTTTGTCTCTGTTGCCAGTAATATGCAGTGAGCATGGAAGGTAGTATTTTTTTGTGCTGTGACTAGTATTAAACCTATCTCAAATCATAAATAATTTATGTTGGCAGTGTTGTCCCAGGAGAGACCACTGATGTAAGCGAAGCTAGTTATATTTATTCAGGCACATCATGGTAGAGGTGACACTTGATGAAAGAAGAAATCCTTCCCTGGAGCAAAACTAAATGCCATTTACCTCACTGCCAATGGCTCAGAGATCTAGTATCTCTGCAGCAGCTTCCAAAAATTCAACCCCTGAAGAGATCAAAATACCACCCCAAAATAAATCTTATTAAGTAACTCTCTAGTCATAGTATTTTAACTATGGCAAACATGAAGACTGTATTTTTTGATCAGTAGCCCTTTTATCCCTTCATGAAAGCAGGTTCTGACAAGTGTACCCCTTGCAAGTGGCTAGGAGTTATTTAATTGGCCTCACATGCCTTCAAGTTGAGCCAGCTCCTGCCTGGGAACAACCTCCTGTAAGCCAGCACTGCAACCAATTTTCCTTTGGCTTCTCTCTAAACTTGGCAATGCTGTGATTTATCCTGGCTTGTCTCAACTGTTGATCATTATCTGAGGTCACACACAATTTTGCTGACTGTCACTGACATCACAGGGTCATAAACAACACACTTTCTGTCTCTCCTTCTGGAAATGTTTCTTGTAGCACACTAGTAGCACAACTAGCAGCAGTTAGAAAATGCTTGAGCAGGGATGTGAGATTTCTAGATCGTGGTTCAGTGCAGGAACATTCAGCATATTCAAGGAATAAAGAACTACCCCTTACAGGAGCCCTATTAGACTCAAGCAAAAAAATAGCTAGTCCTTTCCTTATAACTTCTGTCACTGTGACAAGAAAAAAAAAAGTACATTTTACAGTACATTAGTCCTGAAGCTACTAAAAAAATACATATCAGTATTCAGTTTGCTTTGCTAAAATGTTAGCTGAAAGCTTTCCAGTACTTCTTAGCAAGCTCTGTGTGAAGTAGAGGGAAAAGTAGACAAATACTGGTTTACATTTATTGTTTTTCATCAAAAGTATCCTATGGCAGAGAGCCTGGAAAACAGAGCAGAGGCCAGCATTGCCAGGAAGCCTTAAGTCTCTCAGCCACATGTCAAAAAACATTTCAGAGACTTTAACTCTCCTTCTTCCTCCTGTAACGGTATTCTCCATGGAAGTCAGCATGGCAAAACTGTGCTTTCTTCCTGGAGAGGCAGGAGGTGTAAATGAGAAGAGAAGATGCTGTGTGATGAGGGAACCAGGAAAAAGGAAGGAAAAGAGGCAGTAGATGAAAGAGATGTAAGTCACGAATTGGTTATAATTTACTTTCAGACCACAGACGTGACCTCTAATACTTTCAAGTCATACATCCTGTCAACATGCTCTGCAATAGTAATTCTCAGAGTATCAGACATACTGGTGTGGAGATTGGGAAGACATATACTGACTGTAACTAATGGTCATCTGTCTGGTGGAAGCAAATGTTGCACCTTCTTAGAGAAAGAATCACTGATTATTACTTTTTCTTAAAAAAGGCAATTTTACGTTCACCTAGCATCAGGACAGGAACAGAGACATTTTATAGCTCTCAGTCCTCCACTGCCAAAATGTCAGTACAAACCCTCTATTTTCTTTACCTCATAAAATATTGTGGGAAAGCAGGGAATATCAGCATTGCCTTGCTACATCAGGAATTCTCACTGATACTTCAGTCTGCTACTGACTTGCTAGTGACATGCGAGGCTCCCAACTCTCATGATGACAATGCTGTATGAGTAAAAAACTTCTGTAATAAAACATCCTCACAATTTAGGTGTAATTATGTTATGTCTGGAAAGTGGATGGTAAGGCAACACTCCAACAATATTTATTTTAGTCCTGTGTTGATGTAAGTATATTACAGTTTGTCTGCACCTCTTACAAGAACCAAACCAAAGTAAAATCAGCTTTGAAACAGAGAGTCATCGAAGCATCTGCCAATTTATGAGAAGTCATCCATCTTAGCAAATAGGACTGATACAAAATATGTTCCTAGCCCTTTGAGTCCCCTGATACCAGGGGGAAGATTACAGAAGTCTACCCAAACAGAGGTACTATCACTAGCATTGGAGGCAATCCTGTAATTTTGTCTGCAAGGACTAAAGCACTGCTGGGGTCCAGTCAGTGAAAAAATCTTGAACCCTGGGACAATCTGATGCTGACTTTGAAATGCTTCTGAGTGCCACTCAATGCTGAAAGGAGGGAGGAACTAGTGAAGCATCACATCCACTCCCTGCTCATTGCTACATCACTCCAGTACATCCACCAAAGACCTGAACTGAGCAACTGAACACTCATGGATGACCTAAACACAGAAGGAAGCTAAACAACATCATCTGCCAGTATCCTGGATCCCTCTCAGGCACAGAAAGTGGCACCATGGTGGCCTGCTTCCCCCTGAGCCAGTAATGCTGGGGAACAGCAGTGGTGACATGCTGATGCAAGGGCTGCTGTACTTTGGGGGAAACATAAAACTGACATCCTCAGCTTTTTTGGTGACGAGAGATCCCCTGGGATTTTCCCTAAAGAACTGTAATGCCTTACAGCCCCATCCAACTCTCATTAAACTAAATGGAAACAACCTCAATCACATCTGTGGAAATTGGATGTTTGCTGGGTTGGCTCAAGTCCCAAGTGAGGTAATTACATTCTTCCAACGGCTTCCATTGGAAAATTTCAGTGTGTGTGTCCCCTTCCCAAATGATCTCAAAGTAGCACTCTACTGATCATTTAAACTAAACAACTGCCCTAAATGCTCTTTTTTTGACAACAATCATGGAAATGTGTGCTGTGATAATAGGCCATGTGACAAAAGTGGGTACAACTCTCAGCAAGCAGCCCACTAAAATCAAATGGAAGGTAAAAAAATTAGAGTGGTATTTATGAAAGTCTGAAAAGAAATTTGCTGCTACCACTCTATGTGTGTGACACGTCTCTAAAATTACATTACTTGTAGAGTTATAAACTTTTAATAAAATAAATATTTTATATTAAAATAACCATAGCAAAAGTAAAATTAATTTACATTAAAATAAGAATCAATGTAGCAGTTCATCAGGTAAATTACAGTACGCTCTAGAAATGTTATTTATAATTTTGATCCTCCAAACCACTTGTGTGTAACAAATTTAATTCGATGCACCATTCAGGAGCTTAAAGGTTAGTACACATTTAAATACTTTACCAGACTAAACCTTTTGAGATTCTAAAACCTGCTGTGTAGCATTTCAATACCTGGACTCAGCCTGCATACCCATGCTACACTTAACGTGGCTCTGTCAAGTCAGAATGCAATCCTATTGTCTTTTAAGTTATTTACAGGAGAGGTGCAGGTCAGTCAAGAAAAAAGACTTGAAAACAAGAAAAAATTTGTTCATCAATTTGCAGTCATGCTGCACTGCAGGGTTCATCTAGCTTTGCTATGCCTTCAGGGATTTAGTATCACAAATTATTTTATGTAATGGGGACACAGTTTAGGAGTTTGGTTGGTTGTTTTTAAAGAGGATATATTTTCTGGTCTTTTTCTAACAGGAGTTATCAGGATGAATATTTGGTTCAACAGAATAAAATGCTTCCTGTCATTATTATTACCAAATAATAGACAGTTTTCCGAGAAATAGTAGTGGTGTTGGACAGATCTGTGCATTCTGTAGAATCAAAGCCCAGCTGCCAGTAGATTCCTAACAAAAATGCTCTGTTGAAAATCAAGGATGTTGCACTGTTTAAACACTTCAGTTCATGCATTATCTAAATGGAAAAGAGATTGTTGTCATTAGTTTCTCTTTTCCATTTTGTCTCTTCCTATACATATTCCTCTTGCATACCCATATTTATATCAAGAAGAGTATTGTGCAGGAATATTTTTGTACTATACAGTCACTGTTAAACAAATGCATTGCTGTTTCAGAATAGTCAAGGCAATACTGACATTTCTTCATGCTATGTTATCACTATGCCCTGAGTTCAGGGAGTATTTTTTTGTCCATTGGTCCTTTCCACCCATCACACTATTTCCCATTGTCCTGGCCACCTCACTGTCCAAAGACTTAAAACTCATCAATAAACATTTCATGAGGCAAGCAAATTTAGAAATAGATATTCTGGAATAGTTTCCCATAAAGTGATTACTATCAATGACTTGTAATCTAAAACGCTATGCTAGGCTGAAATTTATGAATAGTAAGCTTGCCTTATCTTTTTCTGTCCTCCTTCCCTTGCCCATGCTGCAAGTAAATTTATATGCAAGCTGTACCCATGGCATATAAAGAACAAACCAACAAACCAACAAACCAACAAACAACTGACTCCAGGGTTGAGACCTGAAATGACATATTCCAGCTCAAAGCACGTGCTTGATGAAAATTGAGTCCTGAGGTCTTAAGAAACATGATAAAATAGCTGTTTTGAGAGGAAATGTGAGTTTGATACCTAAAGAACAAACAAGACTGAATGCTGGGTTAGCAAGTATTTTGCTTGCGCTGATTTTTTCATGTGACTTCTGGCTAGGAGAAAAGTGTTAATAAATACATAAATGAAATAACATAGAAGGAAAATAGAAAGTCCATTGAAATCTTGTAGGGAAGAAAGGATCATAAAAGTTTCTATAAGAAAGGTGTAAAAATTACTGCACATTGTTGACTATTCGTAGCATGTATTGCCTCTCTAAAAACTGTTTCTAGTAAAAAAGAAAAACAAAACTCTGATGCCTGTCCTAGTCCTGGAGGTTTCCTCTCCACTGGGGTACAGCTACCTGGCTTATGGTCCTGACACAGGTCTAGGGGAAAGCTTCTTGTGTGGAAATGACTTTCAAAGCAACTGGCAGCTCACCAGCTTTCACAGTCCTTCTCCCTTCTTCGTTCCCCTTCAAGGATCTGACACCCCTACTCCCCTGTGTCAATAGATAGTTTGTGTGACTGCTTCAAACTAACAATAAAGGGGCTGCCAGCCAAGACTCAGGAGTATGATTCAGGCTGCAGCATAAAATACCTGAGCCTCAAGGAACCTGAGACTAAAGGAAACCAAGGGATGAAGCTGGAAAACTTGAATCTGCCTTTCCTACAGGAACAGCTAAAAAAGAAATGTGGGATTTGTAGTGTCATATTCTGTAACTTTGTGTGAGACATTTGTTTAAGCACAGGGAGCCATAAATAACTGGTGTTATTTACTAATTTTGTCCAAAGGAATTTCACAGCAAAATGCATATACTGTCCTTCAGCCAGGCCTCTGGTTAAGTGAGTTCTCTTACTCTTCATCAGATTGTACACTGATAGAAGAGACTGAAACAATCACTTTCCAAGTGAGAGAAACCAGGCCTCTAAGCCCAGAGGAAGTGCTTTCAGGCTTGAATCTCTCTGTTCAAAGGGCTTAACCTAGAGGCCTTCCTAGATATCAAAGTATGTGGGATCAGTACCATTGCAGACACCAGTTTTTCCTTCTGGATAAACCTGGGCCTCCTATTTCTATGTCATTCTGAAGAGGACCAATGCATTTAAGTCAGATTTGTAAACTCAACTTCTAGAGTCTGATTTTTAAAACCTAAGTGTAGAAACCCTAATAATTTCTGGAACTTATTTTTAAGATGTGTGTTGAAATGCCTTTCCCATCTGAAATTATAAACTTCATCTTTCATTTTGGTGGCGCTCACTGCAATGGGAAAACAGTGCCAGCTACAGTACTGAAACATGCCCCCAGATGATATAGGGGCTGTGAGCAAATTAGGGAGCTCTTGCTGAAGTTGGTAATTAAGAGTAGATTCAGATTCTGAAATCTGCACAGGAGTAGGCAGATGGCTTGTTCAGCTGCCAGCTGGAACTCAGCCTTCATGAGGCAGTCATTCAAGTTCAGCACCACAGCTTCTTTCTATGGAGTCAGAGCAAAGTCTTCCCATACCAAGATTGTTCTGAATATTTGAGGCCACTTCCACAGCTCTTGCAAAGTGGCTGCATGTTCTGGAAGCAGTAGCGATGTTCAGATCTAGAACCAGTCAGGAGCTTGCTTGACATAAAAACCAAGACTAAAAAAGATAAAATGAATGCATGAAAGGATGCTATGTACCTACAGTATTCCTGAGAGCTCCTATTGCTGGTCAGTGTCTTAGTTTTTTCACCCACTTTGGCATATAGCACTGATGACCAGGTATTTTAATTCATCAATCAGTAAAGATATTATTGTCTTTGTTAAAAAATTTAAACACTTTCAAAAACATATTAACCAAAGTAAGGGGGGTATTAAATATTTATAATCCCTCAGGGAAGGATTTAGTTTGGACAATTCTCAGCAGTGAACTCACCCAGTTCTAAGCAGAATAGTTAACAATAACAACAAAGAATGACATTCTGTTCTTCAGCTGTGCCAATTTACAACAATTTCTCAGAATAACAGTGGCATTATCTACTCTTGGTTCTCATAAAAATATGAGAGAATATATTCTAGCCTGCCACAGGGCCTAGGCACAAACAGCTGAGGTAAGGATGAAACAGAAATCTGAACAGTAATTCCTGTATTTTCACTGCGCATTTAAACCATACTTTTTAAAAGCAAATCTACTAACCACAGCCACAGGTGCCTTTTATCTTTTATGCAGTACATTGCTGAGAATCAATCTTTAAATGTATTCCCAGTTTTAAGTTCATTACAATTGTTCCATGAACTCTTATTTTTAAAGCAAGATTACAAACAATTATAACAGATAATGTGTAATTCTGTAGGCACTTTATACGCAGGTAAATCTGAAAAACGCTAACAAAGATTGTGTTTCTTTTATGCATGTAAACACAATTTTAGTGCACTTTCTCTCACACAAAGTAATGAAATTTTAAGATACATTCCCACAACTGAAAGCAAGCCAGCAAACATGTTCAGTTTTCTGCTTGTAAATTGAATTCTCTACTCAATTTATAAGGTACTGGCACAACTTGACATATCTATAGTGCAATAAAATACCTACCAGAGTAATTGTAGCATATAAAGTAATAATCACAGTGATGTGCTAGAAGAGACTCCTGTGGGCAGTCTGACACCCCTTGTTAAAATGCTATCATCAAACCTTAGGTAGGTGCTCACCCCTGTTTCTGCTACAGATGAATTTAATTCCCTTGGCTTTAAAATTTAATCTGAATGTGGTTTTTTGTTTTCTTGTATTCTGCTGAAATGTTTTCAGCATCATGTGTTTTAGAGGAGAACTTGATTCTCCTTCCTCTTCTTTCACATTCTACAGCTCAAAATCAACTGCTGTTTCTGAAGAGGGTGTTCCAGACACATGCAATCAATAATGTATAATTCTGTTTGACACTGAGGTTACCTTCCCAGTGTGCCATTGGCTTAGAGACAGCATTTCCTTTCTGACAGGACAGTGCATTCTCAAGGTGATGCAGAGCAGGACACGGGTTTAGCCTGTGACAGGCTCTCCCTGTGCTGGGGATGGAGAGTGCTGCAGCTGCTGCTCTGAGTCAGGTTGTAGGAATCTGCTCTTCTGCTTTCTCCTTTCCTCCTTGTCCAAGGAGCCAAGAGAATGGTCAGTGTAGGAACAGGGTACTCCTTTGGACATAAGTGCATCAGATGCATGGGTTGAGTTTGCTTTGATTGGAGATTATTTCCCTGCCCATGGCTGGGGTGTTGAAATACACGATCTTTAAGGCCCTTTCCAACCAAAACCATTCAATGATTTTATGTAACCTCCTGGCAAACATGTGCTTGCCAGTGCTCGATCCAGCTCCAGTCTTCAGCAGCGGCACTTCTCGGTCACGCTAGAGCAGCTTGTGCTTCTAACAGCCCGAGGTTCCTCGCTCACTCCTGTATGAGGATCAAACTGGCAGCTGTCATGAACCCAAAAGTTTAAGAAGAGGACACATTAGGGGGAGCCTATCAGAAGGCATGTGAAAATAACTCATGGATTGTGAGATGTAATAATGTAAAAAAATAAATAAATTCTGCATGACAGAGTCAATCATTAAAATATCGATGGAATATAACTCAGTGGGATCTCAGATCACATGCTCTTCCTTCCAGACAAGGATTTTCATCTGCTTTATTAGTTTTTACTTCCATTCTTCCACCCCTCAGTATCTATTTAGACATTTGGGATTTAAAAGCTGTATTTTCAGGATTCCTCATTTAAAGCAATCAAAATATGCTGAACTCACAGAAATAATCACAGCATTTTCATATTAGGAGTTTATAAAATAACAGAATTAAACTGTTTTTGTCTCACGATATTTGTGTCTTTTGGATGTGTGTGGACAGCATTTTCAAGCTTTTCTCTATCAGCAGAATATCTAGAAATTTTATTTAACATTTAAAAAAAATAAAAGATAAAGTTCTCATCTACACTGTGGGACTGGAGGGCTCAGGGAGAAAACAAAGTTATCTGATATTTGCATTTAAATTGCTATATTTAGAAATAATGTGGTTTTCCCTCCATCTAATACAGTATTGTAATAGTTCTGTCCTGTACTTCTTCTGTGTTCCAAAATAAATCCTTATTGCTGATTTTCCCTTTTTATTCTCCAGTGTAAAGCTGCATGTATTTGCTTGACATGGGTAGCTGGGAATGATTTTATGACAGGAAGGGAGACAAGACTTGAATTCATGCTGTCCCACTTCCCCCAGCACTGTCCTTTAGACTTCCCTGAACATCAAGAAACTTCTTTATCTTCTCTAAATCTCTCCATACAAATATTCTTTGCCAAGATACCTAAATATCTTGGAGTTTGCCAATGGCAGACTGTTCCTAAGCTGAGAACTCTACTTATTGTTTTGATAAATCTATGTGCATACACATATAAACACATGTATACATGGTTCTCATTTCTACAGGCAGTCAGCTACTACTCAAGATGATCTCTGAAGCAGAAATTGAATTTTTTTCTGGATAACCTAAGATATTAGGCAATGACTAACACTGGCATGTGCTGTGAAAATATACATCATAGCTGTTGCTGCAAACTTTATTCTGATTTCATGGTATGCCTACTCTATTAATCTAGTTTCTAAATCTGAAAGCATTCTATTTTCAGCTCTTTGTTTCTTTTTTATGAACTTGGAAAAGAATGTGCCCTCTCCTCCCTGAACCAGTGACACCTGTGCTCCGGGAACCATTAGGAGAAGCCTAATGAATCCATTTTCATAAAATGATCAGGATATCAGCTTATAAAAATTAAGTTTCAGAAAGACCCCATGAACAAAATCCTCAATTTTCTAATAACCAGACAAAATCGTTTATATATAATAACTCCTTGACAATCTTGATGCTACATAAGAATGAAAAATTAAGAAATTAACTTTACTGTCATTTATAGAGGGCAATAAGCATTCTTAATACTTCTCAGCTGGTCAATCAATAAAGACAGAAGGGCAAAATAGCAGATCCAGCAGGGAGAAAGAAACGATGAGATGTGTCTAGGATGACTGCTGAAGGCAAAAATTTTGACTTACATGGCTAAATATATAAATCCAGAATTATTTTATTTGCTAAATTACTCAAATATATCTACAACTGGGTAGTCAGCTTACTAAAATATTATTTAGAATTAAACCAGACCTGAGTCTTACAGTTATTTTTAAATTTTTTTGTTACAGTTCTCTCTACAACCTCCAGCCCCATTTTGTTTTGACAGTTATTCACTAGGTCAAGGAGAGAGAAACAAAACTTTCTCTGCAAACTGAATGTGAGATGAGTCTGCACAGAACATCAGGTTTTAGCCTGAATTATCACAGAGATTTGAGCTTCTGGTTTTGGGGGATTATCAGTCAGTTGTACAAGATGAATCAAATTCAGGGCTTTTGAGCACCAGCTACTGAAGCCAAATGGAGTGACAAGCCAGCCAAACATTCCAGAATACGGTTTGTAGAGATGTAATTTTTCATACAATTACAATGTAAGACAGCAAAGAGCACTGAAAGTATGGAATATCTTCCTATTGTAGAGGTAATGACAGTATCCTGGATTCAATGCAATCAGCTATTAGAGATTTTCCAGATTTTACCACAAGCATTAACAGTACATCATTATTCAATCAGATGTATGCTGGAATTTCATTGGATTTTTGCTGTCTTGTTTACTGGCAGAATGAGGTCTCCTGTTCATACAGGAATGTGCCATTAAAAAACACAACATCACTTAGATTATACAATTATTAAGTAAACTAATGGTAATTTATGTCAATTTTCATTTGTGTATGGTTACTATCAGTATCTTGACATTTAAAGTCTCCACCTAAAAGCTGTTGCTGCCATCCCCACAGTCTTGCCACAATACACTTAGTGTGAATATGTGGCAGATATTTTCCTAGCCTGTAGACAAAGACCCATCAGATGTAAGAGCACTGAGAAGGAAGAAGGAAATCTTTTAATGCATTTTGTTTTCAGAAGAGTAAGTGCTGTTTTATCTGCTCTGTTTCCCCCCTTTTTTCAGTTGTTGGACTTACCATATTTAAAATGCAAAATGTAAAAGCAAAGATGATGCCTTTTTTCACCTTCTGGTAAACAGATTAAAAATTCTGCAGATTAAAGATAAATAGAGATTGAAAGTATAAGAACCAATTAAGTTAGAGTGACATTTACACACAGTTCAGTTATGGAAAAACAACTGTACTGTGGTTATGCAAATCAGCCACTCACAACCAAAATGCAGGGATTTACATAACGGAGAAAAAAATTCCTCACAGTTATGCCTCAGTAATTTACTGGATTCTTGCACTTTAATTGTATGACTCATTGTAATAAAATTATCCCACTTGCTTTATCCAGAGTGAAATGTATGTTAGGACACTGCCATTCTGAAGGATTTGTGTGCTTTTGGAAGCCTACGTTCTCATGTCACAAAATGTAGTGTGTGTTCTATTTCAAAGAGATACCAATCAAGAAAAATCCAGATTTTCTGCTTGTAACAATGAAAATTTTAACCTGGTTTATGTACTGCTTCACTGTTCCTGAAATAAATGTATACTGATACAAATAGGTTCTTTCTTTTTCTTGGAACCTTTATTTCCTCCTTCTATTAAATTAATCTTTTTTTTTTAAATAAGACTTGTGCATACATCACAGGAGAAAACAGTAGCACAATTTAAATAGTGTTAATTTAAATTGACTTGTATCTTGTAGTTTTGCAAAGTGAACTTTTAATGGGAGACTTGATATCTTCAGTTAGCTGGTATGTGTCTAGACTATTTAACTTCTGACATCTGTGTGATCTACAAAACTTAGTATTTTAAAAAAAAAAGAATCTTCTATTATAAGCTACATGGAAGGAACAGTATTTATTCAGCTGGATGTAGTTTGCTGTACTTTTATTTTTGTTATCATGTATTCACTGATTAGAATGTCATAATTTCTTTCTTTTTTTTTTTTTAATACAAGCATGACTTGATACTATATAATTTCTAAGATAAAACAGAAGAGAAGACTACATAAATTAAGCCCTACTACAGCTTGGCCTTTTTAGCACTCAAACCAAGTCGATTGCAGGTGAGCTTTTTCACAACACTCTATCCTATAATACATACATCCAGTAAATGAGTTTACTTTCCATCTGCAGACATCTTAGGCAGAGACAACTAAAGCATTTAATTATTTATCTCACAGATAAACAACAGAGCACTGAAAAAAAAGTCTTCTCATAATAAGCATTGACTTTCCTGTCATGTGGGGATGAACACGAGACCTTTGGAAGTAAAATTGATAAAGCACATGAACTAAAAAACAGGCTTGTCTCTCATCTGCAAATATTAGAGAACTCACTGACTATGACATTCCACTGCCATGTGTAAGACACAAATCAGGTCTTCAGTTTGAATCTACCATAGGAGAAACCTGGTCCATGGTCTTGGAAATGTTCTTAGAATCCTGCGCTGTCCCAATGGTGCCCATGCACCATATTCCTTCTCTCTCACACAGCAAGAAATTCCCAGAAAGGCACTATACAAACAATTTGGTTTGTACTAATTTACATTCTGCTCTAAGAGAGATTCTCAAAAAATCTGCAGCCAGCTGTAAGTTCTGAGAACTTTTCTACCATGATTAAATTTATTTTTGGTAATAGGCTGAAAACATCACGCTGACAACTCCCCGCTGGCATAAACTGAACATCTCATGAGAAAATGCTATAATCTTCCAAGAGGGAAATGAGGTCTCCTCTGCCCTCATGTCCCCAGTATTTTGTAGACAGCCTAATTAAACTTACTTGTTTTGTGTTTATGTTAGTTTATAAATGAAAAATAAATACAGACCTGTGTGTAATGCAGTCCATTCTTGCAGAATTTATTATTGAGGAAAATGTGCAAAAAAAACTTATTTGGAATATAAAATGCTCAAACATATCCATGGCACTAATTCATATTTAGTATTTTAAAATAGTGCCCACACAAGTCCCTTGCCCCTCTGTAGTACAATGAACATTCAACTTCTTGAAATGGCAAAACCCCCTAGCATAGCAGAAGGTAATGTTAAATAGCCCCAGCATTTGATAGAGATCCTGGGAAGATCCAATCACATCTGCAGCCTCTACACTAGGAGCAGACAATTGGCATGGGATTTGTGACCTTAGGTTCATTTCTCCATGACAACATTACTGCATGATCTTGGGTAAGAGACCAGATTTCTAAGATGGAGACAACATGTTCTGGTGCCACTATCAGCATACAGTACCAAATTTCCTAAATAATATAATGTATTTCATAAGAAATAAGATTTGTCTTAGGGCCTAATATATTTTTCTAAGTAAGCATTTTCATTATGTAACAGTAGGTGCTTTTTCTTTCATGAAGGGATAACAAAAGTTTCAGTCAGTTCTACTTGAAAAGATTCTCCAGATTGGATTTTCACTTGTTTTGGTTGTGGTTTTAAAAAAAGTATGCAGCAGGGCATTCCAAGTTTCTCTCTATCTACAAACCTTTTCCTACACCTACCAATTGCAGAGATCCTCATACTGGAAGCCATTCATGCCTTTGAGAAGTTAAAATCAAAGTTTAAAAATCAGAGAATATTTACATAAAAGTCTCATCTATGTTATTTACATAGCATGATGAAATAAAAATTACAAGACAAATGTTTCAAATTCTGACTGTTTTCCCCTCAATGTCCTGTCTTTTCATTTCCCTTCTCTTTTTTAAACTGTAGTATTTTTGTATTTTTATTTAGTTTTGTTTTCCTGTGATGTCATCAGGCAATTTCTGGTCTGCACTGGACTGTATGGATCACCAAAATAATGGCACACGAACTTCCTACCTCTAGAACACCTTAATTCTTGCAAGAGGGAATCTTGAGTGACAGAGAAAAGCTGTTTGCTATCAATTTTGCAAAAACCACATCTGCTATATTGCCAAGATCCATTTAGAGATAAAAAAAAATTGATTAATATTCTAATTTGCTATCTGACTTTATCAGTCCCAGAACATTTCTTTACACAAAGGATAGCCTTCTAAAAATGAAAATTCTTACATATGTTAAAATACTTTCCTGGAAATATTTTACATTCACTTATTCTTAGGAAGAAAAAGTTATTAAAGATTGAATTACTCTCTAATACTTGCTATTAAAACACACACACAGAGCCTTCACCTTCTTGTCTACAAAAGTGCCAAAATGATCTGCTGGTAGAATTAGGTAATTTTTCTGTCAGTAACAAAAAGGATTTTTTCTGTATTATAGGAAATACCATGGACAATATTGAATTAGTCCTATATTTGGTACCAGTGTATGTGTAGTAAAACATATCAGGCAGGTTCAAGAACCCCAGTATTATTATAAACAACAGCACAAAGCTAATGCTTTTATTTTTTTTAAAATGTGAACAAATTGAGGCCTCAACTTTGAGTCAATACTTTCCAGCACAGACCAAAAGAACCCTGCTGACTTTAGTTCTATTGACTTCATTGAAACATACATTTATACTTTTAAGTTTTCTACAGAGGTACATGAACCTGTGCAAACAGCATTCAGTGGCTGATCTACTAGAATAACTGAGTGGGAAAAGCATAGCTATCTTCATACATTACTGATGTATTAGCTGTTTTCTTATTAAAACCCCATTTTCACATTTCTTTCTACATTTTCTAATCTCCAAAGATACAAAGTTTCCTTGTTTTCACAATATTTATGAGTTCTGGCCAAATACTGCTTCAAGGCAATATGGCCACACACATTTGTCATAAGCATGAAACCTTAAGTGTTACTGATAAGAACCATTTTACTTGTTGGTCCCACAGCCACAGTGAAGTTCTCTGGTTTCAGTTTCACTGATTTGACAGTAATTCACCATTAAAAATTACCAAACTGATCTGACATATCAAGAATAGACATACATTACATTTGAGTTGGACTTTATTTTTTTCTACTTCAGTTAACTTTGAGGAACTTATGAAACCAGTTTAATCTTGTAATTTTTCCAGCTTTGACTAGAAAACATTTAGTATGTAGTCTAAATAAATACCAAAGAAGAAAATGTCAAGTTAAACCTAGTCTGCCAACAGAAGCTTTTCCATCAATCAAGTTTTACTTACGTGGAATTTTGTTCAGTTCATTCATAAACTTCTCTTTTAGCTTAGAAAATGCATCTTCTTTTCCTCCCCCTCCTCCCGGACTGGCTGGCTCGGTGACATTACTCGGAGGGGCTGCTGCTACTGTGGTCGCTGGCGGTGCTGCCAGGGCCTCATGATGACTTTCACTCACCATTTTAACTCCTGGGTAAGCTGTTGGAATAAAAAAAGAAAAACAGAACAAAAAACCAAAAGGTAATATAATTGAAATGGATCTCTCATCAATAAATGAAGAAATATGCAGAATATCACTTGGTTCTCATGCTAACTGGGTAAATACGACTGCGTTTGCATGTAGTTTCAAGTTCTTCATGAAATATTTATTAGACAAGAGAGAAAAGTCTTTTGCAGGGTTAATTTCAGCCAGAATAATTTTATTGCTTAGAGCACTTTTCCAACGGTTTGCGTTTTGGAACTGCAAAATTTGAAACCTCAAAATTTCTGTAAAAATCTTATACAGATTTATGTTTGCTCTTCAATTTGAAAGTCTAAGCAAATTGGGTAATAAATGCTCCCTATGTGCAAATTTCAATGTATTTACATAATTACTTTTCTGTGAGAATTACAGAGGTGTGGATCATGGACAGAGTTTCTATATATGAAATAAATGAGGTGATAAGGACATAATAAAACACTTCGTGTTCTCCTGTCAAAGTAATAGATTTATTGTTTCCTATTTAAACTGTGTATTAAATAGAAATAGATTTGCATGTACTTTTATCTTCACGAAGTGAAGACAATTTTCCTTCCAGTTATTTTGTGTGACACTTGCTACTGACAATATTTGCTTAAATTATTCAGATGTCTTACTGTATTCATGAAAATACAACATCTGTAGGGAGTCTAAATGCAGCCATTTTTAAATATCTATAAGGCTGTCACAAGCACAATCCCACATCAGCCTATTTTTAATTTCATGTTGTTTAATGGACGCTTTGGAAAGCCTTTATTTGAGCACGTGTTACTGTATAGGGCGTGCAGTGGCCAAGAGTTAGCAGTGGGGTGGCTACTGGTGGGTGTCTGCGAGAAGCTGCCAGAAACTTTCCC